>JXCR01146406.1:34301-98335 GCA_002079205.1 Phalaenopsis hybrid cultivar
AGTTGCAAGATACCCATTTTGAAAAATCTCCGTTAAGATAACTTTTGCCTTCTCCAATGCTGTTAGAAAAAGCAAATATCAACTTGTTGCTATTATGAAGGAGATTAAGGGGAGGCCTTTGGCAATGGCAACATAATAGCAAATTGCAAATCAACCTTCGAGGAATACACATCCATATAAAAATCAAAATAAATTATACAACAAAACTCAACCAATGTTTAAAATAGTGTGCATTAAAATGCAATAAATAAATAAATAAATAAGGCAAAATACATTCAAAGCTAAGTGATCCCACAGTGCTCGAAGCTCGAAAACGTAATATTTAAGTGTTTGAGTATAAGTTGTATGCTTTTTGATATAAAGCATGTACTTCATGATGCACTTTTAAGGATGAAAAGCTTAAACTTTCTTCTTCAACATGTTGTAAGACGAGATGAGAGGGAGTCAACGCCACCCAATTGATAGATTTTGGCTACTTAACCTCAGAGATTTAATATTGCAATAAGTGCCTATCACATGTAACTTGCACATGGCACCAAAGCCCAACAAAACAATCATCTTCGGACAACTTGGTCAAGAATATGTATCCATATGGGACTTGGTTGAGCCTAATCAACATTGCCTAGTTCAACCCACAATCTTATGGTATAGCCTAAAGTCCAATCGACAGAATATGAATACTAAAGATGTTTGTACTCTATAATGTAGGAGTTAACAAGATAAATCTCACATGCCTAAACACAATAAAGCATAAACTTTCAATTATTACTAAGGACCACAACTGTAACATGAATTTGAAACAAAGATTAGCTCAAAAAGTAATTTATTAAAATTTTAAGCATTCTAAATATCAAAAAGCTAATAATGCCCAAATCTCTAATGCGTAGAGTCTAGCAGGAGTGAAGGCAACGAAACTTATATGAACTCAACTAGCCCCGTCTACAAAAAATGTTCATGAAATTTAAATCAAAGATTGTGTTGAATGGGAGGGTTTCAGAAAGAGAATTTCATAAAACTTTAAAATAGTACTTTACTCTGTCAAGCTGCCAACATCAAACAAATCTTCAAAGGAACTTCAAAGCCGCCTTCAACTTTACTTACCTTCTTTTCCTATAATCTTAACAGCCTCAAGAAAAACTTACAAAAGAAATAAATTAAAAATGCAAATAAACCCTTTTCTCTGTTTTCCTTCCAGAGCTCTAGAATCGCACCTGGAGTCAAAAGGCAAACAGAGATCAGGCCAAGCTAGAAGAACATGCTCAAGCAGAATGTAAACCCAAACTTGGATGTTAAAGAAAGGCATGGGACTACTTGCTCTTAAACAATAAGAGAGTTTTCCCTACCTACCCACCTACGCTATGTCCAGAAAAAAAATGCAACTTTTCCTCTACTTAATTAAATATAAAAATGGCATTTATGGGATCATTTATTGGGGAGCATATTTATGTAGATTTCGTACCTTCTTATCGGAACAATGTCGATTGAAAAATGGTGTCTTTTTCCGAAGGATTTCTTCTACAATGAAGTCTCCGTAGAAAATAGATAGATGTTAAAAACTATTAACTACAGGAGCAGAGTTATTAAATAAATAAAAAGGACGAAGGGGAAGTAGGTTTAACCCATTGAAAGCCTCCCCAACTACTTTCTCAACTGCTCTCTCCACGACTCCATCCCAAGCGGATTTATAGGATTTTTGTTAAGAACGGTGGGGAGGACGGATAAATAGATAATAAAACAAAGGCCCCACTATGTAAAGCCGGCTACATCAATCATTTTTCCCTATTTTCTAGTCTCATATTTTCATTTAAATTTAATAAATTAAAATCATTTTTTATACAATATGCCCAAATCTTCTTGGGAACATAAGTTGAAACTAAAACATCTACTATTCTAATCGAATCATCAGATATTTGAAGTTTAATGTGGCCAATTCATCTCAAACTGCTTTGTCTAATTTTATCCATCACTGGAGCTACACCAACCCAATCACGAATACATTCATTTGAGTTTTGTCTCTGAGAGTAAAGTCACTCATGTACCTAATCATTCTCATCTCGGCAATACTTAATTTTATTTTATGCTTCTCTTTTAAAGACCAACATTCAGCGCCATAAAGCGTGGTAGGTCTCAACATCAGCTTATAAAATTTTTCTTTTGAGCAGTACTTTTCTATCACAAAATAGGCCCGAAGCATAAAACAAAGTTTAAATTTAAATTTTTTAAATTATCAAGGAGCATACATACAAAAATTTTAAATTTATTTTTAAATTATCACTTAACTCTCAAAATTATTGAGAAATTTACGAAATTTCTAGTGGTTTAAGCATAATATGCACAAGCTTTTATAAATTTTTTATTGGTTTAATCATGAGACTCACATATGCAGGTACTTGATAGTTCAAAAACCGGCATTAATTATGATTTTATAAACAATTATTACTTAGATATTATATATGTAATTCCCTGAAATAAGTGTTTCGTGTTTATTTTAAAATGTAAACATAGCCTTGTGCATAAGATAAAATAATACTAATAATAATAATATCTCAATAATATCAAATGCGCTAAAGTTATTATAAATCAACCCATTTTTGTTTTATTTTTATATGTAAAAATATTACAAATAAAAATAATATATCNCAAGTTATTATAAATCAACCCATTTTTGTTTTATTTTTATATGTAAAAATATTACAAATAAAAATAATATATCTTTCAAATGCAAGGCTTGTGAAAGAGTTTTTGGATAGTTTTATCTCCAACAAAGAGTCCCATATTCAAAATATATTCTAACAACTAATTTCTAATCTAATTATCACCAAAGTTTAACTTTCTAAACAAAACTACAACTTATACTATCACAAAAATATTAGTATATTCCTTATNAGATAGTTTTCTCTCCAACAAGGAGTTCCATATTCAAAATATATTTTAACAACTAATTTCTAATCTAACTATCACCAAAGTTTAACTTTCTAAACAAAACTACAACTTATACTATCACAAAAATATTAGTATATTCCTTATAAATGACTTATATATTTAAGGGGGTGTTTGGCTGCAAACAGGATTTAGTAAATTCAAATTTATTAAGTCCACCACCTTGCTGGAATTATTAAATATGGATTTAACATGAATCAAAGGTAAATTTCGAACATTATATCCAATATTTCATAAATCCATGTAACTTGCGTTTTTTTAATGCTTGGTTGGATTTAGTAAATCCGAAGATAAATCTTGTTAACATGGTGCTATCAAATACTCTCTGAAAACAAAGTTATTTTATTTTAAACTTATAAATGACTTTCCTTGCCTTATTTCTCTATTAAGAGTCACCGTAAGAGAAATTTGAATAATAGCCTTGAGGTTTTATATTAAGCCTTGGTTAGTCAGAGCTCATCTTGAGATAATATTCATGACACATTACAAGAAAATTACCTTGGGCATAACCATAAAATCCTAGATAAGAAATTAATCTTGTAACAAATCATTCAACTGCAAGCTCAAAATCTCCCATGTAAAAAGAGTGGAAGTCCAAANCAGTCAAAGCTCATCTTGAGATAATATCCATGATACATTACAGGAAAATTACCTTGGGCATAACCATAAAATCCTAGATAGGAAATTAATCTTGTAACAAATCATTCAACTGCAAGCTCAAAATCTCCCATGTAAAAAGAGTGGAAGTCCAAANGACAAGAATGGCTACTTTCAACTGCTCTCTCCACGACTCCATCCCAAGCGGATTTATAGGATTTTTGTTAAGAACGGTGGGGAGGACGGATAAATAGATAATAAAACAAAGGCCCCACTATGTAAAGCCGGTTACATCAATCATTTTTCTTTATTTCATAATGTCATATTTTCATTTAAATTTAATAAATTAAAATCATGTTTTATTCAATATGCCCAATTCTTCTTAGTAACATAAGTTGAAACTAAAACATCTACTCTTCTAATCGGATCATCAGATGTTTGACATTTAATGTGATCAATTCATCTCAAACTGCTTCGTCTAATTTTATCCATCACTGGAGCTACACCAACCCTATCACGAATACATTCATTTTGAGTTTTGTCTCTGAGAGTAAAGTCACTCATGTACCTAATAATTCTCATCTCGGCAATACTTAACTTTATTTTATGCTTCTTTTTTTAAAGACCAACATTCAACGTCATAGAGCGTGGCAGGTCTCAGCGTCAGCTTATAAAATTTTTCTTTTGAGCAGTACTTTTCTATCACAAAATAGGCCCGAAGCATAAAAAAAAAGTTTTAATTTAAATTTCTTAAATTATCAAGGAGCATACATACAAAAATTTTAAATTTATTTTTAAATTATCACTTAACTCTCAAAATTANAAACCTCCAGTCTACTAGATAGTGCATTAATTTGGTTACATTAAAAATCAAATTATTTTGATAATGGAGTATTAATTGAAGAAGAAAACTCATTTTGCTTGTTGAAATGAAGAGGTGAACAGTCTTCTTAATGGCTATACATCTTCAACTTCACTCTAAATAGCTCAACAACGCACGTCATCAAAACTACATTTTAATCTCTCATTAACTGAGTTAGAATTCCAAGTTCATACTCTCCAAGTTTTATAAATGGGGCGAGAAGGGTCAGGGTTAATGACAATAAAATCATTTTCCTCAACACCAATTTCTTCCTTTTAAGATTCCATATGGAGCTAACTAGTCTTTGTTTTAGGATTTTTAGAAAAAAAATTGCGTAGCCCTTTAACATCTTATCATCATGAAGCTCTTTAGAGACCCCTTCCTCCTTGACTTTATAATAATTCTTAACTTTGAGATACTATAATTTTTTCTTCTATGGAACTATGGATGTTAGCACAATCATTTTTTAACCATTTTCATTTATAATATCAATACCATTTGTTGTCCTGCATCATCAACAACAAACTTAATTATTTTATTGATGCTATCCACCACCCCACCCTCCTCTATATAATATCTATTTCATATAGTTTTGTCAAATGTGCGAAAAAAGAAGATCTCTCTGATGATTGCATTTTACAATGAGCCATATGATTGCATGCATAAAGTCAATACACAAGACTTTCAAAATGGAAACAAGTGTTTATTTTACATATTGTATTATTGGCTAATTATCAGAAGTAAGAAAATTACAATAAGAAAATATAATTTGATGCATAAATAATTTTTTTATTCTTGTCGTGAATAACCAAAAATGATGAAAAGTAAGCGAAAATCACCATAATGGAAGTTCTTAATGGTTTTTCTTGATGCATTCATATAGTCTAAGTTATATTTTCCTTGTCTATATTAATTGAAGAATTAAACCCCATCAACTGTGTTCTTGGCTTTAATNCGAAGTAAGAAAATCCCGATAAGAAAATATAATTTGATGTATAAATATTTTTTTTATTCTTCTCGTGAACAACCAAAAATGATGAAAAGCAAGCGAAAATCACCATAATGAAAGTTCTTAATGCTATTTCTTGATGAGTTCATATGGTCTAAGTTATATTTTCCTTGTCTATATTAATTGAAGAATTAAACCCCATCAACTGTGTTCTTGGCTTTAATCTATTTCCTCAAAAATCATTGTTCGTTCATCATACTCTATATTTTTAATATAAAATAATGTTGTAGTTACGCAATCAGCTATCAATTACTCGAATGCATTATTTTAAAGGAAAGTTTGCATTTATACCACATAATTCTTATGTGCTCACATAATTGACATCCAAAATATGATATTTACAATTATAACATATTTAGGTGATATTTTTGATGTGTTATTAAAGATTTGAATGACATGCATGTAAATATGAATATATAAGTGTGCATCAGAACCATGTGGCGCATGTATGTAAATACTTCTATTTTAAAATATGTTAGTTTGGTAAAACTTGTTGATTCCAGCATAAAAAAGGGGGCATTTACATACATGCCACCCAATTTCTATGTATTTATATATTTAACACCTAAGGATTAATTTTTATATTTATACCATTCAAAAATGCCATATCACATCAAAAATATCACCATTTTAACATTGAAAAAGTGAATTATATCTTTTTCATATATGAGTAAGGTGATATGTACGAAAATATTGAAATTTTGATGGTAAATATATAAATACTTATGAAATGAGTAGTATCTCCGTAAATCCTCCAAAAAAAAAATGGTCATTAATGACATAGGCATGAATTTTTAGATTTTGTTTTATTGCGTAACGAAAAGGAGAATATATTTGTAAAATAGCGAGTTATGAGGGGTTTTCATTTAAAGCGGGCCATAGCAGTAGAAATATCATTTAAGAAGCGGTCAAACATTAATGTATTTTAATATNCAACTTGCTGATTCCAGCATAAAAAAGGGTGCATTTACATACATGCCACCCAATTTCTATGTATTTATATATTTAACACCTAAGGGTTAATTTTTATATTTATACCATTCAAAAATGCTATATCACATCAAAAGTATCACCATTTTAACATTGAAAAAGTGAATTATATCTTTTTCATATATGAGTAAGGTGATATGTACGAAAATATTGAAATTTTGATGGTAAATATATAAATACTTATGAAATGAGTGGTATCTCCGTAAATCCTCCAAAAAAAAAAAAGGTCATTAATGACATAGGCATGAATTTTTAGATTTTGTTTTATTGCGTAACGAAACGGAGAATATATTTGTAAAATAGCGAGTTATGAGGGGCTTTCATTTAAAGCGGGCCATAGCAGTAGAAATATCATTTAAGAAGCGGTCAAACATTAATGTATTTTAATATGCGTGCATCCGTTTATAAAATAGAGAGCGGACAAACTGTCCTTCGGTCGTCTTTTTAGGACGAATCAAACATGATTTAGAACTCTCTAAGATAAGAATATTATTGCGTGTTGGTCCAGTTGATTGGGAGACTTTAACCTCCTTTAATTCATAATNCACGATAATACATTGTAAATGCCTAGAAATGGATAAGAAGAAAAATTGGGCGACAAAGTTCTGTGGGAGGTGTCGAGGGAGACAACGGCTCAAGCACTTTGGGTCAAACTCGAGGTACTCTACCTGACAAAGTCTTTGGCTAATAGGCTTTTCTGAAGCAGCACCTATACTCCTTCAAAATGCATGAAGACAGATCCGTCTCAGAGCAGATCAACGAGTTCAACAAGGTCATCAACGACCTCGAGAACATCGACGTCAAGATGGACGATGAGGACAAGACACTGCTGTTGTTAAACTCTATTTCTAAAAGCTACGAGCATTTCAAGGATGCGATGCTCTATGAAAGGGTGCAGACTATTACTCTGGAAGAGCTCCAATCTCTGATTAGAGCGAAAGAACTTCAGAGGAAGCATGATAGGGACAAGGAAGTCAGCGGAGACAGTCTTATTGTCAAAGGAAGATCGGACAAGAAAAATTCAAGAAATGGTCAGTACAGATCAAGGTCAAGCAAAGATGACGGGAATCAGTCATCAATGAGATCTTTCAAGTGCTATTATTATCACAAGGACGGTCATTTCAAGAGGAACTACCCAGAAAGGAAGAATAAGTACCAAGAAGAGCCAGAAGAATCAGGAAAAGCAAGCGTAGCTTCTGATGAATACGATTCTGCTGAGGCCCTGGTAATCACAGAATCTGAATCCAGTAAGGAGTGGATCCTTGACTCATAGTGTTCTTTCCACATGTGTCTTCACAAAGACTAGTTCGAGACGCTGCAACAGGAAAATGATGGGTCTGTTCTACTGGGAGACAATAAAGCTCACATGGTTGTTGGAAGTGGATCATCGTTCTACTGGGAGACAATAAAGCTCACAGGATTGTTGGAAGTGGATCAATCAGGATAAGGAAGGTCTGTTCTACTGGGAGACAATAAAGCCCACAAGGTTGTTGGAAGTGGATCAATCAGGATAAGGATGTTTGATGAAGTTGAACGAGTACTGAAAAATGTTAGGTACGTACTAGAGCTTAAAAGAAATCTGATTTCTTTAGGTATGCTGGAGTCAAGCGGATGCTCGTTCAAGGTAGAGAATGACTGCATCAGAGTAACCAAAGGCTCTCGTGTCGTCATACAATGAGTCAGAAAAAAGGAGTTGTACTCTCTTATCAGAAGAACCGTGATTGCTAAGTCAATGTATTGTTTGGACTTAGCAAACTCAAGCAAGAGCTGAGGGCCCCTCAGGGGCCAGGTGGAGGGAATCTTTACTTCGAAACTTCTCAATTGAGGGTCGAGGTGGAGAATTGTTATTTTGTCCCCCAATTATTAAACTAAGGTAAAAGGGCATTTTTGTAATGTGGTACCGCTCACCTACCACATCTCACCTACCGCTCACCTTTCGCTCACCTACCTCCCACCTACCACTCTCTTGCTTCTATAAATAGAGAGGGTGTGAGACTTAGGAGAGCAAGAGAAGAGAGATCTTAAGCTCACGAAGGAGGAGCAAGTGAAGAGATCTTAAGCTACCACAAAGGAGGAGAGAATAGCTAGAGAGTTAAAGAGGAGGAGAGCATCTTGAGGCCTTGTATCAAGGTGTCGCTTGAGAGGGAGGTCATAGAAGGAAGATGATGGCTCATCTCTATGTATAAGCTATTTATTCTCCATTTCTTTTGCCTTGGTGAACTATTTGATTGATTCCCTTCCGTGGACGTAGATCCAGTTGGATCGAACCACATAAATGATCTGTGTTTGCTTGTGTTCTTTGCGTCTCATTTCTATGCCAGGAAGTACATATCACACAACAATTATCTTAGAATAGATGACCGAGACACAAATATATCATGCGCATGCATGCCTCCATTTCATCTAGCTAGTTCTAGGGTGTATTTGCCTTTCTTTATCTGAGTCTGATTGAAATCTCACTTAGACATGGATTAATGGATTAGTGGCATTCTTGATTAGAAAGGATGTAAGTTAAATTTTATGAGCTTCACATCTGAATCTCTTCGTTTCATGTACATGTATGAAGTTAATTTCAAATCTCGTTTCCCATTTCATATTAAAAAAAGAAAAAAATCCACTTAAGCTAAAGGCTAAAGCGTAAAAATGAAAAAAATGGTCGAAGAAGAAGATCAGACAATAATGAATGGATTGGAATTATACAACCAACTCAAATTAGTCCAGATGAAATCAGTGATAACAATATTGGAGCATACACGTACCACTTTACAAATCATTGGTACTAAAAATCATTTTAATCAAGATTTCAAAGCAAACTGATGAAAAGAATCTTCTATATAAAAGAAGACACTGAACAAAAATTAAATAAAAAATTCATGAATCATCAATACGATTAAAAGCTCAGGTATGCATCATAACATTAGTAAATCATTGAAACATAATATTTACCCGCAGCACAACAACCCAAAATGAGGCCTCTGATTTGATGAGGAGCTTTTGTGATTTGGATAATCACCCACCCGAAAGCAGAACCAACAACAAAGGTTAGAAGAATATTTATTGGCATAAACCATCTGCAGGATAACAAGTTTGTATTATTTTTCTCAATGAGATTTAATGAAAGAAAAGGATTCGAATGGCAATCAGTTGAAGGTGGAATTGTGGAAAAGAGTGCTTGGAAAAATTATCTTCTGTGATAGGAACTGCACCAATTAAGAATTAAAGCCCAGCTTCAAAGAATGAAACTTACAATGGAAGTACGCTCTCCAATGTTACTGTTCTAGCTAAATTGGTTGCCACAAGAGCTGGATTAAATACATAAAATACAATCTGTTCATCAAAGATTTTGTTAGTTTTTTTTTTTTAAAATATCAAATGGAACTATTGCTTGAATTAATCAACTAAGCATGAAATAGAAATAAAAGCAAAAGAAAATGCGCTTAGTTTGTTTTTTCTTTTACATATATGTAATTGAAGGATTTAAAAAGCCAAAATTTTAAAAAAAAAATTAGTTTGTTTGCAGAAGTCAACGAACCTAACCAAGGCAAGACAAAGAAGAAAAATATAATATTCGTAGATGATTTTTCAAAACAAATCATGTATTCATCTTTTGAAGCAGCCTATGTAATAAATAAAAATTTCTGCTTCTCACATTATTCAAATATTTCCTTGCTTCTTCACCAAGCAAGCCAATGTAGTCAGTCGCAATAAATGCTCCAACACCGGTGACAATAAGCACCTTTAGAACCGGCACAGAAGCAGCAATGAAAAGTTGCAAGATACCCATTTTGAAAAATCTCCGTTAAGATAACTTTTGCCTTCTCCAATGCTGTTAGAAAAAGCAAATATCAACTTGTTGCTATTATGAAGGAGATTAAGGGGAGGCCTTTGGCAATGGCAACATAATAGCAAATTGCAAATCAACCTTCGAGGAATACACATCCATATAAAAATCAAAATAAATTATACAACAAAACTCAACCAATGTTTAAAATAGTGTGCATTAAAATTAAAATGCAATAAATAAATAAATAAATAAATAAGGCAAAATACATTCAAAGCCAAGTGATCCCACAGTGCTTTAAGCTCGAAAACGTAACATTTAAGTGTTTGAGTATAAGTTGTATGCTTTTTGATATAAAGCATGTACTTCATTGATGCACTTTTAAGGATGAAAAGCTTAAACTTTCTTCTTCAACGTGTTGTAAGACGAGATGAGAGGGAGTCAACGCCACCCAATTGATAGATTTTGGCTACTTAAACTCAGAGATTTAATATTGCAATAAGTGCCTATCACATATAACTTGCACATGGAACCAAAGCCCAACAAAACAATCAACTTCGGACAACTTGGTCAAGACTATGTATCCATATGGGACTTGGTTGAGCCTAATCAACATTGCCTAGTTCAACCCACAATCTTATGGTATGCCNGATAAGGCAAAATACATTCAAAGCTAAGTGATCCCACAATGCCCGAAGCTCGAAAACGAAACATTTAAGTGTTGGGGTATAAGTTGTATGCTTTTTGATATAAAACATGTACTTCATGATGCACTTTTAAGGATGAAAAGCTTAAACTTTCTTCTTCAACATGTTATAAGACGAGATGAGAGGGAGTCAACGCCACCCAATTGATAGATTTTGGCTACTTAAACTCAGAGATTTAATATTGCAATAAGTGCCTATCACAAATAACTTGCACATGGCACCAAAGCCCAACAAAGCAATCATCTTCGGACAACTTGGCCAAGAATATGTATCCATATGGGACTTGGTTGAGCCTAATCAACATTGCCTAGTTCAACCCACAATCTTATGGTATGCCTAAAGTCCAATCGACAGAATATGAATACTAAAGATGTTTGTACTCTATAATGTAGAAGTTAACAAGATAAATCTCACATGACTAAACACAATAAAGCATAAGCTTTCAATTATTACCAAGGACCACAACTGTAACATGACTTTGAAACAAAGATTAGCTCAAAAAGTAATTCATTAAAATTTTAAGCATTCTAAATATCAAAAAGCTAATAANTTATAATGTAGGAGTTAACAAGATAAATCTCACATGCCTAAACACAATAAAGCATAAACTTTCAATTATTACTAAGGACCGCAACTGTAACATGAATTTGAAACAAAGATTAGCTCAAAAAGTAATTCATTAAAATTTTAAGCATTCTAAATATCAAAAAGCTAATAATGCCCAAATCTCTAATGTGTAGAGTCTAGCAGAAGGAGTGAAGGCAATGAAACTTCTATGAACTCAACTAGCCCCATCAAAAATGTTTATGGAATTTAAATCAAAGATTGTGTTGAATGCGTGGGTTTCAGAAAGAGAATTTCATAAAACTTTAAAATAGTACTTTACTCTGTCAAGCTGCCAACATCAAACNCGAAACTTATATGAACTCAACTAGCCCCATCTACAAAAATGTTCATGAAATTTAAATCAAAGATTGTGTTGAATGGGTGGGTTTCAGAAAGAGAATTTCATAAAACTTTAAAATAGTACTTTACTCTGTCAAGCTGCCAACATCAAACAAATCTTCAAAGGAACTTCAAAGCCGCCTTCAACTTTACTTACCTTCTTTTCCTATAATCTTAACAGCCTCAAGAAAAACTTACAAAAGAAATAAATTAAAATGCAAATAAACCCTTTTCTCTGTTTTCCTTCCAGAGCTCTAGAATCGCACCTGGAGTCAAAAGGCAAACAGAGATCAGGCCAAGCTAGAAGAACATGCTCAAGCAGAATGTAAACCCAAACTTGGATGTTAAAGAAAGGCATGGGACTACTTGCTCTTAAACAATAAGAGAGTTTTCCCNATGGATGTTAAAGAAAGGCATGGGACTACTTGCTCTTAAAAAAAAAAGAGACTTTTCCCTACCTACCCACCTACGCTATGTCCAGAAAAAAAATGTAACTTTTCCTCTACTTAATTAAATATAAAAATTGCATTTATGGGATCATTTATTGGGGAGCATATTTAGGTAGATTTCGTACCGTCTTATCGGAACAATGTCGATTGAAAAATGATGTATTTTTCCAAAGGATTTCTTCACTGGAATCTACAATGAAGTCTCCGTAGAAAATAGAAAGGTGTTAAAAACTATTAGCTACAGGAGCAGAGTTATTAAATAAATACAAAGAACGAAGGGGAAGTAAGTTTAACCCATTGAAAGCCTCCCCAACGACAAGAAAGGCTACTTTCTCAACTGCTCTCTCCACGACTCCATCCCAAGCGGATTTATAGGATTTTTGTTAAGAACGGTGGGGAGGACGGATAAATAGATAATAAAACAAAAGAGCAAACATAAATACATACTTTATCCCTCACTATGTAGGGCCGGCTACATCAACCACTTTTCCCTATTTTATAGTCATATTTTCATTTAAATTTAATAAATTAAGATCATTTTTTATATAATATGCCCAAGTCTTCTTAGTAACATAAGTTGAAACTAAAACATCTACTATTCTAATTGAATCATCAGATGTTTGACTCAGACTGTTTTGCCTAATTTTGTCCATCACCGGAGCTACACCAACCCTATCACGAATACATTCATTTTTGAGTTGTCTCTGAGAGTAAAGTCACTCATCTAATTAACCATTCCCATCTCGGCAATACTTAACTTTGTTTTATGCTTCTCTTTTAAAGACCAACATTCAGCGCCATAGAACGTGTCTGGTCGTCATCTTATAAAATTTTTCTTTTGAGCAGTACTTTTCTATCACAAAATAGGCCCAAAGCATTAAAAAAAGTTTAAATTTAAATTTTTTAAATTATCAAGGAGCATACATACAAAAATTTTAAATTTATTTTTAAATTATCACTTAACTCTCAAAATTATTGAGAAATTTACGAAATTTCTAGTGGTTTAAGCATAATACGCACAAGATTTTATAAATTTTTTATTGGTTCAATCATGATACTCACATATGCAGGTATTTGATAGTTCAAAAACCGGCATTAATTATAATTTTATAAACAATTATCACTTAGATATCATATATGTAATTCCCTGAAATAAGTAATTCGTGTTTAATTTAAAATGTAAACATAGCCTTGTGCATAAGATAAAATAATAATAATAATAATAATAATATCTCAATAATATCAAATGCGCTTAAGTTATTATAAATCACCCCAATTTGTTTTATTTTTATATGTAAAAATATTACAAAATCAGTTATTATTAATCAAGATGAAATATCTCTCTAAGGCTAAGTAATGGAGCAAATTTTTAATCCATTAGTCTTCTACTTGATTTGATTATTGTCCTTTTTGTTTTGTTTATTATTTAGAAAAAAATCTTCAAAAAGTTGTGATGTATATAATTTTGTGACATATAAATATTAAAGGAAAAATATGATGTTGCTCGTATTCCAAAGATAACAACATAGTGTAGCCGTGTAGGCTTTCAAAGCTTCTAGAGTGGTGACAAAAGTTCATAGAAAATTTTCTCTTAAACTAAGAGACCCAAGTTTGAAGTACACTATACCACTAAGACTCAATCAAAATCTATCAACTTACATTATCCTAAAAATAATATATCTTTCAAATGTAAGGCTTGTGAAAGAGTTTTTGGATAGTTTTCTCTCCAACAAGGAGTCCCATATTCAAAATATATTCTAACTAATTTCTAATCTAATTATCACCAAAGTTTAACTTTCTGAACAAAACTACAGCTTATACTATCACGAAAATATTGGTATATTCCTTATAAATCACTTGTAGATTTAAGGGGGTGTTTGACTGCAAACAGGATTTAGTAAATTAAAATTTATTAAATCTAACACCTTCCTGAAATCATTAAATCTGGATTTAACATGAATCAAATGTACATTTCGAACATTATATCCAATATTTCATAAATCCATGTAACTTGCGTTTGTTTTATGCTTGGTTGGATTTAGTAAATCCGAGGATAAATCTTGTTAACAGGGTGCTATCAAATACTCTCTGAAAACAAAGTTGTTTTATTTTAAACTTATAAATGACTTTCCTTGTCTTATTTCTCTATTAAGAGTCACCGTAAGAGAAATTTGAATAATAACCTTGAGGTTTTATATTAAGCCTTGGTCAGTCAAAGCTCAACTTGAGATAATTTTCATGATACATTACAGAAAAGTACCTTGGGCAAAACCATAAAATCCTAGATAGGAAATTAATCTTGTAACAAATCAATCAACTGCAAGCTCAAATCTCCTATGTAAAAAGAGTGGAAGTTCAAATAAATTAATCTTAAAAGTCTAATGTTATAAGAGACCACTCTCATAAAATTTGAAATTTCTCATAACCATTTATTGAGTTATTTTTAGTATACTCATAACCATCTATTTCAATTTGTTAGAACATAATCCCAAAGTAATGGAACAAATAAATTTCTTAGAGAGAGATAGATGACACTCCATCATGTAATATCCATAAAAAATAAGATATTTCATGGAGTGTTATGTGTATCTATTTTAGTCTCTTGGGGCATAATGCAAAAAAATTGGAATCAACAAAGGTGTAGAATAGATATAGCAGAACTGCTTTGCCATATAAATCTTTATCTTCAAATAATTTTTTTTTTTATGATGCTTTTAAAATAAAATAATATAGGCTCCTTTTACTTGAGCTTACCTTTAATGAGATTAAGCCTCACCTCAAAATCATCTCAATGTTACTTCCAGTCCTTAGGCTCAAATATATAAAAAGAATCGTTATAGCATCATCAAACTCAATTTCATATAAATCATTTTAAACCTCCAATCTACTAGATAGTGCATTAATTTGGTTACTTTAAAAATCAAATTATTTTGATAATGGAGTATTAATTGAAGAAGAGAACTCATTTTGCTTGTTGAAATGATGAGCTGAACAGTCTTCTTAATGGCTATCTATCTTCAACTTGACTCTAAATAGCTCAACAATGCACGCCATCAAAACTACATTTTAATCTCTCATTAATTGAGTTAGAATTCCAAGTTCATACTCTCCAAGTTTTTATAAGTGGGGCGAGAAGGGTCAGAGTTAATGATAATAAAATCATTTTCTTCAACACCAATTTCTTCTTTTTAAGATTCCATATGGAGCTAACTAGTCTTTGTTTTAGGATTTTTAGAAAAAAAATTTGTAGCCGTTTAACATCTTATCATCATGAAGCTCTTTAAAGACCCCATCCTCCTTGACTTTATACTAATTCGTAACTTTGAGATACTATAATTTTTTCTTCTATGAAACTATGGATGTTAGCACAATCATTTTTTAACCATTTTCATTTATAATATCAATACTATTTGTAGTCCATGCATCATCAACGACAAACTTTATTATTCTATTGATGCTATCCACCACCCCACCCTCCTGTATATAATATCTATTTCATATAGTTTTGTCAAATGTGTGAAAAAATGAGATCTCTCTGATGATTGCATTTTACAATGAGCCATATGATTGCATGCATAAAGTCAATACACAAGACTTTTCAAAATTGAAACAAGTGTTCATTTTACATATTGTATTATTGACTAATTACCATAAGTAAGAAAATACCAATAAAAAAATATAATTTGATGCATAAAATAATGAAAAGTAAGCGAAAATCACCATAATGCAAGTTCTTAATGGTTTTTTTTGATGCATTCATATAGCCTAAGTTATATTTTCCTTGTCTATATTAATTGAAGAATTAAATCCCATCAACTGTGTTCTTGGCTTTAATCTATTCCCTCAAAAATCTTTGTTCGCTCATTATACTTTATATTTTAAATATAAAAATAATGTTGTAGTTACGCAATCAGCTATCAATTACTCGAATGCATTATTTTAAAAGAAAGCTTGCATTTATACCACATAATTCTTATCTGCTCACATAATTGACATCCAAAATATGATATTTACACTTATAACATTTATAAAATTATGTATTTCACTTTTAAACTGGTGATATTTTTGATGTGATATTAAAGATTTGAATGACATACATGTAAATATGAATATATAAGTTTGCATCGCCACATGTATGTAAATACTTCTATTTTTAAATTTGGTACAACTTGTTGATTCCAGCATGAAAAAGGTTGCATTTACATACATGCCACCCAATTTCTATGTATTTATACATTTAACACCTAAAGGTTAATTTTTATATTTATACCATTCAAAAATGTCATATCACATAAAAAATATCACCATTTTAACATTGAAAAAGTGAACTATATCTTTTTCATATATGAGCAAGGTGATATGTACGAAAATATTGAAATTTTGATGGTAAATATATAAATACTTATGAATTGAGTAGTATCTACGTTAATCCTAAGAAAAAAATGGTCATTAATGGCATAGCCATGAATTTTTAGATTTTGTTTTATTGCGTAGACGAAAAGGAGAATATTTTTTGTAAAATAGCGAGTTATGAGGGGCTTTCATTCAAAGCGGGCCATAGCAATAGAAATATCATTTAAGAAGCGGTCAAACATTAATGTATTTTAATATACATGCATGAGGTGCATCCATTTATAAAATAGAGAGCGGACAAACTGTCCTTCGTTCTTTTTAAGACGAATCGAACATGATTTAGAACTCTCTAAGATGATAAGAATATTATTGCGTGTTGGTCCAGTTGATTGGGAGACTTTAACCTCCTTTAATTCATATATATATATNTTACTGATCTCCATTATGTCCTATGTGTCATATTTTTATTTAATTTTAATAAATTAAGATTATTTTATATATAACATGCCCAAGTCTTTTTAGATATATCTCTATCTTTCTTAGCATAAATTAAATTTAAAACATCTACTCTTCTAGTAGAGTCATTAGATGGTTGATATTTAATGTGACCAAAGTATGTGCTTCTAAAGCGACTCCAACCCTTCCAGGGAAATATTTGTTTCACATTTTATCTCTTAGTGTAAATCCACTCATCCACTTGAACATTCTCATCTCAACAAAGCTTAACGTAATTTTATGGTTCTCATTTATATCTATATCACCATCACTTTNATGTCCAAGTCTTTTTAGGTATATCTCTATCTTTCTTAGCATAGATTAAATTTAAAAGATCTACTCTCCTAATAGAGTCATTAGATGGTCGATATTTAATGTGACCAAAGTATATACTTCTAAAGCAACTCCGACCCTTCCAGGGATATATTTGTTTCACATTTTATCTCTTAGTGTAAATCCACTCATCCACCTGAACATTCTCATCTCAACAAAGCTTAACGTAATTTTATGGTTCTCATTTATATCTATATCACCATCACTTTGAATAATAGACCCGAGATATCTAAAACATTCACTCCTTTTAATGGCTTGTTCACACAATTTTGCAAACTCACCACTAGGTCTACTATTACTAAAATTACATTCCATGTATTAAGTTTTAAATCTATCCAAACAAAAGTCATTAGAATCAAAATTTGACTTCCATAATTCAAATTTTTTCTTGAACTCTCTAAGATTTTATCTATAAGAAGGATGTTATCAGTGAAAATCAAACACCAATGTATAGCTTTTAAAGAATATTGAAACAAATAATGAGCACAATTCGATTGATATATATAGCTTCCGTTATTATAATAAGAGTTTAAAAGCGTCTTCTTTGCTTAAGCACTATGAGAAGACATCAATATAAAACAAGTGCAATTTGACAATCGGTAGTAAACTCTTATTGTATGTTAGAAGATTGATAAATAGAGTGAGAATTATACATCTTAACATTGCACGATAAACATTAAAAACAAAAATTTATAAAAGATATGCATTTTTTATGCAATGAACATTATAGATTATGTTTTTTCCCACAAACAGAGAATACATAATTACAAAATATAGATTGCTCATTTAGCCTCCTATGAATATGGTAAACATTTTGAATAAGCAGTGAAACATGTTGGAAAGAGTCCATAGACAAGTGTTTGTTGGTAAAATGTCAATGATATTGGCAAATGCGTTGGCAAACAACGTTTTCCTTTTTATTATGCTTATGTTGAGCATTTGTACATATTTTTTTCTGTGAACAATGATGTATATATTGTAGATTAAATGCATTTGATTTGTTTTGTTATTTGATTGAATAATTTAATGTTTGACTGTTATTCTAGTTCTTTAACTGCTTAAAATGATATATTAAATATTGTGAAAATATGTATAGTAATATAAATACTAAATGGAAAATCTCTTTTTTTTTTTAATGTTATGGGTTTCCGACGGCTTATCTTCGGTTCTGTGACAATTTCTAACATATCCGTAGCCAAACTTGCGACTAGTCGATAAACTTGTTTACCGACGCTCGACCGATACTTAATTGACGACTTAAGTGCAACACAAGAAACTGACAAGTGAGACACTTTTCCGACANGAAATTTGACTTCCATAATTCAAATTTTTTCTTGAACTCTCTATGATTTTATCTATAAGAAGGATGTTATCAGTGAAAATCAAACACCAATGTATAGCTTTTAAAGAATATTGAAACAAATAATGAGCACAATTCGATTGATATATATAGCTTCCGTTATTATAATAAGAGTTTAAAAGCGTCTTCTTTGCTTAAGCACTATGAGAAGACATCAATATAAAACAAGTGCAATTTGACAATCGGTAGTTAACTCTTATTGTATGTTAGAAGATTGATAAATAGAGTGAGAATTATACATCTTAACATTGCATGATAAACATTAAAAACAAAAATTTATAAAAGATATGCATTGTTTATGCAATGAACATTATAGAATATGCTTTTCCCACAAATAGAGAATACATAATTACAAAATATAGATTGCTCATTTGGCCTCCTATGAATATGGTAAACATTTTGAATAAGCAGTGAAACATGTTGGAAAGAGTCCATAGACAAGTGTTTGTTGGTAAAATGTCAATGATATTGGCAAGTGCGTTGGCAAACAACGTTTTCCTTTTAATTATGCTTATGTTGGCATTTGTACATATTTTTTTCTGTGAACAATGATGTATATATTGTAGATTAAATGTATTTGATTTGTTTTGTTATTTGATTGAATAATTTAATGTTCGACTGTTATTCTAGTTCTTTAACTGCTTAAAATGATATATTAAATATTGTGAAAATATGTTTAGTAATATAAATACTAAATGGAAAATCTTTTTTTTTTTTTAATGTTATGGGTTTCCGACGGCTTATCTTCGGTTCTATGACAATTTCTAACATATCTGTAGCCAAACTTGCGACTAGTCGATAAACTTGTTTACCAACGCTCGACCGATACTTAATTGACGACTTAAGTGCAACACAAGAAACTGACAAGTGAGACACTTTTCCGACAATTTAACCATCAATAACCGATGTCTTGCCGACAGAAAAACAATGAAATGTTGTGTCACACGAAACCGACGAGTGCGACACTTTTTCGACAATTTAACAGTCGGTTTTAATAATGACGCATTCCGATACAAATACGACAAAATGTTGCATCAAACAAAACTGATGGGTGCGGCACTTTTTCAACAGTTAAACCGTCGATCTTTTATAGTCGGCACACTAGCGATATTGAATCGACGGAATGCCAGCGTCAATAAATCGACGGGCGCGTCACTTTTTTGACGTGTATGTTGTCGCTATTATCGATAGTCCCCCTGTCGATTATAATTTTCTCTAAAAAAACAACTATATTAATTCATCAGTTATGTGTCAGTAATTTACATCGTCAGAATATTAATCGATTATGAAATTGTAGTTACCCACGAGCCTAGAACCATTGCCAAGAAGTCGGAAATATAAAAAATAATGGCTTTTCCATCATAACCGACGGAAATTGACTGTCAGAAATAATGCATCATCAATTATGTCATAGAAACTATGGTCGGCTTTTTAAATTTCCAATAAACTCTTATATAATATGATGGAAAATTATCTAATAAGTATATATTATTTAAAAAAATTATACTAAAATTATTGTTTATTAACCATAAAAGCTGTTTTTTTAGATGTTCCATATAAAGGGTTAGGTGCGGGGATGCATGCAATTTTATTTCTTCCACCACCACTCAAGTCTCAATCTAAGGATGAGGTGGGACCCTTTTATTACATGCACAATCTCGGCTACAATTTTCAAATTTAGTGCTTCACAAGTTGAAGATGGCTAATCGAACTTTGCCTTGAATAACATGCATCTTTAGGGCTAGAGATTAATGTGAACTATTAAAATTTAAGGATAATCATATACATAGCACTCAAGATATTAATATTTATAAAACTAACATTTAGATGATTTTTAATCATTGAAAATTTGATAAAAATAAAAATAGAGATTTATATACATACCACACAAATTTTATGTAATTATATATTTGGCACTCATATTTTGATATTTACACTTAATAACATCTTGATATCATACATAAATGTATGGAATGTATGTATCTCACTTTTAAAAGATAATAATGATAATATTTTTGACGTGATGTTAAAAATATGAGTGACGTGTGCATGTAAATATGAATGTGAAGTTGCTAGATATCTGAATGCATATGACCCGAATAAAAATTATAAATTTGAGTTTTTTCATGATTTTTTATATTTGAAAAATGGATGAAACTCAAACTTATATNGATCATATACATGAAATTTTACTGATCTCCATTATGACCTATATGTCATATTTTTATTTAATTTTAATAAATTAAGATTATTTTATATGTAACATGCTCAAGTTTTTTTAGGTATATTTCTATCTTTCTTAGCATAAATTAAATTTAAAATATCTACTCTCCTGATAGGGTCATTAGATGGTCAATATTTAATGTGACCAAAGTATATGCTTCTAAAGCAACTCCAACCCTTCCAAGGATACATTTATTTCACATGTTCTCTCTTAGTGTAAATCCACTCATCCACTTGAACATTCTCATTTCAGCAAAGCTTAACGTAATTTTATGGTTCTCATTTATAGGCCAACATTCTTTGTCATAAAGCATTGTAGGTTTCACGACCATCTAATACAATTTTCTTATAAACCTATGCGGTACTCTTCTATCACTTTATAGGTCAGATTGCATTTCTCCAGTTCAACCATCCCACTTGAATTCTACTAATAACATTCTCATCTATATGACCATCACTTTGAATAATAGACCCGAGATATCCAAAACATTCACTCCTTTTAATGGCTGGTTAACAAATTTTTGCAAACTCATTCTTAGGTCTACTATTACTAAAATTACATTTCATGCATTAAGTTTTAAATCTATCCAAACAAAAGCCATTAGAATCGAAATTTGATTTCCATAGTTCAAGTTTTTCTTGAACTCTATGGTGTTATCCATTAGAAGGATATTATCAGTGAAAAACAAACACCAATGTATAGCTTTTAAAGAATATTAAAAAAAAATAATGAGCACAATTTGTTGATATATATAGCTTCTGTTATTATAATAAGAGTTTAAAAGTGTCTTCTTGGCTTGAGCACTATAAGAAGACATCAATATAAAACAAGTACAATTTGACAATCGGTAGTTAACTCTTATTGTATGTTAGAAGATTGATAAGTAGACTGAGAATTATACATCTTATAAACATTAAAAACATAAATTTATAAAAGATATGCATTTTTAATGTCAATGAACATTATAGAATATGCTCTGCCCACAAATAGAGAATACATAATTACAAAATATAGATTGCTCATTTGGCCTCCTATGAATATAGTAAACATTTTGAATAAGCAGCGAAACATGTTGGAAAAAGTCCATAGACAAGTGTTTGTTGGTGAAATGTCAATGTTATTGGCAAATGCGTTGGAAAACAACATTTTTCTTTTTCTTATGCTTATGTTGAGTATTTGTACATATTTTTCTCTCTGAACAGTGATGTATATATTGTAGATTAAATGCATTTGATTTGTTTTGTTATTTGATTGAATAATTTAATGTTCGACTGTTATTCTAGTTATTTAATTGCTTAGAATGATATATTAAATATTGTGAAAATATGTACAGTAATATAAATACTAAATGGAAAATCTCTATTTTTTTTAATGTTATGGGTTTAAGACGGCTTACCTTCGGTTTTGTGATGATTTCTAACATATCCGTAGCCAAAACTTGCGACTATCTGATAAACTTGTTTACCAACGCTCGGCCGACACATAATTGACAGCTTAAGTGCGACACAAGAAACTGACGAGTGAGACACTTCTTCTGACAGTTTAACCATCAGTTTTAATAATCGATGTCTTGCCGACAGAGAAATAACGAAATGTTGCGTCACATGAAACCGGCTAGTGCGACACTTTTCTGACAATTTAACAATCTGTTTTAATAATGACGCATTCCGATACAAATACGATGAAATGCTGCATCAAACAAAACCGATGGGTGCAACACTTTTTCAACAATTAAACCGTCGATCTTTTATAGCCGGCACATTAGCGATATTGAATCGACAGAATGCCAGCGTCAATAAAGCGACCGACGCATCACTTTTCTGACATGTATGCTGTTGCTATTACCAATAGTCCCCCCGTCGATTATATGAACCAACAAACACCGATGATATTAATTTTCTCTAAAAAAAATAATTATATTAATTCATCAGTTATGCGCCAATAATTTAAACTGTAGGAATATTAAACGGTTATGAAATTGCAGACAAGTGTTTACCCACAAGCCTAGAACCATTGCCAAGAAGTCGGAAATATAAAAAACAATGGCTTTCCCATCATAACCGACGGAAATTGGAAGTCGGAAATAATGCATCATCAATTATGTCATAAAAACTATGGTCGGCTTTTAAAATTTCCAATAAACTCTTATATAATATGCATGGAAAATTATCTAATAAATATATATTATTTAAAAAAATATATACGAAAACTATTGTTTATTAACCATAAAAGCTGTTCTTTTAGATGTTCCTTTTAAAGGGTTAGGTGCGGGCATGCATGCAATTTTTCTTCTTCCACCACCACTCAAGTCTCAATCTAAAGATGAGGTGGGACCATTACATGCACAATCTCGGCTAAAATTTTCAAATTTAGTGCTTCACAAGTTGAAGATGGCTAACCGAACTTTGCCTTGAATAACATGCTTCTTTAGGGCTAGAGATTAATGTGAACTATTAAAATTTAAGGATAATTATATACATAGCACTCAAGATATTAATATTTATAAAAATAACATTTAGATGATTTTTAATCATTGAAAATTGGATAAAAATAAAAATAGAGAATTATATACATACCCCACAAATTTTATGTAATTATATATTTGACACTCATATTTTGATATGTACACTTAATAACATCTTGAGATCATACATAAATGTATGGAATGTATATATCTCACTTTTAAAAGTGAATAATGATATTATTTTTGACGTGATGTTAAAAATATGAGTGACGTGCATGTAAATATGAATGTGAAGTTGCTAGATATCTAAATACTTGTGACCCAAATAAAAATTATAAATTTGAGTTTTTTCGTGATTTTTGATATTTGAAAAATGGATGAAACTCAAATTTATATACACCATGTACACCTGATCCATATCAAGATCAAAGTGGACTACTACTCCTTACTCATCATGTCGGTGGTCCAAGGTCAGACAAACACCGTTGTGGAAAGTAAACCTGTTGCTTGACATTTTCATGCGAAACAACAAGCAAAATGTCATTGTGCTGATTTCAACTTCGTAAAAGCATTAAATTTTGTTTGTTTTGATTTATTTGTAATTTTTATTTTGTCATTGATTTCATTTTGTTTGTACTTTTGTTTTATAGAATTGTTTTGTAAATTTGTTTNTATCAAGATCAAAGTGGATTACTACTCCTTACTCATCACGTCGGTGGTCCAAGGTCAGACAAACACTGCTGTGGAAAGTAAACCTGTTGCTTGACATTTTCCTGCAAAACAACAAGCAAAATTTCATTGTGCTGATTTCAACTTCATAAAAGTATTAAATTTTGTTTGTTTTTGTTTTGTTTTGTTTTGTTTATAATTTTTATTTTGTCATTGATTTCATTTTGTTTGTACTTTTGTTTTATAGAATTGTTTTGTAAATTTGTTTTATAGATTTCATTTTCTAATTTTGGTTTTGTTACTTCTCTCTTTTTGAGGAGGGGAGAATGCTTTGAGGTATAAGAAAGTTTCAACATAAATTTGTGTTTTTTATTCGCATTTGTTTCTTTTTTTCCCAGTTTACAAATGAACGTTTTCATGTTGCACAATATTTTTTTAAATACAGCCCATTGATTGGGGGCATAAATATTTCTCCTTGGGAATTGACTAGTTGGTAGGCTCCTCGTGAGTATGTCTTTTCGACAACAAGCGAGCCCTCCCATTTTTGGTTCGAACTTCCCACTTATTTTGTCATGAGTGAGAATAGATCTTTGAAGTAAGAAGACCAAGTCACCGACTAGGGATGTTCTTAAACGAACCATTTTTGTCGTGTGTCTGTGTCATATTAACCTAGTACAGTTCCAAGTTCTGTTGAATCTGCAAGCATCTATCTTCCAAACTGTCAAGTTCTTCGAGCCACAATTTTGCATTCTCTTCTTTCATTATTCTATTAAAAATTGCTACTCTGAGAGACGGGAGTTGCACTTCAAGCAGAAATACTATCTCGGGCTCATACACCAGAGCAAATGACGTTAATTGTGTCAGTGTTCTGTACGTGGTATGGAAGGCCCACAAAACTTCCAACATCTGCTCATGTCATTGCCTCTTGTTGCCAGTTAACATCTTTTTCAAAATTGAACTAGAGTCTTGTTGAAGGCTTCGACTAAATCATTTGTTTAAGGGCAAAAGACAGTCAAATATCTTCAATCTATCCCATGACTTTGAGCAAAGTTGGTTTTGTTCGGTTTTCTGAATGCTAAACCATTGTCCAAGATTATTCTACGAGGGACCCTAAATATGTAAAGGATTTTAATCTTGAGAATTGTAAGACTTGATTTGCTTTAACCTCCCTGAGTGGTTTCATTTCTGCCCATTTGGAGAGATAGTCTGTAGCTGCCAAAAAAAATGGCAACCTTTGGAGGATGGATGTTCTATAGGGCACGCTATATTTGTGCCCCAACATTCAAACGATTACCACACAATCGTCGAGTGTAACATGTTTGGAAGTTGGTGTAAGATTACTCCATGCACCTTACATTGGTGACATCTTTTGGTAGTTTCCAAACAGTCTATCATCATTGCCGACCAATAATATCCAAATCTTTTAATTTTCATCTTCATTTTCGATCCCAACTGGTGTGCACCACAAAGCCCTAGTGAACTTCTTTGACAATGTCTTGAGCTACAAACTTGCTCAAACATCACAGCCACATCTGGTCAAATGACCTGTGATAAATGTCATCGTTTACCAGAGCATAGGACAATGCTCGCTTCTTGATTTAGTTTGTTGTAGATCTATCCTCTAATTATTTTTCAGCATGTAAATATTTAATAAGCGAATGTCGCCCATTCTTCATTTCATTTCTCGCCAGTTGCTACAGTTGTATAAACACCGATTTTTGTGAGGATTACCCATGTCCATGTGTGAGAGAACTTGTTGTCCTTGCACTAAGATCGGAACGTGGTCTTCTTCTATACATGCAAACTCCTTTGCAACCTTCGCTTAAACATTCACTAACGGCTTTTCTCTCCTAAATTGGGCATTCTTTAATTAGGATTGGGCAGAGTTGTTAGATGAGGATGGGCAAACTCCTAAAAATTAGCACTTCTTCAGGGAATAAAAATTTTAGAGGTGAGCCTTGCCCACCCTCCCTTAAAATTGGTTCCACCTCATAATGTAGAAAATGATGAGTTTAATCTTGTGTATGGTTTTGCTTTTATTGCTGGAGTACTAGTTGGATTTCATGCAGCAATTTAATATTAATTTGAAAAACTAGTCTTACATGAAGGACAATAATACCATAAAAGATAATTAGATGGTAATAAATAAAATTAATAGATTTCCCCACTTACAGATGACAAAGTTATAAGCATAAATGAAGTCAAGCTGGGTGTGGGTGTTATCTTTTCTCTTGTGGCCTTCTTGGTGTACCATTCTTTCTATTCGTAGACTTGCTCTCATACAAAATAAAGTATTGGTGCGAGGCTTTGAATAAGAGGATGGGTGTGGTTAATTTTATGTAGTGCTTAGAAATAGGAAAAATGATGATGGAAGTTGTTTGGTGTTTCTCTTGTCCTCTAGCAAGACTAAGATTTGGCTGGGTCTAGGGTTATGGTGACTAGGCTACGATTAGTTATTATGTTTGAAAGGTCTATTTATCTTTTGAAGTATGTTCAAGCTAGTTGACTAAAGTAGATAATTTGTCCATAAATAACTAATAAGGGAGTTGAAATTAAGTACAATTTTTATGCTCGCATAAGGTCTAAGTGCTCAAAGGTAAGGACCAACGAAAAAGGGCAATACATAATCATAACATTGTAGATCACCTAAACATTATTATATATATAATCGACACTTTTTTTATTCTTATTGATAGTTTAAGTTAGAGGTGTCAGATCTAGTTTACAGGTTAGGTTTGAGTTTGACTTGAAATAGACATGACATGAAATGACTTGACTCACATCCAACTCGAACCTACCCCACTTCAACTCGCTATCGAATTTGGCATGTATAACCTGTTTAACATAAGTCATAATAGCTAATATGGCCAAATTCAGGTTGATTTCAAGTTAATTTCATGTTAATAGGTAGATTTGGGATTAGAGAGACAATTTTGGGTTGGCGGATCAATTCGAACCTAACCGGAAAAATTAAACGAGTAAAGATTCCTAACCTCAAAAAATAACCTGAAGCCAGGTTTTTTAGAGTCTGAGTTTGGGTCGAGTTGGTATATTGGGTCAATTTTTGACACCTTTAGTCTAAGTATCTTAAAACTTGCATATTTGGGAAGCACTATTGCACATTATTCATACAAGTCACACACTTGAGACATCTAACTTATCTACAACATCCGAATACTTTTTAATGTTAGATTTTTTTATTACAATGATTTATTTGTTAATATTTTGATGTGCAAAATGCATATTTATTTATCTAAATGCCTATTGTGTGGATTTAAGTAGATTGATTTTTTAAGAAAATTCTATGATGTGAAAAACTAACGCCAAACCTTCTTGTTTTTGCCCCTTAATTTATTTCATTTTATTTTGTGACTAGTTCAAGAAAGAAGAAACAAAATATTATGTCCGGAGTCCGGACGTAGATAACGTCTGGATAACGGGCGGGATTCACCGAAGAAGCAGAAGAGAAAAAAGAACCTTCACTAGGTGTATCACGTCTGTTGTTCATATGCTGCCTACGTTTAGACTTCAAATGCAATATTTTCTCTTCGTATAAAGGATAAAATTTCTCCTCATGCACTCCGTAAACTTATTTTAACCTATAAACAATAAATCTGAAAGCTAAATGGCCCAATTTCTTAATCAACTTCGAAGACCGAATAATTTTAATGCTATTCTCTTACTTATCCAAACTCCACGTAAGCCTCCCTCTTCGGACAAAACACTCCGCCTGTGAAGCGTTTCAGGGCATTTACATACTACCAATTCTTATGCATTTACATACCGACATTGGAATTTTACTTTTTATATTTCTACCAGCTAAATTTTTCAAACATAAATAAAATTACATAAATATATATATATATATATANTATTTTATTTAAGAAATTTTAGTATTTTGTTTTAAAAATTTTTACCATCATACTAATTTTATTATACATATCTTTAACTTCATGTGACATTCACACTGTTTAGTAGTGTTTGTTTAATGATTTATAGCCTTATCTTGTAATTTAATTATATTAAAGAATTACATGCAATGTAAGAAATAATGTCCCATATATGTTTTGACATAAAATATATTAAGATATCCTTGATAATTTTTTTCTTTTCTTTATTTCTCTTATTAAAAGACATTGGGTCGGCCTACCGCCGCCGCCTCCTGATCCAATCGCCAGATAACGCCTGCGCAATTGCGACATCAAACATGGGCCAGATTCCATTTAGCCACTCCAGTTTGCAATTGTTAGACGTGATCCATTTAAACCCAACTTATAAGAATAAGCCCAACAGTTTTAACAGGCCGGATTCCAATCAGCAGCCGTCAAATTCAACAATTCATCCCTAGGGTAAGTACACAAGTATTGAATTATTATCTTCTTTCTCACAATAAATTTATATAGTTTAATCCTTTTTAACATCACATTCCTCCGATTGCTTACTTGAATTTGATTGACTATTTGACATCAACACAATTTACCTATTATATTCATTCAGTAGGTCGAAAAGCATTACTAGATCAATAGTTCCAAGACTTTGCCTACGAGAAATCTAACTCGAAAAATGTAAAATAAAATGAAAAGATGATCTTGTCAAAAAAAAATCATAACAGAAGTTCTACGGAATAGTTTTTATCATAACGAATATTATATGATTATATAAAAATTAGCAATTTAACTTTAAAGACATTCAACAGTGCAATAAATCAATTATAATAAAATTGTATATCCATTTCTTAAAATTAATCAATTGTAATAATTAGGTTATCCTCCATAATAATAGTCAAAAAGATGCCATAAATTTTTTTAATAAATATTTTAATTATGTTATATAGCTGCAACACCTTATTCTTCATCCCACAGTAAAGGCATCCTTATGTGAGTATCAAACTTAGAGACTTGGATGATTGGCTTACTAAGCCATGATGATAAACTAAAAGATGTTCACACAAAGATGAATTGATTTAACTATTGATCATGTGATCTTTTGAAATGGTCCAGTCAATAGCTAATCAAATTCAAGTTTTATTGCTAGCTCATTTGGAGTTGTTCAACACAAATGAGAACAATGTTTGACTTGCTCATGCCCAAGTACGGCTGAATGCATGGAGAGTCTCCAAAGATTAAATATTTAATTCCACTCTAACAAAAAAAAAAGTTATCATTAAGATGTCTATATTTTTTTGCCCAATGTCATTGGTCCCCTCTAATTAAACTCTTTTATTAATCCTTGCATATTCCATTTTAAAGCCTGAAACAAAAATAATTATTGCTGATTTGCTCAACCACCTATAATACATGATATGGCACTTCTTATATAATTCATAAGCCACACCTTGATTATTCTATAGTTGACATAATTGGTATAATAAGAATTACCGTTTCTCTCAAAAATAATAAATATTAATAATATAAATGATCGTATGATCCCCATAATGTGTTGAGATATAATTCCCCAAATTACCACATTCATCACTTTTGTTCTTCAATTAGTTAGTTGTTGTTCACTCATGTAAATATATGCCTTAAAGAATCACATCCTATCAATGCAATGCCTCCCATCATTGGAAACTTTAAAAGATTAAAGCAAGCCATAAAAGAGATTTCTCTTTAATTTAAATTGGGTGAGTAAGAGAAGTTATATAAACCAACCTTTAGACTGGCCCAAAAAGTTGCAAAAACTTAATTAATCCATAGTGAGCCCACACTTAGGCCATCTTGAAAAAGTAAGTTAAAATAGCCAAATTAGCCCTAAATTTATTGCCTTCTTTAGATTCTAATGGGTCAAACACATGCCAATTAACTCAATTGAACCATTGAAATGCCCTAATTGAGCTAATTAAACCAAAATTAATTCATATTGATATAATTAATAACTCATTGGTACTTTCTTTTAGGCCTAATTAGTTAGATTAGTCGAGTCCATTTTCCACTTTAGCATTAATAATAATCCAATANTTATTAAACGCCATTGGGTTGGCCTACCGCCGCCGCCTCCTGATCCAATCGCCATATAACGCCTGCGCAATTGTTTTGTCAAACGCCATTGGATCAGCCTAACGACATCAAACATGGGCCATATTCCATTTAGCAAACTCCATTGCGCAATTTTTAGACGTGATCCATTTAAACCCAACTTATAAGAATCAGCCCAACAGTTTTAACAGGTCGGATTCCATTCAGCAGTTCATCCCTAGGGTAAGTACTCAAATATTGAATTATCATCTTCTTTCTCACAATAAATTTATATAGTTTAATCCTTTTTAACATCACATTCCTCCGATTGATTACTTGAATTTGGTTGACTATTTGACATCGACACAATTTATCTATTATATTCAGTAGGTCGAAAAACATTATTAGATCAATAGTTTCAAAACTTTGTCTACGAGAAATCTAATTCGAAAAATGTAAAATAAAATGAAAAGATGATCTTGTCAAAAAAAAAAATCATAACAAAAATTCTACGGAATAGTTTTTATCATAACGAATATTATATGATTATAAAAAAATTAGCAATTCAACTATAAAGACATTCAACAGTGCAAGAAATTAATTTTAATAAAATTGTATATCCATTTCTTAAAATTAATCAATCAAAATCAATTGTAATAATTAGGTTATCCTCCATAATAATAGTAAAAAATATGCCATAAAATTTTTTAATAAATATTTTAATTATGTTCTGTAGCTGCAACACCTTATTCTTCGTCCCACAGTAAAGACATCCTCATGTGAGTATCAAACTTAGGGCCCGTTTGGGGTGGCTTATTGGGGGTGTGGTGGCGGTATGAAAACGCTGCAGAGGTGTTTGAAAAACACGTTAGGAACAAATTATTCATGTCGCTCATACGCGCTTACAACATTTGCTTAACAGAAGGAGAAGCGGAGAAGGAGCCGCGTCCTGCGTCTACTTCCCGCGTTCGCGTGAAAATTTCCTTCTGTGCCCCCTCCCCATCGCCCTCACTCGTAGCCCTCGCCCTCGCCCTCGCCCTGCGAAGAGGAAGAATGGCGCAAACAGACTTACCTTCCTCGAAGCCTTCTAGTTTCTGTCATTGCCTTGCCCTCTCACCAAGTGAAGAGGAAGAATGGTGCAAACAGGTTTACTTTCCTCAATGCCTTCTGGTTTCTGTCATTGCCTTCGCGATTACCTTCCTCGATGCCTTCTGGTTTCTGTCGTTGCCTTTGCGATCCTTCACGATCCCGCGTAGTCTTCCCAGCTAGCTCTAATGGCGACTGGCAAAGTTTCGTTCACGAAGGCGATCATTTTGGGCTAAACCAGGAGGGATCGCGAGGTTCGTTCACGAAGGCGATTGTTTTGGGCGAAACCAGGAGGGGGAGTGACAAGCGAGGGTTTGGGGTAGAGATAAATGGAAGTTAAAATTTTAATTATATCATAATTTTAAGGATCTATAATTAATTATATCAAAATTTTAATTATAATTAATTTAAGATTCTATAATTAATTTGTACATCATCAATTTAATTATAATAGATAAATTTGTATGTAATTACTTAATATTTGATTAATGAATAAAAATATATCAAAATTCTAAGAAATTCTTCATTAATGTATTAATAGTTGATTAATCAAAATTTATTAACTAATAAGTTAATAACTTATAAAAAAAATAAAACAAACAATTTCAACAAACAGGGGCAGAATGGTCAATTCTCCAGCAACAACTATTAATAAGCTATTCTAAATAAGCTCCCCCAAACAACAAGCCAGCTTATTCTGATAATCTGCAGATTATCAAATTATCAGAATAATCTGATTATCAGCAAATTATAATTAATCAACAGCTGCGCCAAACAGATCCTTAGAGACTTGGATGATTGGCTTACTAAGCCATGATGATAAACTAAAAGATGTTCACACAAAGATGAATAAGCTATTCTAAATAAGCTCCCTCAAACAACAAGCCAGTTTATTCTGATAATCTGCAGATTATCAAATTATCAGAATAATCTGCCAACAGCTGCGCCAAACTGACCCCTAGAGACTTGGATGATTGCTTACTAAGCCATGATGATAAACTAAAAGATGTTTACACAAAGATGAATTAATTTAACTATTGATCATGTGATCTTTTGAAATGGTCTAGTCAATAGCTAATCAAATCCAAGTTTTATTGCTAGCTCATTTGGAGTAGTTCAACACAAATGAGAAAAATGTTTGACTTGCTCTTGCCCAAGTACGACTAAATGCATGGAGAGTCTCCAAAGGTTAAATATTTAATTCCACTCTAACAAAAAAAAAAAAAGTTATCATTAATATGTTTATATTTTTTTCCCCAATGTCATTGGTCCCCTCTAATTAAACTCTTTTATTAATCCTTGCATATTCCATTTTAAAGCCCGAAACAAAAATAATTATTGCTGATTTGCTCAACCACCTATAATACATGATATGGCCACTTCTTATATAATCCATAAGCCACACCTTGATTATTCTATAGTTGACATAATGGGTATAATAAGAATTACCATTTCTTTCAAAAATAATAAATATTAATAATATAAATGACCGTATGATCCCCATAATGTGTTGAGATATAATTCCCCAAATTGCCACATTCATCACTTTTGTTCTTCAACTAGTTAGTTGCCGTTCACTCATGTAAATATATGCCTTAAAGAATCACATCCTATCAACGCAATGCCTCCCATCATTGGAAACTTTAAAAGATAAAATCAAGCCATAAAAGAGATTTCTCTTTAATTTAAATTGGGCGAGTAAGAGAAGTTATATAAACCAACCTTTAGACTGGCCCAAAAAGTTGCAAGAACTTAATCAATCCATAGTGAGCCCACACTTAGGCCATCTTGAAAAAGTAAGTTAAAATAGCCAAATTAGCCCTAAATTTATTGCCTCCTTTAGATTCTAATGGGTCAAACACATGCCAATTAACTCAATTGAACCATTGAAATGTCCTAATTGAGCTAATTAAACCAAAATTAATTCATATCGATATAATTAATAACTCATTGGCACTTTCTTTTAGGCCTAATTAGTTAGATTAGTCGAGTCCATTTTCCACTTTAGCATTAATAATAATCCAATANATTTTATTTATATTTTTTTATTTAAGAAAATTTAGTATTTTGTTTTAAAATTTTTTACCATCATGCTAATTTTATGCAATGTAAGAAATTAATGTCCCATATATGTTTTGACATAAAATATATTAAGATATTCTTGATAAACTTTTTCTTTTCTTTATCTCTTATTAAACGCCATTGGGTCGGCCTACCGCCGCCGCCTCCTGATCCAATCGCCATATAACGCCTGCGCAATTGCGACATCAAACATGGGCCAGATTCCATTTAGCAAACTCCATTGTGCAATTTTTAGACGTGATCCATTTAAAGCCAACTCATAACAATCAGCCCAACCGTTTTAACAGGCCGGATTCCATTCAGCAGCCGTTAAATTCATCAATTCATCCCTAGGTTAAGTACTCAAATATTGAATTATTATCTTCTTTCTCACAATAAATTTATATAGTTTAATCCTTTTTAACATCACATTCCTCCGATTGATTACTTGAATTTGATTGACTATTTGACATCAACACAATTTACCTATTATATTCAGTAGGTCGAAAAGCATACTAGATCAATAGTTCCAAAACTTTGCCTACGAGAAATCTAACTTGAAAAATGTAAAATAAAATCAAAAGATGATCTTGTAAAAAAAAATCATAACAACAGAAGTTCTACGGAATAGTCTTTATCATAACAAATATTATATCATTATAAAAAAATTAGCAATTCAACTATAAAGACATTCAACAGTGCAAGAAATTAATTTTAATAAAATTGTATATTCGTTTCTTAAAATTGATCAATCAAAGTCAATTGTAATAATTTGGTTATCCTCCATAATAATAGTAGAAAAGATGCCATAAAATTTTTTAATAAATATTTTAATTATGTTATGTAGCTGCAACACCTTATTCTTCATCCCACAGTAAAAGCATCCTCATGTGAGTATCAAACTTAGAGACTTGCATGATTGGCTTACTAAGCCATGATGATAAACTAAAAGATGTTCACACAAAGATGAATTGATTTAACTATTGATCATGTGATCTTTGAAATGGTCTAGTCAATAGCTAATCAAGTCCAATTTTTATTACTAGCTCATTTGGAGTAGTTCAACACAAATGAGAACAATGCTTGACTTGTACGGCTAAATTCATGGAGAGTCTCCAAAGGTTAAATATTTAATTCCACTCTAACAAAAAAAAAGTTATCATTAAGATGTTTATATTTTTTTGCCCAATGTCATTGGTCCCCTCTAATTAAACTCTTTTATTAATCCTTGCATATTCCATTTTAAAGCTGAAACAATAATAATTGTTGTTGATTTGCTCAACCACCTATAATACATGATATGACCACTTCTTATATAATTTATAAGCCACACCTTGATTATTCTATAGTTGACATAATGGGTATAATAAGAATTACCATTTCTCTCAAAAATAATAAATATTAATAATATAAATGACCGTATGATCACCATAATGGTTTGAGATATAATTCCCCAAATTGCCACATTCATCACTTTTGTTCTTCAATTAGTTAGTTGCTTGTTCACTCATGTAAATATGTGCCTTAAAGAATCACATCCTATCAACAAAATGCCTCCCATCATTGGAAACTTTAAAAGATAAAATCAAGCCATAAAAGAGATTTCTCTTTAATTTAAATTAGGCGAGTAAGAGAAGCTTTATAAACCAACCTTTAGACTGGCCCAAAAAGTTGCAAAAACTTAATTAATCCATGGTGAGCCCATACTTAGGCCATCTTGAAAAGTTAAGTTAAAATAGCCAAATTAGCCCTAAATTTATCGCCTTCTTTAGATTTTAATGGGTCAAACACATGCCAATTAACTCAATTGAACCATTGAAATGTCCTAATTGAGCTAATTAAAATAAAATTGATTCATATTGATATAATTAATAACTCATTGGTACTTGCTTTTAGGCCTAATTAGTTAGATTAGTAGAGTCCATTTTCCACTTTAGCATTAATAATAATCCAATAATGAAATTTTAAATTAAAATTTTCATTATCTTAAGGCTTAGGAGTAATTAAGAGGTGATTAAAATTAATTCATTGGATTGACTAATTCCAAAGTAAGAGGAATATATTAAGAGGTAATTATTGCTCAAAATTATCTTAACCATCCACCTTTTCATTTTAACCACTCCAACTACTACCTCAACAAGTTAACAATGTTCAAGGTGTCCACAATGAGTGATAAAACTAAATACTTAATGAAATCTATGCATTCCTTATGTACACGTGTTCTAAGCTCCAAGAATTTCTTAAAGGCAATGAAAGTAGCTTAAGAAGCGCTCTGAGCTTGGATGATATGCATGCATAAAATTATGTTTATGCTTTGGTACCCCCATTGAATCGGGGCACCTTAAGATAATTTGGAGGGGGTTTACTATGGGTAGTTGGATGCCCATTGTTGAGATTAATAGCTTAAAATGAATATGAGTTTTTAGTTTATTGTCTTAAGATGTTCTCTAGAGCTTTTGGTAGAAAGGTGAAGCGTTTAAAGAGTTTTGAAAAAAAAGAACTGCTAAGAATAATCAAGTTTGTGCTTGTTTGGAATAATGTAGAACAATACTTTAGGGAATGTATTTTAAGTGGCGTAGATGTTTGAAATTTAAGATGGCTCTATCATATAATATTAACTTATAATCTAGGGTAAGAAGTGTGAAGGTGAAGGTGTTTGAGATATTTGGTGGAAAGTAAAATATTTGATTGGTACAAACAAGTGGGTGTAGGGACTTTTATTAGGACATAATATGTGTGTAAGCATGATTTAAATATTTGAGTAATGATAAAATATGGTTTAGTAGATTTTGTCAAATAAATAAGTCTAAGAGTTTTCCCTAAAACATAGGGGGAGTCGTCACTTAGAATCTATTTGACTTGATAAGGACCTAATAGCATCAATTTAGGCTAATTTAAGTTTTAAAAATTAATCAAATTCAATAAGCTAGGTAATGATCAAATGCACTAAGGGAGAGTTAAATGATAAAGATCTATTATCCAACCACATCAACTTCACTAGTGAACTAAGTATTTCTTACAAAAACATTCTTAACTATACTTAAATAATTAGAGTAACCAACACAAGAAACAACCTTATTTAACTAATTATTAAATCATCAAGCCTTATATAAACTTCTTAACTTTGTGATTGAGGCATACCAAGATGATCATGAAAATACATTACCTCATCACCCACTCTAAACATAATTATTCTGCTTAGCTTAGTACAATTTTGTTTTTAATATTTCATATGTATGAGGCTCATACCAATTATTTTTTCTATTTTGGACCTTCCTTTAATTATTATTTAGCTTGTATGGAATAAAGATTCTTAGAACTTTAGTGTGACATTTCCTTTTTATATATTGCTTCAGACCCATTATTTTTTTATTTTTCCTTTGAAATAGACTTTAAACTAATTCATATAATAGCTTTGAATTCATGTTCATATTTCTTTTATCTTGAAATCTTTTTTTCTATGGCAACTTTTTCCCTTACCTTGTTCTCTCCCTTTAGTAATAACCTCTCTATGTAGGAGGACAAAGATGCCATTGAATAAAGCATTTGAATTTGAATTACTTTTGCTCTTTATTGATATGATTAGTTTTAGATTAAATTTTAACATGTTTCTCCTCGCTTGAGGATTAGTTATGATAATTGATCTGAATTTTTTTCTTTGAAACAAATTAAGAAGCATTTTCATATAACATGATTTCATAAATATAGAATAGTTTATGCCACCTTTTTTACAAATTATAGACATAAAAGTACATGGAATAATAAATAAATTATAGACTATAAGATAAAATCTCATAGAGATTAAGTTTATTAAGTACCCAAATTTAATTAATAAAAACTTTATTTGATGGTTCAAAATTTATTTATTAACAACATTATGAAGAACTAAATACGATTATTAAAAATTTAAAATTATTATAATAAAAGACAAAAGCAAGTTGATTGTAGTATACGAGAAAAAGTAAAGGGTTTAGTTTCAGCTATACGTTTTTCAATTTGTTAACATGCAAATTCAATCAATTAACATAAATAGAAATAATGTCATTAGATCTAGTAATGCACATTTCTATTCTCTTAAAATCAAGATAAGCATATTTATCTAAAACAATCAATATATATCCTTGAGATAAATTTAATGATATGAATTTCATTAAAAATAAGAATTCAAGAGATGACACTAAATATTATAATTGATAGCCAAAAAATAAATTGAAAATATTTAACAATAATTAAAGCATATTAAGAGGAAGCTAATATTAAAAAAATGGCTAAATTTAACCACTAAAAAGAGTATTTATTTAATGTTAAGAAAAAAAACTTAGTGAAATACTGTAAAAAAGAAAAAAAATAAATAAATAAGGAAATAGTAAAGCAAAAGTCTTAATGCTATGTGCATTATAAGAAGGGCATTTTAGGCTAATTAAGTCGGTTAATAAGAATTAGGATGGTTTCTTGGGAATCTGTTTAAGTTAATTTGTGACTAGACAAACCAAAGGAAGAACCAATGCAAATTAGCGTAGTAACACTAAGTTAACATTGAATACGTCTCCACAAACCATTACACATGACCACTAAATATAATATAATAATAATTAAACTATGAGGGACTTTTTTGCCCTAGTCTTCATTTAAAATTAGTGCAAGATGAAAAAGTGGAAGTCTCATAGATTAGTGGCCTAATTGCAGAGCCTAAGGAACAGTAGTGGTTGGTCGAAGAAGCCTTTAAGAGGGATATTTAAGTTTCAACATTTAAACAATGTGTGTGTGTGTGTGTGCGTATTAATGACTTTTTAAATTAAGTAAAAGCTCCAAAAAAATGGGAAGTAGGAGATTTGAGAACTAGAGGGAAGAGAAAGAATTTGAAAATCATTGGCACTCATAACCTCTCATATCTTTCTAAGTGGAATGGAAATAAAATCCTGACAATGAGTGGTTCAAGGGTTAATTATAGATTTCCTCAAGGGCTGATTTGGAATGGTATTAAATGCTAGATAACTATTAGAATAATATGATTGCGATTTTATCCACTTTAGCATCAAAAATTGTGAAAAACTGTCTTGAGCTTGGATTTGGTGGTATTAATCTAACTAATGGTGGATTCAAAGAGTTTCATATAAAGAAAGGCTATACTTAGGCATGGAGAAGGACCATATCATGGTTTTTTTGAGGTGATGAAAACATATCATTGGATGGATTGCCTGTGAAAACTTTGAAAATATTTGCTAAAAATTCACAATGAAATTTGATGATTTGAAACTTCATAATACATTATTAAAGATAATTTGATCTCATTTTCATTCTTTTACAATTTTAGAAAGATTTTGGTAAAGTCAAAAGGAAATTTGATGATTTAAAGCTACATTATATCATCACTAATGATAAAATGAGGCTCTTTATTATCTCTCAAAAATCATTTGACTTTAGCAATGCAACAAACAATCAGTTGAAATGTAACTCTATGAAATTTTGGAGAAGATCAATATTCTTTAATTTTACAAGCTAAGTAAGGCTCATTGATGCCATAGAGGCCATCTTCTATCAGAGGTGACACCATTGTTGATTTTGTTTGTATCAATAACATATAGGTTGACGGGGGGATTTTCCATTTGTAACATTTGATCAAATTAGATCATTGTTTGGTCATGCCATGTTTAAGATTCAATTAGTTTTATAACATATTTTACCATTAGTATGATTAAAATAATGCATTAAATTAGTGGAATTTCTCTTTGTAAAACTCTAAATGTTTTTCTAAATATTTGTACAAATGACTTGGATGATTATATTCTTTTCAATGTTTTATGAATGCTTGAGTTGGCCTACCTTGCATGGTTCCATATCCGCACCCACCAAAAAAAATTGCCTTTTCTTTTAAAATAAAGAGGCATTACATACATACCAATTACCAATTCCTACGTATTTACAGTTTCTAACATCTAAACTTTACTTTTATATTTATACCATGCAAATATTTCATATCATAAAAAAAATACAATTATTTAAACTTTAAAAAAAAGTGAAATACACTATTTTATGTGTCCATAAAGTAATGCACACACACATACATTGAAATTTAGACGTTAGTTATGTAAATACATAGGCATTAAGTGGTCTGTATGTAAATCTTCCTAGAATAATTAATATGATTTTTCTTTTTACCTCCACCTAGGTTGGTTGGCTTAGAATTGAAATTGGACATAAATATTTAATTCCATTAATTTCGTATTTACTCGTGCATGCCTTGCATTATTATATGTGATATATAAATATTGACTTAAGGATTAAATGGAAACCAGTTATGTATATATATATATATATCCCTAAGGCCAACCATAAGTAACTACACTGAGAAGGTTGTTCACCCCATCAACATATGGAGTGGTACCGAAACAAAACTCTTACACTTTATTATTTATGATACTTAAGTTTATAATTATATAATTATTTTAATGATAGGTCAAGTGATCGAGTCAGTTGCATCAAAGCCTTCCCAAGTTAGGAGAAAGAATCTAATTATATAAAAATAGTTTCACATAAAATTGTTTTAGTAAATAAAAAAAGAAAAAAAATAAGACTTTTTTATGAAAGAAATTTTTTTATTTTTTTTTCTAAAATTTGAGCTAGTTATTGTAAACACAAACCCATATAATGTTATACTAAGTTTAAATAGATGGAAAAATGAAAATTTGGTTGGAGATGATGTTTTTTGACATCAACATCAGCTATTCTGCCATTGAAACTCGTCTGCTTGCGTTGAGTTTTAGGTAAAAGAAGATGATGTTTTCAGTATACGTGGTAAAATAGTAAATTGTTGAAACATTTTCCTGGATTAACAGCCTCTCATATATCATTCTATGCACATATTGCCAGCATAACTTTATGTTGAGGAAGGTTAACCTAATTGTATGTATGTGAACAGCAATAGAAACTCCAAAATTGATCAAATGCTTCAAAAGGAAAAATATCATGACTTGAGTGATTCAGCATAGATAAAAAATATATTTCTATCAGAGAGGTATTATGAGCTGATTCATTAACAAAGAAGTAACTATTATGCCAGATATTAAACAATACTTATCAGCCATACATTCTTAAGAGAGAAAAAAAATGCCACAATATACACTAGAGCTACTGGCACGAATCTCAAAAAAAAAAGAACGATTAAAAATAAAAGCCTCCCTCAAGAGTAAATAGTTGACCAACAAGTTCAAGTAGGTGAAGTCGCATCTCTAAACCCGGGACTAGTCAAAGGTTTTAGAGAAGGTCCCTCACCCGATAGTGACAAGATCTGCTATAGGCAAGACGCAATTCATCCTAGCAGCAACTCTCATCTGATACTTCACACAGACATACACAAGATTAGCCTAAGACCTTGATAATAGGGGTATCTTGTTGAGGCAAAGAACCGACCAGATAGACAAAGCCTAGGCCCGTAAGACTTGAGACAAACCGACAAGTGAGCCACGGTTTACTTGACAAAACAAGTCGACTCATCACTCGTCTGACCGACCGACCGAAGTGTAGGCAGAAGCCCTTTGATAAGAGACAAAAGGACGGCTAAATCGGGACCTGCTTTTGTCGCGGCAGATGAAATCATCATCAGACCAGACTCCTCGGTAGACCAAACACAAGGCACGGTCGCCACCCGGTTGGTCACCTCAGTCGGCCGCATTCTAACAAATCGATAAACCAATCACCATCATATCAAAATTCAAATTGGAATATAAATATGGAATGAAATACATACATTTTATTAAATAATTAATCATATTAAGAAAAGTTTCCATACCTATTCCATTATTTTTGTAATTATACAAAAAACATTCTTGTAAATACTAGACAAAAGAACCATTAAAAGGGGCAGGCCATTTGGACTCCCTCAGTTCCCTCCACAACAACTCTTGATTCACAGTATTCTCACATTCACTCTACTCTAACTCTCGATGTGTTTTCACAAAAGATAATTCAGGATCCAACAGCCTCAAATATCATAATTAAGATAAATGAGAAATAAATAATTTTAGTTGTAGTATAAATAAATAAATAGGACTAAATGCATACCAAAAAAAACTAATTAAGGCAGCATCCTTATGACTAAAGTACTGTTTTTTAGTTTTATTTTCGTAAGCACTATAATTTCAAATAGAAGCATTAAATGCTTTCTCTAAGTTATTCCTCCAGATAATTCCCATTTCTATCACAGAAAGAGAATGCCTTATAAACTTTGCTTACTGTAATGCTGAACTGACAAGTTCTAAAATAATAGCATTTTCTTATTTAAAAAATTATGAATTATAATCCATTTTGTTAGTAGTATCACTAAGAAATCTTATAGCCTGCCATCATTTTATTGGAGTCTAAGCATAAATTTATATATTTTAGTGATCACTTTTTTCAAGTGGTTGATTGTCATTTAGTTTGTGTGACCNACCTGCCATCATTTTCTCGGAATCTAAGCATAAATTTATATATTTTAGTGATCACTTTTTTCAAGTGGTTGATTGTCATTTAGTTTGTGTGACCAAAATAATTTTTTAAGCGTATTCTTATGAACTATGTATGATTAAATATTGTGAAATCATCAATTTTCTAACTCTGGGTTCTTTGCAGAAGGTATATGTTCGCTAAGTCAAATTGTGTCGTTTTTCTCATTACAGCATTANGTTTTTTAAGCGTATTCTTATGAACTATGTATGATTAAATATTTTGAAATCATCAATTTTATAACTCTGGGTTCTTTGCAGAAGGTATATGTTCGCTAAGTCAAATTGTGTCGTTTTTCTCATTACAGCATTATGAAATATAATCTACTTTTTTAATAAATAATGTGATCAGAAATCATATATCTCCTCATTATTTTATTAGAATTTATGAATAATTATAAAATTATTTATTTAAGCATATATTTATAGAATAATGAGCAAATTTTTAGATTACAATTAATTCTCACATTTATTCAAAAGTAGGATGATAATAAGTGTGGCTGAATTTATAGCTTTTATTTACAATTTTTTTTTTTTGAAAATGTAAGTAAAATTAATTAGTTTGTTTAATTATAAAGTAATATTTAACCATAATTCAAAGTTATTATAGCCTCTTTATTTGATTTAACGATTGTTCATCNAAGTGTGGCTAAATTTATAGCTTTTATTTACAATTTTTTTTTTTTGAAAATGTATGTAAGATTAATTAGTTTGTTCAATTATAAAGTAATATTTAACCATAATTCAAAGTTATTATAGCCTCTTTATTTGATTTAACGATTGTTCATCAACACATTCTCTTAAAGTTTAATGTATAATTGATTCAAAGAGAAGAAACTTTAAATCCATGCACAAGTAGTTGGTAGAACTTAGAATAATTGACTATCTTGATGATGATTAATGGCAGTTCCTACGACTACTTTAATAATGGCAGGAAATCTTATTAAAGCTGAACTTCTCTTAGTAAAGGGAAATTTACATATGTAGCATGAGGTTCTCATGAATTTACATGTCTCACACATAAACTTGTATATTTATATCTAGAGCATTTTATCTAGTATGAAAAGATAGATTTGACTAGGGGTGTAAAAGAGCAAATCACGAGCGTGCCCAAGTTCAGCTCGTGTTCGGCTCATTAAAAAATATCACAATTCGTGTTCGGCTCGTTTATATTTCAAACACAAAAAATACGTTCGTGTTTGGCTCGTTAGCTTAGCGAGCCGAACACAAGCTATTTGCGAACAAAGAATTTCTATGACAATCTTTGTCATGCAGCCTTAGAATGTTAAGGGTTGGGGCAAGATTTAAATTTTATTATTTATATTAAAACATTATTTAAATATAATTTAATATATTTTAATTTTTTAAGTAATATTTTTAATCAATTATAATTTTCTTAAAAATAATACTCATATATATATATATATNTGATAGGTCATGTGATCGAGTCTGTTGCATCAAAGCCTTCCCAAGTTGGGAGAAACAATCTAATTATATAAAATAGTCTCATATAAAATAGTTTTAGTAAATAAAAAAGAAAAAAATAAGACTTCTTTATGAAAGAAAATATTAGTTATTGTAAACACAAACCCATATAATGTTATACTAAGTTTAAATAGATGGAAAAATGAAAATTTGGGTGGAGATGATGTTTTGTGACATCAACATCAGCTATTCTGTCATTGAAACTCGTCTGCTTGCGTTAAGTTTTAGGTAGAAGAACATTATGTTTTCAGTATACGTACTAAAATAGTAAATTGTTGAAACATTATCCTGGTTTAAAAGCCTCTCATATATCATTCTATGCACATATTGCCAGCATAACTTTATGTTGAGAAAGGTTAACCTAATTGTAAGTATGTGAACAGCATAGAAACTCCAAAATTCATCAAATGCTTCGAAAGGAAAAATATCATGACTTGAGTGATTCAGCATAGATAAAAATATATTTCTATCAGAGAGGTATTATGAGTTGATTCATTAACAAAGAAGTAACTATTATGCCAGATATTAAACTATATTTATCAGCCATACATTCTTAAGAGAGAAAAAAATTGTCACAATATACACTAGAGCTACTAGCACGAATCTCAAAGAGAACAAACGATTAAAAATAAAAGCCTCCCTCAAGAGTAAATAGTTGACCAACAAGTTAATGTCAAGCGGGTGAAGTCGTGTCTCTAAACCTGGGACGAGTCAAAGGTTCTAGAGAAGGTCCCTCACCCGATAGTAACAAGATCTGCTATAGGCCAGACGTAATTCATCCTAGCAGCAACTCTCATCTGATACTTCACACAGACAGAGACAAGATTAGCCTAAGACCTTGATAATAGGGGTATCTAGCTGAGGCAAAGAACCGACCAGGTAGACAAGGCCTAGGCCCGTAAGACTTGAGACAAGCCGACAAGTGAGCCACGATTTACTCGACAAAACAAGTCGACTCATCACTCGTCCGACCGACCGACCGAAGTGTAGGCATAAACCCTTTGATAAGAGACAAAAAGACGGCTAAACGGGAACCCGCTTTTGTCGCGGCAGATGAAATCATCATTCGGTCGGACTCCTCGGTAGACCAAACACAAGGCACAATCGCCACCCGGTTGATCACCTCAGTCGGCCGCATTCTAATAAATCGATCAACCAATTACCGTTATATCAAAATTCAAATTGGAACACAAATATGGAATGAAATACATACATTTTATTAGAGAATTAGTCATATTAAGAAAAGTTTCCATACCTATTCCATTATTTTTGTAATTATACAAAAAACATTCTTGTCAATACTAGACAACAGGCCATTTGGACTCCCTCAGTTCCCTCCATAATAACTCTTGGTTCACATTATTCTCACATTCACTCTACTCTAACTCTCTATGTGTTTTCACAAAAGATAATTCAGGATCCAACAACCTCAAATATCATAATTAAGATAAATGAGAAATAAATAATTTTAGTTGTAGTATAAATAAATAAATAGGACTAAATGCATACCAAAAAAAACTAATTAAGGCAGCATCCTTATGACTAAAGTACTGTTTTTTAGTTTTATTTTCGTAAGCACTATAATTTCAAATAGAAGCATTAAATGCTTTCTCTAAGTTATTCCTCCAGATAATTCCCATTTCTATCACAGAAAGAGAATGCCTTATAAACTTTGCTTACTGTAATGCTGAACTGACAAGTTCTAAAATAATAGCATTTTCTTATTTAAAAAATTATGAATTATAATCCATTTTGTTAGTAGTATCACTAAGAAATCTTATAACCTGCCATCATTTTCTCGGAATCTAAGCATAAATTTATATATTTTAGTGATCACTTTTTTCAAGTGGTTGATTGTCATTTAGTTTGTGTGACCAAAATAGTTTTTTAAGCGTATTCTTATGAACTATGTATGATTAAATATTTTGAAATCATCAATTTTATAACTCTGGGTTCTTTGCAGAAGGTATATGTTCGCTAAGTCAAATTGTGTCGTTTTTCTCATTACAGCATTATGAAATATAATCTACTTTTTTAATAAATAATGTGATCAGAAATCATATATCTCCTCATTATTTTATTAGAATTTATGAATAATTATAAAATTATTTATTTAAGCATATATTTATAGAATAATGAGCAAATTTTTAGATTACAATTAATTCTCACATTTATTCAAAAGTAGGATGATAATAAATGTGGCTGAATTTATAGCTTTTATTTACAATTTTTTTTTTTTGAAAATGTAAGTAAAATTAATTAGTTTGTTTAATTATAAAGTAATATTTAACCATAATTCAAAGTTATTATAGCCTCTTTATTTGATTTAACGATTGTTCATCAGCACATTCTCTTAAAGTTTAATGTATAATTGATTCAAAGAGAAGAAACTTTAAATCCATGCACAAGTAGTTGGTAGAACTTAGAATAATTGACTATCTTGATGATGATTAAAGGCAGTTCCTACGACTACTTTAATAATGGCAGGGAATCTTATTAAAGCTGAACTTCTCTTAATAAAGGGAAATTTGCATAAGTAGCATGAGGTTCTCATGAATTTACATATCTCACACATAAACTTGTATATTTATATCTAGAGCATTTTATCTATGTATGAAAAGATAGATTTGACTAGGGGTGTAAACGAGCCGAACACGAGCGAGCCCAAGTCCAGCTCGTGTTCAGCTCATTAAAAAATATCACAATTCGTGTTCGGTTCGTTTATATTTCAAACACAAAAAATGCGTTCGTGTTTGGCTCGTTAGCTTAGCCAGCCGAACACAAGCTATTTGTGAACAAAGAATTTCTATGACAATCTTTGTCATGCAGCCTTAGAATGTTAAAGGTTGGGGCAAGATTTAAATTTTATTATTCATATTAAAACATCATTTAAATATAATTTAATATATTTAAATTTTTTAAGTAATATTTTTAATTAATTATAATTTTCTTAAAAATAATACTCATTATATATATATATANACTAAATCACAAAAGAAAGTTCGCACTCAACAATCCTACATCACCAATTCATAAGAGAAAGAAAGACCTACTCACTACTCATGCTCATACTCATCAACATAAACATAGCAGTTAAGAGAAGAAATCAAATATAGAAGTTTTTCAATAATTGAAATGAAATAAATTGCACAAGACTTTCCCAAAGTACTTTATCTCCTTTTTTTTCACTTTTTTTGATCATGATACTACCACAAAGTCTCTCAAAATCTCCTTAAACTCACTTCCATGCACTTGATTGCGAGTTAAAAATCTTATCTGGCCTTCTCTTGAGATGCTCCATGCTAATAAATGCTAGAAAAGCCCCTTTTTTGTTGTTTGCATCATTTTTATACTTCTCTTGGTGAAGAGATGCATCCCAACTGCATCAATTGCCAATTTNAGCCTTCTCTTGAGATGCTCCATGCTAATAAATGCTAGAAAAGCCCCTCTTTTGTTGTTTGCATCATTTTTATACTTCTCTTGGTGAAGAGATGCATCCCAACTGCATCAATTGCCAATTTGCACAAATTGGTGCCTACGGGACACTGGCTGGCACCTTGATGCTTGTCAAGGTTTCTCAATCGCGTTCAGGTTTTGGCTCCTTGGTGTTGGCAATGTGGCGCTTAGGCGTTGCAAATGTGGCGCCTGCTTTCCAGGCTCTCAGATTTTTTGGGCGCATGTTAGGGGGAACTGGCGCCTAAGTGCCATTATCGCGACACATACTTTCCACGGTTAGTTTTGCAGCATGAACATGACATGTATCTAGCACCCAGGCATCAGAACACCACTTAGCTCCGAATCACTATTTTTCAAGTTCCGTTCTATAGCCAAATACAGAAATTTTGTTTTTAGTTATATTGAAAGTGGGAGCNAGCTCCATGGTGTTGGCAATGTGGCGCTTAGGCGCTGCAAATGTGGCGCCTGCTTTCCAGGCTCTCAGATTTTTTGGGCGCATGTTAGGGGAAATTGGCGCCTAAGTGCCATTATCGGGACACATACTTTCCACGGTTAGTTTTGCAGCATGAACATGACATGTATCTAGCACCTAGGTGTCAGAGCACCACTTAGCTCCGATTCACTATTTTTCAAGTTCCGTTCTATAGCCAAATACAGAAATTTTGTTTTTAGTTATATTGAAAGTGGGAGCTTTTAAAGTCCTCTACCATCAAATTTTATATTGATTTTTTTCTCAAAAATTAATTTTCATATATAGTGATTTTTATTTATTTTTTTATTAATGGGCTTTTGTCATTTCAGAAACACATAAATATTATCACATAGTATTTTTATCCAAGTTTTAAAAAGATTTTTCAAAAAGATATCAAAAGCAAAGTAATTAACAAGTGTAAAGATGAGGACAACGAAAAATGAAGTCAAAATTAATATTTCATGGAGATTGAATCACTGAAAAATCAAAGTGTATATTTATAAAATGCTCTTTATGGATCTTGAATTTCACACATTAATTTGTGAGTAATGATTCAAATGTTTAAGACTAAATTTGATTAATATATATACTTCCATGAAGGCCTATGTTAGCCACATAAATATGAGTTTTCTTGAAGTAAATTTAAAAGTAAAAGATGATCTCATAATTTCAATTGGTTTTATAACTATTTTGACTAGCTTAGGTAGAGCGCGTCTCAAGATAAAACATTTTANAAAGGCCCATGTTAGCCACATAAATATGATTTTTCTTGAATTTAAAAGTAAAAGATGATGTCATAATTTCAATTGGTTTTATAACTATTTTGACTAGCTTAGGTAGAGCGCGTCTCAAGATAAAACATTTTATTTATATTTGTTAATTTTTTTAAAAAAAAGAGCTGACAAAAATCAGCCAATGATGCATTTATAGATGAGAATTTCAAATTAAAAAAAAATTCAAATTTATTTGAATGTCATAGTAGCTGTTCTAGCAGCTCCCATACTGATACAAGACTACAACAATAATAAGAACAAACCTTTATCCCATTAAGTGGGGTCGGTTATATGAATCCTTTTTTTTCTATTGCATTCTATTAACTGTCACATTTTCATTTAATTCTAATAGATTAAGATCATTTTTAATACAAAAAGCCCAAGTCTTTTGAGGTATATCTCTCCCTTTCNTTTAAATAAAGAGCTGACAAAAATCAGCCAATGATGCATTTGTAGATGAGAATTTCAAATTAAAAAAAAATTCAAATTTATTTGAATGTCATATTAGCTGTTCTAGCAGCTCCCATACTGATACATGACTCCAACAAAAATAAGAACAAACCTTTATCCCATTAAGTGTGGTCGGTTATATGAATCCTTTTTTTTTTCTATTGCATCCTATTAACTGTCACATTTTCTTTTAATTCTAATAGATTAAGATCATTTTTAATACAAAAAGCCCAAGTCTTTTGAGGTATATCTCTCCCTTTCTTAACATAAGTCGAATCCAAGACATTTACTCTCCTAACCGATTCATCAAATGGTCAATGTTTAATGTGACCAAACTATCTAAGACTACTCTCTCTAATCTTTTCTGTCATTGGAGCTACACCAAATCTATCATGGATAGATTCATTTTGCATTTTGTCTCTAAGTGTCAAGCCCCTCATCCACCTAAGCATTTTATTATACAGAACACTTAACTTTGGCCAATATTTTGCACCATATAGCATTTGCAGGCCTCACTACCAACTTATAAAATTTTTCTGTAAGTTTAAGCGGTAATAAACCTATCACACAATAGCCCCGATACATTCCTCCACTTCAACCAACCAAATTGAATTCTACTAATAAGATCCCCANCTATTATACAGAACACTTAACTTTGGCCAATATTTTGCTCCATATAGCATTTCCATGCCTCACTGCCATCTTATAAAATTTTTCTGTAAGTTTAAGCGGTAATTTTCTATCACACAATAGCCCCGATACATTCCTCCACTTCAACCAACCAAATTGAATTCTACTAATAAGATCCCCATCAATATCACAATCACTTTGAGTAGTAGAACAATATATCTAAAACGTCGCACTTTTAACAATTTAATCACCCATAGTTACAACTCTGCCACTAAAGCTAGTACTACAAAATTACATTATATGCATTCAGTTTTAGATATACTCAAACAAAGGCCTTTAGACTCTAATGAAGACCTCCATAATTCAAGTTTGTTCTTAAACTTTTTCTCTAGTTGTATCCACAAGAAGGATATCATCAACGAAAAACATACACCAAGGTACATCTTTCTGNCAGTAAAATAATATATCGAAAACGTCGCACCTTTTACGATTTAATCACCCACAGTTACAACTCTGCCACTAAAGCTAGTACTACAAAATTACATTACATGCATTCAATTTTAGATATACTCAAACAAAGGCCTTCAGACTCTAATGAAGACCTCCATAATTCAAGTTTGTTCTTGAACTTTTTCTCTAGTTGTATCCACAAGAAGGATATCATCAACGAAAAACATACACCAAGGTACATCTTTCTGTAAATGTCTTGTAAGAGCATCTATAACTAAAGCAAAAGGATAGGGATTAAAGTCGATCCCTGATGTGGTCCAACTGAAATAGGGAAATGCTTGATCAATCCTCCTACTATTTAAACACAAATAACAACTCTAGTATATATATCTTTAATGACTTGAATATAAGTTGTATTAACACATTTCTTCTTTATAAATCTACAAATGACTTCTCTTGGAACCTATGTTCAATTACTCTCTTCCATAATTTTAAACTGTGACACATCAACTTTATTCCACTGTAATTTGCATACACTTGAGCATCCTCATTACTTATAAAAATGGGGACCAAAACACTCTCCCATGATGTATAGCTTCCATAATAGACCCGCCCTGGATGCAAAAAATATAGGGTTGTGTTTGATAGCCGACAACCATTGTAAAATTTTTTTCGATAAATCATGGCATGAATTCCATAATGATACATGACTAAAATTTAAAAAAAAATTAATAAATTAAATTCAATACATTAATTTTATATTTTTAAAAATAATTAGATTCTACTAGAATTTTATATTGTACTTACTAAAATATTTTAGTTGAATATGTGATATTTTTTGTAAGACTAGAATTGACTTCACGAGCATATAATAAGTCCAATAAATCTAAAAAAACAAAAAAAAAAAAAAAAAAAATTTTTTTTTTNAAAAAAAAAAACTTTTTTTTTTAAATTTCTCTAATTTTTTTGCTAAACATAACAAAACTGTAAACAACACGATGTTAAATAATGCTAAAAAATAAAAATAATAGATACCGAAATCTTAAAAAATAGTTTTAGATTGAATGGTATTAATATAATTTAATCACTCAATACATTCATAATATAAGATGAGATATTATAATTTTTTTTTTTTCATTATAGATTTTTTTATAGAATAAATTATAACTTCTTTAAAACTATTAATAATAAAAAGGCTTTTTAAAAAGTTGAATTGTGCCTTGCTTTGAAAATTTTCAACTCTATGAAAAGAAATTGAATAAACAATGCTAAAAGAATTCATCCTGAAAAATCATCAATATTCATCCATTCAATTTACAACGTTTAGGGCAACATCAACCGTCCAAGAAATACTATAAGGAGAGAGACTGATTCATTTTCCAGATTCCCCTGCGCAGTCTGCTCTGGATTTTATATCCCTTTCTTAACATTTACATGTGGCCTGCACGAATAAGAATACAGGGAGGCTGGGAAACCGGCCGATCCAAAGAAAGAGGCACAAACAACGCATCTAATAATCATCTGATTCTAATTGTTTACCTAAGTTTTACCATGCTATCGTTGAATAAGCAGGCCACATCTGATTTTACTTTGTTTGTATAATTTGGAGTTTATAACAACCTATTTTAGAATAGTTTGATACGTCGATTTCTTAATTATTGCCTGATGGGACGTTGATAATTTTGGGAGCTGTTACGGGGAGGAATTTTCTTAAAAAAATTATATATTTAACTAAGATAATATTGTGGATTACCAGGGTTGCTTGTGATCTGCCATCCACTTACAACTGATCCGAAAGCCGTTTGTGTTTGTGGGTGTGCTCGTGTAACTCTGCAACAGTTGGATCCCATCCTTTCACGAGTATTCGTTAGCGTAATGGAATAATTAATATATATTTAATGTAAAATAAGAACTAATAAAGAAAAAAAAATCCTACCAGCCTCCTCTTCTACTCTGTATGTGGGAGGGCTCCACTGGTGTGCTTTGAGACCCCCATGCCCCCTGCAAACAGAGCGGTGATTCAGCTTTTGATGCCCCCTTTTCCTCTGATACTCGAGGGAGTCCTAGGACTTGAGCAGTACGACAAAAACATCCTCGCTCAGCCACAAAATGCATGCACGTGTCTGGTGTATGTCATCAAACTGGTCTCCCAGACAATCACTCCCCTTGTGCTCGAAGTTTCTATGAATTTGTCCCTCCTCCTCGGGAAACCAGGAACATTACTACTATAAATTGAATTAGAAATTGCTAGATTCATAAAAATAAATACATAAATATAATTAGGATGTTCTGGTTTTACCTTAAACTCACCAAACCACATATCCTGACTGTTATCGAGATCTCCATCCAAGAAAAGTGCGGGTGGTTATACTTGCTCCAAATTATATCTCAGATGGAATTGATGGCCTGTGTAGGAGGACTAAATTTGAAAATAACTTGNTAGGCTTAAAGTCGATCCCTGATGTGGTCCAACTGAAATAGGAAAATGCTTGATCAATCCTCCTACTATTTAAACACAAATAACAACTCTAGTATACATATCTTTAATGACTTGAATATAAGTTGTATTAACACATTTCTTCTTTATAAATCTACAAATGACTTCTCTTGGAACCTATGTTCAATTACTCTCTTCCATAATTTTAAACTGTGACACATCAACTTTAATCCACTGTAATTTGCATACACTTGTGCATCCTCATTACTTATAAAAATGGGGACCAAAACACTCTCCCATGATGTCCACTTACAACTGATCCGAAAGCCGTTTGTGGGTGTGCTCGTATAACTCTACAACAGTTGGATCCCATCCTTTCACGAGTATTTGTTAGTGTAATGGAATAATTAATATATATTTAATGTACAATAAGAACTAATAAAAAAAAAAACATCCTACCAGCCTCCTCTTCTACTCTGAATGTGGGAGGGCTCCACTGGTGTGCTTTGAGACCCCCATGCCCCTGCAAACAGAGCGGCGATTCAGTTTTTCCTGCCCCTTTTTCCTCTTATACTCAAGAGAGTCCTAGGACTTGAGCAGTACGACAAAAGCATCCTCGTTCAGCCACAAAAAGCATGCACGTGTCTAGTGTATATCATCAAACTGGTCTCCCAGACAATCACTCCCCTTGTGCTCGAAGTTTCTATGAATTTGTCCCTCCTCCTCGGGAAACCAGGAACATTACTACTATAAATTGAATTAGAAATTGCTAGATTCATAAAAATAAATACATAAATATAATTAGGGTGTTCTGGTTTTACCTTAAACTCACCAAACCACATATCCTTACTGTTATCGAGATCTCCATCCAAGAAAAGTGCGGGTGGTCATACTTGCTCCAAATTATATCTCAGATGGAATTGATGGCCTGTGTAGGAGGACTAAATTTGAAAATAACCTGTGATTAGTTCCTTATTAAATTTAAAAACATAGTAATGTGGGCATTGAATTAAGACTTACATCTTCCCCACTGCTCTGAGCTAATGGCAGTTGTACCTCCTACATGAACTCGATGGTGCATCAAAAGCAGCTANTTGTGATTAGTTCCTTATTAAATTTAAAAACATAGTAATGTGGGCATTGAATTAAGACTTACGTCTTCCCCACTGCTCTGAGCTAATGGCAGTTGTACCTCCTACATGAACTCGATGGTGCATCAAAAGCAGCTAATGCTGATGGTGTTGGTGCAGTTGTGGTCATCGCTGGTGGTTGCGGTGGTGTCATGGCCATGAATGGTGGTAGTAGCGGAGGCGGTGGTAGCTAAGTTGTTGGTGGTGGTAATGGTGTTGAGGTCATGACTGGTGAAGGAACTGGTGTGGTAATTGGGACTGCAGGCGGTGTCGATGTGGTACCCTCTACACTACCACATCCATGACCTCATCGGCTTATGACACGGCTTGATATACATTGATGTCTAAAACAGAAACACAAATATCATCATCATTATGTTGTTTCAACATTTTATCTTAAACAAAGGCCATCTTAACCGCTTATAATCAATCATCTAAAAAATTAGTACAACCATCAAGTTTGAGCTATAAAATAATATTAGACTTTATATTAATTCCGAGTCACCCATCCTCCCCTCACTCTTAAGAGAAAATTTGTCTTGATTGCCTTTTATAGCTCCACTACAAATCACCTATCACTTCTAAGAAAATGAATTCAATCCCCTACATCTTCATTTTGAAGGAATGACTGATCACACCACTTTAATTGGCCTCCAAATCCTTACTAAAAGTGGATGTCCATCTTTCTTGTGACATAAGAGGCAACATTCATAAGATAGAATCATATATATGAAATCACCTATCACTTCTAAGAAAATGAATTCAATCCCCTACATCTTCATTTTGAAGGAATGACTGATCACACCACTTTAATTGGCCTCCAAATCCTTACTAAAAGTGGATGTCCATCTTTCTTGTGACATAAGAGGCAACATTCATAAGATAGAATCATATATATGAAATCACCTATCACTTCTAAGAAAATGAATTCAATCCCCTACATCTTCATTTTGAAGGAATGACTGATCACACCACTTTAATTGGCCTCCAAATCCTTACTAAAAGTGGATGTCCATCTTTCTTGTGACATAAGAGGCAACATTCATAAGATAGAATCATATATATGAAATCACCTATCACTTCTAAGAAAATGAATTCAATCCCCTACATCTTCATTTTGAAGGAATGACTGATCACACCACTTTAATTGGCCTCCAAATCCTTACTAAAAGTGGATGTCCATCTTTCTTGTGACATAAGAGGCAGCATTCATAAGATAGAATCATATATATGAATTTATTTGTTGGTATCTTTGTTTGCTAAGTGGCCAAACACAAAAATTTTGTTTTTAGTTATATGGAAATTGAGAGCTTTTAAAGTCCTCTACTGCCAATTTTTATATTTGATTTTTTTTTTCCAAAAATTAACTTTATTTGATAGTAATTTTTATTTATTTATTATTAATAAGTTTTTCTCATTTATGTAATTATCAGAAACTCATAAATATCATCATATAGTATTTTTATCCAAGTTTTAAATGTTTAGTAATGATCATATTGGGTAAAATTTATAGACATGAGTGTCCAATAATTTATAGAGAGATTTTATTTGTATTATCAAGATTTTTTTCATGAAAAAAAAATTCAAAAAGATATAAAAAACAAAGTAATTAGCAAGTGTAAACATAAGGATAANTTGAGTGTCCAATAATTTATAGAGAGATTTTATTTGTATTATCAAGTTTTTTTCATGAAAAAAAAATTCAAAAAGATATAAAAAACAAAGTAATTAGCAAGTGTAAACATAAGGATAAAGAAAAATGAAGTCAAATTTAATATTGCATAGAGATTGAATCACTGAAAAATTAAAATGTATATTTTTAAAATTCTCTATATTGAGCTTGAATTTTGCACATTAATTTGTGACCAATGATTCAAATGATTGTTAGGTATGGCTCATAACTAGGGAGTTGGAGTTTCTTGATNCAAAGAAAAATGAAGTCAAATTTAATATTGCATAGAGATTGAATCACTGAAAAATCAAAATGTATATTTTTAAAATTCTCTATATTGAGCTTGAATTTTGCGCATTAATTTGTGACCAATGATTCAAATGATTGTTAGGTATGGCTCATAACTAGGGAGTTGGAGTTTCTTGATGAAGAGGTGTGTCTCCTAATGAAAAGGAGTGTCTCTTGGAATAAATGGGGTTGGGAGGAGCGAGGGCGTGATTGTAATTTTATTTGAGGGTTTGTATATGTCTATATATATGTGTAACCCTGTGGGATGTATTGTAACTTCTCTGAAATAGTGAAACAGCCGCTCGCTCCCGAGAACGTAGGCAATTCTTTGCCGAACCTCGTTAAATCTCTGTGTTCTTCTTCTAGTTTGTATCTCTTCCTGTTTTATTCCACCTATTTTCACAACAATGATTAAGTCTAAATACGATTAATATATATACTTCCATAATGGCCCTGTTAGCTATATAAATATGATTTTTCCTGAAGTAAATTCAATAGTAAGAGATGTTGTTTTAATTCCAATTGGTTTTATAAGTACTTTAACTAGCTAAGGTAGTGTGTTATAAAAAAAATACAGTTTATTTATATTATTATTATTTTTATAAAAAAAAAGAGCAGACAAAAATAAAATAATAATGCATTTGTAGATGAGAATTTCAAATTAAAAAAAAAAATCAAATTTTTTTGAATGTCATATTAGTGGTTCTAGCAGCACCCATAATGAAACATGACTACAACAATCATAACAACAAAACTTTATCCCATTAAGTGGGGTCGGTTACATGAATCATTTTTCTCCATTGCATCCTATTAAGTGTCATATTTTCATTTTATGCTAGTAGATTGAGAACATTTTAATCTAATATGCCCAAGTCATTTTAGNGTCTTATCCGATGTTCAATTACCCTCTCCCATAATTTTAATGTGTGACACATCAACTTATTTCCTCTATAATTTGCGTACTTNATCTTATCCTATGTTCAATTACCCTCTCCCATAATTTTAATGTGTGACACATCAACTTATTTCCTCTATAATTTGCGTACTTTTGCGCATCCTCTTTATTCTTAAAAATGGGGACTAAAACACTCTCCTATGACATATAGCTTCCATAATAAACCCTCCCCGGATGCGAGAAGTGAAGGGTTAGGTTCGGTAGTCGACAAACATTGTAAAATTTTTGCTGATAAATCATGGATGATAAATTCAATTCAATGCATTAATTTTAGTTTTCAAAAATAATCAGATTGTACAATAATTTTACATTATACTCATTTAAATATTTTAGTTGAATATGTGAGATTTTTTTTAAGACTAAGAATTGACTTTTCCAGTATATATTAATTCCAATAAATCTAAAAAACCAAAAAAAAAAAAAAATTATTTCCTTTATTTTTTGCTAAACATAACAAAGCTGTAAATAATATGATGTTAAACATTGCTAAAAAAAAACAAAACTTATAGATCCTAATATTTTAAAAAATCATTTTTAGATTGAATGGTATTAATAATAATTTAATCATCCAATACATTGATAATATAAGATAAGATATTATAATTTCTTTTTCATCATAGATTTTTTTTTATAGTAATAAATTATAACTTTTCTAAATTATTAATAAAAAGATTTTTAAAACGTTGAATTGTATTGAGAGAGGAGAGAGAAAGAGACTGATTTATTTTCTAGATTAGATTCCCTTGCGCTTTCTGCTCTCGATTTTCTATGCCTTCCTAACTTTACATGAGGCCTGCATGCATGATAAAAATGGAATAATAATGGTGGGGTGCCACATATGCAATGGTCTCACCGTGTCGTCACGTGACACCCGATCATTTGAGTACTGATACATTACTACTCATGAGGTAATTTTGTTTCGCAGCAAAGGCTGGGAAGCCGTCCGATCCAGATCCAGAGAAAAATGCACAAATAAATATATAATTAAAATTTTTTCGACTTACTATATTTGAAGAATCTGGCCACATATCATTTTACTTCATTTGCATAATTTGCAATTTCTAAAAACCAATTTTAGTGTTCTGTTAAAAATAGATTGACAGGAGGAATTGTGGGCCATGTCGATTCCTTGATGGGACGTTGAAACTAAATTATGATAGTAACGTGCAGATTAAATTTCTAAAAACATTGCTTCTTATGATAATATTAAGATTATTTTANTGATTTTCTATGCCTTCCTAATTTTACATGTGACCTGCATGCATGATAAAAATGGAATAATAATGGCGGGGTGCCACATATGCAATGGTCCCACCGTGCATCACGTGACACCCGATCATTTGAGTACTGATACATTATTACTCATGAGGTAATTTTGTTTCGCAGCAAAGGCTGGGAAGCCGGCCGATCCAGATCCAGAGAAAAATGCACAAATAATTATATAATTAAAATTTTTTCGACTTACTATATTTGAAGAATCTGGCCACATATCATTTTACTTCATTTGTATAATTTGCAATTTCTAAAAACCAATTTTAGTGTTCTGTTAAAAATAGATTGACAGGAGGAATTGTGGGCCATGTCGATTCCTTGATGGGACGTTGAAACTTCGATAGAAATTATGATAGTAACGTGCAGATTAAATTTCTAAAAACATTGCTTCTTATGATAATATTAAGATTATTTTATTATAAAAAAACGTATTTTCACATACCACTTAATTCATATTGTTGAATCCCCTTCTGTCTATGAATAACAGCTAAGGATTAAATTAAGCGTGAGAAAAAAGAGGGAGAAATGAATGCAAAGTAATATGTCTTGTTGATTAGTCATTTCTCATAAAATGATTTTTCTATTTATAAATGAGGGGTATAATATGTGAAGCTATCTGTTTGCTCATGTTTTATTGGTGGCGTTACATGACATTTTAGGTATTTACATGTATGTGTCTATAACTCGAAAATAAAACCAAAAGTCTAAAAAATATGGATAAACTCCACCACATAATAAATCTAAGTAGAAGATATTCCAGCCCTTCAGTAAACACTTACAAGCATTGCTATAATTGCAAATCAGATATTCCATAGAAAGAACCAACACTTCACTTCAACCAGCTAAAAGAAGCTTAAAAAAGAAGCATAGTAGATTAGATGTTGTAAATGTCCTTGATATAAGAAAGCATAATGTTCTTAAATTTCCATGCCCTACTCTTCAATTTAATAGTCTAATAAATATACTCAATCAAAGCCTCCAAACTCATAGAATAATTTTTAAAAATTCATTTCTTTCTCTCCAAATAATAGAAGAGTTTCTTACTTATCTTCAAAGTGAAAGTATTTGCATATGCTAGAATATGATGCATATTCCAAACTTATCATAATGAAACATCCCTTAGGAACACAAATCTTATCACCTAAATCTCTCTAGCCATCAGAATATCACATGTTTTGAGGCCATTAACACATATTTCATACCACGACAACAAATTTTAAGGAATGGCCCTTAATCCATATGTAATTACACCAACTACCAAAAGGAAAGTCATTATGCAACAATTAACAAATTCAATATATTAACTTTATTATTCAAAAGCTATTAGATTGCGCCACAATGCTTTAATCTCGTAGTTGTTTAAATATTTCAGTTGAATATGTGTAATTTTTTGTAAGATTAGAATTGTCTTTTCGAGTATGTAATAAATCTAAAAAATAAGAAAAACTTTTTTTATTTTCTATAAATTTTGCTAAAATATAAGAAAGCCATGTTGGTTTTCAAAGTCAAACTTTAAACGCCAACATTAAATGGAGAAATTTTTTTAGTACTTCACACACATTATNTTAAAAAATATGGATAAACTCCATCACATAATAAATCTAAGTAGTAGATATTCCAGCCCTTCAGTAAACACTTACAAGCATTGCTATAATTGCAAATCAGATATTCCATAGAAAGAACCAACACTTCACTTCAACCAGCTAAAAGAAGCTTAAAAAAGAAGCATAGTAGATTAGATGTTGTAAATGTCCTTGATATAAGAAAGCATAATGTTCTTAAATTTCCATGCCCTACTCTTCAATTTAATAGTCTAATAAATATACTCAATCAAAGCCTCCAAACTCATAGAATAATTTTTAAAAATTCATTTCTTTCTCTCCAAATAATAGAAGAGTTTCTTACTTATCTTCAAAGTGAAAGTATTTGCATATGCTAGAATATGATGCATATTCCAAACTTATCATAATGAAACATCCCTTAGGAACACAAATCTTATCACCTAAATCTCTCTAGCCATCAGAATATCACATGTTTTGAGGCCATTAACACATATTTCATACCACGACAACAAATTTTAAGGAATGGCCCTTAATCCATATGTAATTACACCAACTACCAAAAGGAAAGTCATTATGCAACAATTAACAAATTCAATATATTAACTTTATTATTCAAAAGCTATTAGATTGCGCCACAATGCTTTAATCTCGTAGTTGTTTAAATATTTCAGTTGAATATGTGTAATTTTTTGTAAGATTAGAATTTTCTTTTCGAGTATGTAATAAATCTAAAAAATAAGAAAAACTTTTTTTATTTTCTATAAATTTTGCTAAAATATAAGAAAGCCATGTTGGTTTTCAAAGTCAAACTTTAAACGCCAACATTAAATGGAGAAATTTTTTTAGTACTTCACACACATTATATTTTCTGGTTTTCTTAATATATAAGCAAATACAAATAGCTACACATCACATTTTTCTGAAAATAGAAACTAACTAACCACTTAACTATTTTTCTAACTACCTAACCACAAAACGGTTTTCATAACCTCCTAATCCACATGAAAAATGTGCAGAAATACATAAACAATTTCTAGAGACAACTAGATTAACACAACAATCTCCTCCTTAAGCTTGTTGTCCTTCACTGACGATTCGTACACCAATTTTTTCTCTCATCTCCAAGAACTTCAATCTTGCAAGTGACTTTGTCAGAATATCAGCACGTTGATCTTCTGTGCAAACATGTTGAATTTCAATCATTCTAGATTCAACACAATCTCTAATGTAGTGGAATCGGGTATCGATATGTTTGCTCCTCTCATGGTAAACTGAATTCTTGCTTAATGCAATTGCGGACTGATTATCAATCTTCAGAACTACTTTCTTAACTTCAGTTTTTAACAAATCTGCCAATAGTCGTCCCAGCCACACTCCTTGACACGCTGCTGCACATGCAGCGATGTACTCTGCTTCACAGGAAGATAACGCAACCACTTTCTGTTTTTGTGAACACCAACTAATAGGACTTGACCCAAGGAAAAATATTAAACCTGAGGTACTTTTCCTATCATTAGTATCACCAGCTAGATCACTATCTGAATAACCGATCAGTTCCAAGCTTCCTTTCTTCTTCTCATAAACACAACCAAGGTTTAAAGTTCCTTTCACGTACCGTAATATGTGCTTCACTGCGGCCATGTGCTCCGTTGTGGGCCTTTCCATGTATCTACTCACCATGCCAACAGAGAATGCCAAATCTGGGCGCGTGTGCAGTAGATATCTTAAACTGCCAACAATACTTCGGTACAAAGTTGTTTCTACAGGTGCATCCTTATTCAGTTTTAGACGAGGTTCCATCGGAATTTGTGAAGGGTTGCAATTTTTCATGTCGCATTTGTTTAAAACCTTTCTTGCATATGCCGGCTGATTAAGTGTAATCCTTTGAGAATTTTGACATACTTCAATTCCCAAATAGTAGCTTAGTAACCCAAGGTCACTCATGCTAAACAATTTCTTCATCTGTGATTTGAACTTGTCTATGTCTTGAATACACTCTCCAGTGATGATTAAATCATCCACGTAAACTCCAACAATTAAAATCCTTTTACCTTGATTTCTCATGTACACGGCATGCTCTAAAGAACACCTCTCAAAACTGAGTGTCCTCAATGATTTGTCCAGTTTTGAGTTCCAGGCTCTAGGTGCTTGACGCAAACCGTACAATGCTTTGTGCAGTTTTAACACCTTGTGCTCTTCTCCCTTTATTTCAAATCCCGGCGGTTGAGTGACATACACTTCCTCTTCCAAATCACCGTTGAGGAAGGCTGACTTCACATCCATATGATGAACCTCCCATCCTTTATGTGCCGCAATAGAGAGTAGCAAACGTACTGTCTCTAGCCGAGCAACAGGGGCAAAAATTTCATCAAAGTCTATGCCTTGTCGTTGAACGTACCCCTTTGCCACTAATCTCGCCTTGTGCTTCACAATTCTGCCTTGAGTGTCCTTCTTTAGCTTGTAAACCCATTTTAAACCTATAGGTTTGTGGCCTTCGGGTAATGAAACGAGCTTCCAGGTTTCATTTCTTCGAATGGAAGAAATTTCCTCCTCCATTGCTTTTCTCCACATCGGGTCTGCCTTAGCTTCTTCGAGAGTTGATGGCTCCTCCTCTCCTAGCAAACACAATCCCGAATACTCTAGTTCTATTGGGAAGGTTTCATCGTAAAGGCTTTTGATGTCACGCTTACCCCGTGGTCCTTCTAATGAACTCTCATCAGATGTTGTGGGCTGCACTGCTTCTGTCAAGGCCGAACCATCAAGAGCATCAAAAGTTGTATCTGGAGTGTATGGTGTTAATGAATCGGGATCTGAAACAGATGTTCTGAATCTGATGTTCATCACTGGTGAAGCATGCTGGTATTGGTTATCAGTTTGTTCCTGTGTCGGCTGTGGGAAATCCATACCAGAATTTTTGATATCAATACCAGAACCGTTGAACGTCTCTTTATCTTCCTGATTTGTCGTATCAGATGCATCTGCTATGGTAAAATAATGTGTTGTAAGAGTTTTCCCTGCTGATCCTGTACCTGCTACTGGAGATTTACTCCACTCCCACTTCTTCTTCTCCTCGAACACTGCATCTCGTGTCACCACAACTCGTCTTGTCACTGGATCAAACATTCGATAGCCTTTCGTGTTCATATCATAACCGATGAACACCATTTGCTTGCTACGATCAGCCAACTTCGGAAGATGCGGTGTAACTACTTTTACATGTGCAAGACATCCGAAAATACGAAAATGATCGACACTTGGCTTGCGGTCATAATATGCTTCATAGGGTGTTTTGCCGACGACGCTCTTTGTTGGTGCTCTATTTAAGATATATACGGCAGTTGATACCGCTTCTCCCCAAAATTCGCCCGGGACTTCCATACTTTTCAACAAGCTCCTTGCCATGCCGACCACCGTCTGATTTCGTCGTTCGACAACTCCATTCTGCTGAGGAGAATAAGGCGCCGTGAGATAACGCTTAATTCCCAACAGCTCACAGTAACTCTTGAACTCATTTGAGATGAATTCACCGCCACGATCCGTGCGCAAAGCTTTCAACTTACTGTTTTTCTCTATTTCGGCTGCAGCTTTGACCTTCTTAAATGCCTCAAATGCTTCATTTTTGTCTCGGATCGGCACCTGCCACATAAATCTGGTACAATCGTCAACCAACAACAAGAAATAGCGCTTCCCTCCGTGAGTAGCAGGGGTAATTGGGCCGCACAAATCTCCATGCCACAATTCAAGAGGTGATTCTGCTCGGAATTTTGCCACTGCTGGAAAAGGATTTCGGTGTTGCTTTCCAATCAAACAACCATCACAGATGCGGTCCTCATGCTCGATTTTGGGCAAGCCGTGCACCATCTTTTTCTGACTTAGAAACTTCAAAGCATGAAAATTAACATGCCCATATCTTGCATGCCATCGCCATGCTTCTTCTTTGCTCCTAGCCAGAAGGCATTCGGGGAGAGCTGGTGCTATGTTAAACATATATAATCGGTTGCTTGACCTGTTCACTTTTGCTAGTAGCCTTTGTGATCTGTCTAAAATAGTCATAACACCTCCTTCAACCTCAACTTTGCATCCGTTCTCATCTAACTGGCCAAGACTTATTATGTTGCTCTTCAACATCGGGATGTAGTAGACATTAGTAAGTATTCGATGTTCACCTGCGAAGCCTTCAAACAAAACTGAACCTCTTCCTTGGATTTCTACAATCGAGCCATCACCAAATTTGACCGACCCTTTAATTGTCGTGTCAATTTCAACAAATTTTTCGATACAACCGGTCATGTGATTACTTGCACCAATATCTAAATACCAAGCTGTCGGCACTATTTTTGGTGTGGGGTTTGCCCGTAGGAAGCTGTCGGCCATCAGAATTGAAATCTCGTTGCCCGCTTCGGAAGGACGTCTTTTTTTTAAAAAAAAATTTTAGTTTTGAAAAAGATGAAGTCAAACTGACCCCATAATTTTCATAGTTTAAANTTATTTAAGATATATACAGCAGTTGATACCGCTTCTCCCCAAAATTCGCCCGGGACTTTCATACTTTTCAACAAGCTCCTTGCCATGCCGACCACCGTCTGATTTCGTCATTTAACAACTCCATTCTGCTGAGGAGAATAAGGCGCCGTGTGATAACACTTAATTCCCAACAGCTCACAGTAAGTCTTGAACTCATTTGAGATGAATTCACCGCCACGATCCGTGCGCAAAGCTTTCAACTTACTATTTTTTCTCTATTTCGGGTGCAGCTTTGACCTTCTCAAATGCCTCAAATGCTTCATCTTAGTCTCGGATTGACACTGCCACATAAATCTGGTACAATCGTCAACCAACAACAAGAAATAGCGCTTCCCTCCATGAGTAGCAGGGGTGATTGGGCAGCACAAATCTCCATGCTACAGTTCAAGAGGTGATTCTGCTCGGAATTTTGTCACTGCTGGAAAAGAATTTCGGTGTTGGTTTCCAATCAAACAACCATCACAAATGCGGTCCTCATGCTCGATTTTGGGCAAGTCGTGCACCATCTTTTTCTGACTTAGAAACTTCAAAGCATGAAAATTCACAGGCCCATATCTTGCATGTCATCGCCATGCTTCTTCTTTGCTCCTAGCCAGAAGGCATTCGGGGAGAGCTGGTGCTATGTTAAACATATATAATCGTTTGCTTGACCTATTCACTTTTGCTAGTAGCCTTTGTGATATGTCTAAAATAGTCATAACACCTCCTTCAACCTC
>JXCR01146407.1:0-72389 GCA_002079205.1 Phalaenopsis hybrid cultivar
CGTTCGCGAACAACTCGTGTTCGGCTCGTTCGTTATGAAACTAACACGAACAATTCAAACACGAGCTTATTTCAAACGTACCGAACACGAACACAAGCACTATTCATCGTGTTCGGTTCGTTTACACCCCTAATAATCATTGTTTAAAATGTAAATATGAATGTTTAAGTGTTAGATATATAAATACATAAAAATTGTTTGTAGAGCATGTAAATGCCCCTAATCTCATTCACTATTTACTAATTCCTCTTCCCTTAAAATGGCTACNAAGATCAGTCGGATCCCACATATCTAATAGTTCAGATAGCTGAGTACAATATCATAAGTGATATACTATCTTGAAAGATAATCACATTACTTGTTAGCAGACTTAGCTATTAAACTAAAAAAATTATGACTCTATTTTGGTTTGCAAAATTTATGACCGACAATTCTCCTATCTAATATAAAAATTAGACATAGTATAAATTATCTGAGTAACTAATTGTCCTATAGAGGCAAACCCTTATAGTTAATTACATCTCAGACAATTGAAGTCACCTAAGAAAACTCTCGATTAAGATCGGGATTTCGTCCTTAAGAATTCAAAGTTAATTATTAAAGGTTGGTCCCAGGAAAGTCAAGTGAGAAAGGCTCAATGTGGAACATATATTCTTTTGGAATCCAAAGAAGCGAGAAGTAGGGTATGTCACAATTTTGAGACGAACCCCAATGGCCTCCCAGACTATCTTATGACTTAGCTTTAAATTTTTGAAATGATATTTATTTGATGTTTACTCTTGTCAATTCCTATAATTTTAGGACGTATATTTGCACAATATATGATCGTGCAAACAACTCAGAAAGATAAAAGAATTTATGTCGTATAGAACGACGACCACGAAGTCCTAAAAGAGTTAGGGCTTATATCGCACGACATACAATTGTATGAATGCCTAAAAGTTAGAGTGAGGATTTAAGTTGTGTCAAACAAATTACCTCGAGGTCGTATGGGTTTGTGATGTTTAGAACTACAGAAAGTTTAGTTGAAGATCACTCACCGATTAGTGTTTTATCTTGCTCATTGACTGAAGTTGTTTTTCGTCCACTTGGATCCTCGTCTTGCTCCCCATAAAGCTTGCTTCGAGCTCCTTGTAGTGGTGGTTTCAGTTTTTAATAAAGTATGTTTAGATATTCATTAGTGTTGAGTCGTTGGCTTTGTTGCAGGGTTGCTCATAAACATGTGTCATACTTCTCTTCACCCCATGAGCTTTTTATTTACAAGTATAATAAATAAAAAAATAATAACATTACATATATAAACAAAATATGTACAATAAGGCGCAGTAAGAAAGAAAGTTCGTAAAAAGGAAAGTGGTAATACGTACATGTTGCCTGCGAGGCTCTACTAAAAGGGGTTAGAATTACAAGTAGAGCATGCAAATATTATGAGAGATTAAAAAAACACAAAAGACTTGTATATGTGTATATAAGAGTTAAGTGGCACATATACGGAAGATCAGAAATGGGCATAAAAATTTAGGTTTGTGTTGGACTCAACATCAAGACCGAAGCATTAACGACTTTGTTAGCATCATATCTGTGAGACCCACTATAGGGTAAAAGGTTGTCAGCAAGACAATCAAGAGAGGGTGATCCCTAACCCGGTCTATGTGACTGACACGTGAACTTGCAAAAAGTAGCATCCATAATTCTTAATTTGTCAAACTTATGAATAATTTAAGCTTTTCATTTAGCAGGGAAAATATCAAAAATATGTTATATTATATGTTCTTACATTTTCTAAATCTGACAGTTTGTGATTCAGTTACGCTGTTGGGCTGGGATCACTAGCAGCCCCTGAGAGCAAGGGCAACTCCTTACCCAATACTGGAAAATAATAATGCCAATCTTATACCCTCGCGCGAGGTCCACGGGTTTAGGAGGTACAATACTATCATCACACATACTTAGATTCCTTTATCATCATCGATCCCAACCACAAAACCACCGTCTTATAACTCTACTCGATGATCCACATATTGCCGCATTACGAACGCCTCCACTTCACTTCAAACATCTCCATAATTGATGCTGGGAAAGATGGATATGAATGTTGAAGAAGTTTACATGCATATCAATTAATTCCTATGCGTTTGCATATCTAACACCCAAGATTTACTTCGACTCATGTGTCTCCCAAAACAATCTATGCTTGAAAAGTTGTATCTCATTCATTTCATTCTTTTATTGAAAAGGCAACTGTTGTCTAAATTGTAGAATACATGAGCATACAAGGATCAATCGATGTGTACGCAAGTGTGAATGTTTAAATATGAGACGTGCACTCACGTGAGAGTCGTGTGACATGTCTGTTGATTTGAATGTTTAGGTGTTAAATATGTAAAAAATATAAGAATCGAGTGGTATGTACATAAAGCTTAAGAACAGCATACGAACCTTTTCCAAAACAGTAAATAAAAATTTCATGTAATTACTCTACAATTATAGCTTCATATTTTATCTCAAAAGAATTGTATCGAACTAAAAATTTATCGTTTTTTGTTATTTTTTAAAAATTAAAAAAAAAATCGAGTTATAAAATAAAATAAAATGTAATGGTTTTCTAGGGGTTGTAGCGCCACTTTTACTCACTTGCAAGCATCCACCAACCCCACTAATCTCCCACACGCTGCTTTGATTTTGTGTGAGTGCAAACTAACTGAGATGTGTGTTCTTTAAAATTCACATCGTTTATAAGTTCAACAGATCCTAAATTAATTTTTATTTTTATGAGGTGCCCGCATATGGCCATGTGATTCATTGACGATCTCAAAAAATATTTTTGTCAATTTTTTATTTAACTATATTAACAATTTTGCTCATTTCTCTCTCTCTAGATATATATATATATATATATATATATATATATATATATATATATATATATATATATATATATATATANATATTACAAAATTGCCCTTTTACCTTAGTTCATTAATTGGGGGTCAAAATAACACATATCTAACACCCAAAATTTACTTCGACTCATGTGCCTCCCATAACAATCTATGCATGAAAAGGCGTATCTCATTCATTTCATTCTTTTATTGAAAAGGCAACTGTTGTCTAAATTGTAGAATACATGAGCATACAAGGACCAATCGATGTGTACGCAAGTGTGAATGTTTAAATATGAGATGTGCACTCACGTAAGAGTCGTGTGACATGTCTGTTGATTTGAATGTTTAGGTGTTAAATATGTAAAAAATATAAGAATTGAGTGGTATGTACATAAATCTTCCTTGAAAAAAAACACAGTCAAGCTTAAGAACAGCATTCGAACCTTTTCCAAAACAGTAAATAAAAATTTCATGTAATTACTCTACAATTATAGCTTCATATTTTCTTTCAAAAGAATTGCATCAAACTAAAAATTTATCGTTTTTTGTTATTTTTTAAATTTTAAAAAAAATCGAGTTATAAAATAAAATAAAATGTAATGGCTTTCTAGCGGTTGTAGCGTCACTTTTACTCACATGCAAGCAGCCACCAACCCCACTAATCTCCCACACGCTGCTTTGATTTTGTGTGAGTGCAAACTAACTGAGATGTGTGTTCTTTAAAATTCACATCGCTTATCAGTTCAACAGATCCTAAATTAATTTTTATTTTTATGAGGTGCCCGTATATGGCCATGTGATTCATTGACGATCTCAAAAAATATTTTTGTCAATTTTTTATTTTACTATATTAACAATTTTGCTGGTATCTCTCTCTCTCTAGATATATATATATATATATATAACGCAAGCCTTGGTTTGTCGGTGGCGAGAATACTGTAAGTCCTCTCAGGTCAAAGGTTCAATCTCACTGTGACGCGGCGGCTTTGAAATTTTAGGCACATGTTGCGGACTCTCGTCATGAAGTCAAAAGAAGCATTAAAAATCGAATTTTGAACATCTGCTAAATATTGATTTCCTTTATAATATACATATGTATATATACACATGCAAGGCTCAAATTCACAATCACATAATAAGAAACAGACATAAATATTTTCTTTAAAAGCTTATTTATTTCCTTAAATATTTGCACATTTATGATAGAATTAATAAGGCGGGGTGGCGGAAAGTGACTGCACTGCATAGAAGAAACGAAGAAGGTTCCCCCTCTGCCATAATTAAAGGGCTGAAAGCAAAGCTAAGGCATCAGCTTCCTCGCAACTTCTTGTGGTTGGTTGGTTGCTTGCTTCCTGATATACCTTTCGATATAAGGAAGCAAGCAATCTTGAATCGGCCAATTATATCCTCTCCACTCCTTCGATTGGAGATTTAACATATGGGAGCTGTAATCGGCGGTTTCTTTGGCCGGAGTGGGCGNTTTCCTGATATACCTTTCGATATAAGGAAGCAAGCAATCTTGAATCGGCTAACTATATTCTCTCCACTCCTTCGATTGGAGATTTAACATATGGGAGCTGTAATCGGCGGTTTCTTTGGCCGGAGTGGGCGGAATCAGTGTGGGGTGGGACAGCGGGATCCAGCGCCGGCGGAGATGACGACGGGGTTTGTGACAACTCAACCGTCCATTCAGAAGGAGGCTGGAGAGCGCTCGAGAGTGATGGCTGGGAAGTACGCGTACATACCTGACAACTACAACTCTCTCGACCAGGTTAATTTATGCATTTAATTAATAACTCCCTTTTTTTTTTCTTTGTTACTTGTCTGTATATATTAACAGCCTTCTTAAGATTTTGCATGTTTTGGCTCATCAGTCCAAGTCCAAATGAGAAATTAGATGTATATAAAATTTATCACTAGTTAAAATTTGCGTACATAAGACGTACGCAGAGCTGTGTCCGTCTGTAACCTGCAAACAGGTTATAGGGAGGATTTCAGGAGGTTATAACCGTGTTATACCCCCTGTAACCTCCCTGTAACCTACCTATATATGAAAACAGAAGCGTGAAACTTACTCAAAGTTACAGGTAGGTTACAGGAAGGTTATAGGGGGTATAACTCGGTTATAACCTCCTGAAATGCTCCCTATAACCTGTTTGCAAGTTACAGACGTACGCAGCTCTGCGTATGTCTTATTGACGCAATTTTTTTCCTTTATTTAGAGGCTCCCAATGCAATTTTTCCTCACTTATTCATTTAACAATTTTCAGGTTATAGCAGCCTTAAGAGAAGCCGGTTTGGAGTCATCAAACTTGATCCTGGGAATTGACTTTACAAAAAGCAATGATTGGACAGGTNGTTAGATGTATATAAAATTTATCACCTGTTAAAATTTGCTTACATAAGACGTACGCAGAGCTGTGTACGTCTGTAACCTGCAAACAGGTTATAAGGAGGATTTCGGGAGGTTATAACCGTGTTATACCCCCTGTAACCTCCCTGTAACCTACCTATATATTGAAACAGAAGCGTAGAACTTACTCAAAGTTACAGGGAGGTTACAAGGGGGTATAACTCGGTTATAACCTCCTGAAATCCTCCCTATAACTTGTTTGCAGGTTACAGATGTATGCAGCTCTGCTTACGTCTTATGTACGCAATTTTTTTCCTTTATTTAGAGGCTCCCAATGCAATTTTTCCTCACTTATTCATTTAACAATTTTCAGGTTATAGCAGCCTTAAGAGAAGCCGGTTTGGAGTCATCAAACTTGATCCTGGGAATTGACTTTACAAAAAGCAATGATTGGACAGGTTTTAAAAATAAAAAATAAATAAAAAAAAAAAGGAAAAATATATGCATGCATTTAAAATTAATATTCTCATTTTTTTTAAATTTTTGCTTCTTAAAAGGCAAATACTCGTTCAATAACCAGAGCCTGCATGCCATTGGTGACAAAGCAAACCCATATGANTAAATAAATAAATAAGGAGAAATATATGCATGCTTTTAAAATTAATATTCTCATTTTTAAAAAAATTTTTATCTTCTTAAAAGGCAAATACTCGTTCAATAACCAGAGCCTGCATGCCATTGGTGACAAAGCAAACCCATATGAAGAAGCCATTAGCATAATAGGGAAGACATTAGCTCCATTTGATGAAGACAATCTCATCCCATGCTTTGGATTTGGTGATTGTGAGTTCATTTAAGCAATTAACTTTAGGGGCATTTGCATGCATATCACCCGATTCTCCTTTATTTACATATCTAAACCTCAACTTTATTTTTTTTACATTTATAAGCCTCATATCTTACGCAGTATATAAAAAGTACCATCATTTTAGCTTTTAAAGAGTGAAATATACCTTTTTAATGCATAGTTAAGGCGACATGTATGTAAAAATACATATGAATTGAGCGGTATGTATGTAAATCTTCTTTGATTTTATTATATATTTTATTACTTAATGCTCTTTTTTTCGGGGGGAATTTGGTATTTGTAACAGCAACAACTCATGATAGGGAGGTGTTCAGCTTTCATGATGATCACTCACCATGTCAGGGCTTCGAAGAAGTTCTCATGTGCTACAGAAAAATTGTTCCGAATTTAAAATTGTCAGGTACCACTCTACAAGGGGTTTTTTTTTTTAATAATTTTTATGTGTTAATTTTTAGACTTTTTGTAGTACCATATTAGTTAGGGTATGTTTTTTGATTAATTTAGATGACTTGATTTACAAATTGGTTAAATTAATTAATATTAATTATTAATTTAATAAATTTAAGCCTATCATTCTTTTTTAAACAAAATTAAATTAAATCAAACTTGGTTGATTTGATTTTGGATGAATGCATAGTAATCTCTGTTAAATTTTATATTTTTTGGCATATAAAATAAATAATATTCATGTTAATAGTGCTAATAGTCATATTACTTGCTTCTATGTGTAAATTAAATATTTAAAAACATGAAGTTATTTTTTTTATTCTTGATTAGATAGATATATTAATGATCAAATTTAATTTAATTTAATGATGAGGGTGGGTGGTCTTTTGGGGAGATTAAGGGCAGTATAAACCTATAAATTTTTAATTTAATATGTAAAAATGGACTTTAAAGTTTTTTGGTGGAATTTTAAGGGTTAAGATAAGAGGTAAGGGTGGGAGTTTCTAAAGCAGTCCAGATTGAGTTAATTTACGCCGATTTAGAAGACTGTTAAAGAGAATGGGTTAAATGCTAAATAGATGACTAAAAATTCTTTCGTGAGTGATGAGACCAAGATCGGAACCAACATTACTCTTTCGAGCGGGCAAAATAACCAAATTTCTAATTTTCTTTTCTTAAAGCGTTGGACAAAAAAAATAGATCGAGGGGAAGGGAGAGTGTGGGGGAAAAATTACTAAATTGTCTAATATGTATAAGGAAAAAATACTAAATTTTATTATTTATGTAGAAAACTTACAAAATCCAGACACGACAATTGCCCACCTTGGACATAACTTAGTTACACCTATGATGGCATTTTGAAAAGCATAGTTGCTCCAAGTATTACCTAATTTGGTCTAGAGTTTTATGTGGGATTTCGGAATGAATGTGAGGTTTTGGTTGGGCGGCAGCTGATCTTGGATGATGCTTTAAAGCTGAGAGCACGGGTATCAGAGAATAGTAAGTAAATATAAAAAAGAATAAATATAATTTCTTTATTTGACCAAACATCGAGCAAGAAAAAAGGAATTCCTTAGTTAAAATATTTCGTTCAATAGCTAATTTTTTTCATTAAGTAGTAGCACTATTTGTATACATTACAATGAGACACACGTCACCATAATTCAAATAATAATAATAATAATAATAAAGAACTTGTAATTTTTCCTCTTTTTGCTTGATTATCTTAATTTTGCTTTAGATTTTTTATTGGGCTCATATAATAGATCTCTAAGTAAATGATCATGCCTTGTTGAGCTCCACTTCAACTTAAATTTATTAATATCAATTAAACCCGTTTCAATTTGAAAAATTCAAGTACTTGTCATTTTTATGTAAATAAAATGAAATAAAGTACTCTAAAATATTTTAATACACTTTATTTACTTATTTTCTAAATTTTGGGTGGATTTAATCTCAAACACACACACACACCGCATATGCAATGCCTTGAACTTAAGATCTTTTGGTTCAAAGGCTAAGTTCTCCATCCACGAACTAAGGTGGCTTGCAAACTTTAATTAATTACTTTTTCGGTCTCTCATATAATGGAATACGCTAAAAAAATGATACAAAGACAACATAGATATGTTAGCGAAGGCTAGGAAAAATATTAGGGAAATTTAGATAAGTATCACGTAATTCTTTTGCTATGTGTATACATATCTCACACCTAAACTTTAGTATTTGCATGCATATATGTATGTATATATATACACACACATATATAGATGCATACATATGCATATATGAATGATAATTTCAATGCCTAAGTTATAATGATAGGTCCAACGTCGTTTGCACCAATTGTCGACTCTGCGGTCTACATCGTCGATAGGAGCGGAGGGCAGTACCATGTTTTGGTTATAATTGCAGATGGGCAGGTTGAAAATATAATTTCACAATTATGTCCGTGAAATATCTCTTATTTATTTATTTATTTATTTATTCTTTTTTCTAAATGAATTAAGCTAAATTAATGCAAAGGTTACTAAAAATGCTGACACTGATGGAAGTGATCTCAGTCCACAGGAGGAAAAAACTATCAACTCGATTGTCACAGCAAGGTACTGCAATCGGGTGACATTTTCATAGTACACACTTATCACACAAATTTTATTTTTATATTTATAATATCAAATATTTCATATCATATCAAAAATATTACTATTTTAATTTTTAATAAATGTAACACAAATATATATATAATAAATAATAAAAATAAAATAAGCTTAATAACAAACAAAAAATTTAATAAACTGCTATTTATTTTTCAGTTATTTTCCGCTGTCAATTATACTAGTAGGAGTTGGTGATGGACCATGGGAAGACATGCAAAAAATTGATGATAGAATTCCAGCTCGAGCCTTCGATAATTTTCAGGTAATTTTTTTATATAGATAATAAAGACCAGTTTGGAGTAGCTTATTTGGTGCGGTGGCATTTTGAAAACGCAACTGACATGTTTGGGTAAACTGTGTTTTGGTAGCTTATGCGTTTTGAAAACGCTGAAAATAGCGTTTTCACACCGCACATATCTAGGTGCGGTGGCAGCTTTCTGGCAGTAGTTTAACTTTTCAAAAAAGATAAAAAGTTGTAAAAGTCAACGCTTATTTTTAATCAACTTGTCAGCATATTGTTCAATAAGCTGCAACTGTCCCAAACATACCCTAAAATTTTATTTTATTTTTCCTTAAAACTTTATATTTGCAAATCCATCCACATGCAATATGCCATTAAAAATAATTATTTATCCTGTTTGTCTTATGGTGCTATATTGACTCAANAATAATAAAGACCCGATTGGAGTAGCTTATTTGGTGCGGTGACATTTTGAAAACGCATCTGACGTGTTTGGGTAAACTGTGTTTTGGCAGCTTATGCGTTTTGAAAACGCTAAAAATAGCGTTTTCACACCGCACATATCTAGGTGCGGTGACAACTTTCTGGCAGTAGTTTGACTTTTCAAAAAAAAAAAAGTTGTAAAAGTCAACACTTATTTTTAATCAACTTGTCAGCATATTGTTCAATAAGCTGCAACTGTCCCAAACATACCCTAAAATTTTATTTTATTTTTCCTTAAAACTTTATATTTGCAAATCCATCTTAAAAATAATTATTTATCCTGTTTGCCTTATGGTGCTATATTGACTGAAGTTGCAATATTTAATATACAATGCAATGCAGTTCGTTAACTTCTCCGAGATCATGGCCATAAAAGCTTGCTCAGCAAAGAAGGAAGCAGCCTTCGCCTTGGCTGCTCTTATGGAGGTTCCCTTGCAATACAAAGCTACTAAAGAACTCGGCCTTCTCGGGTATATTATATATTTATTAGCCTCATTTGATTATTACTTTAATTTCATGAAAAATTTAAATAATTACCAAAAAAATTATTATGCATTTACATATCTAACTTTCAAATTTTGATATTCACTTTTACTCCACCTAAGTATCATAAATTTATGCATCTATTTCAATTTTAAAAGCTAGTAATTATGATATTTTTGATATAATCATTAGGGCTGTCAAAAAGCTCGTTGTTTGCGAACAGTTCGTGTTCGGTTCGTCAATGAGTTCGTGTTCGATTCGTTCGATAAGAAAATGAGACAAAATTAACAAATTTTATTCATTCGATTAGTTAAACGAACCAAACACGAACAGTGATGCGTTCGTTCGTGTTTGAATCGTTATTGTTCGAAATNTAAAGGTTTTAGCAAGATTTAAAAATTATTATTTATATTAAAACATCATTTGAATCTAATTTAATAATTTTTTAATAAGGGTTTGAGCAAGATTTAAAAATTATTATTTATATTAAAACACCATTTGAATCTAATTTAATAATTTTTATTGGTTTGAGCAAGATTTAAAAATTATTGTTTATATTAAAACATCATTTGAATCTAATTTAATAATTTTTATTCTATTTCTTGATTAATATTTTAATTGATTATAAATCCTTGCAGCCTAGTAGTCAATTAGATTTTTTTTAAGTATTTCGAGCCAAAATGAGCCGAACACGTACGAATACATCTCAGTTCGTGTTCGGCTCATTAACTTATCCAACGAAATTAACGAGCCGAACACGAGCTATTCGCGAACAACGAGCCGTTTTGACAGCCCTACGTGTGTGTACACTTCTCAAATAAAAACATGCACAAAATACACTGAACAACTATGTTTTTAAATATATATACCGAGATGACTTTTTCATCATTTATATTTTCTATATTTATTAATTTATTTTATAGGATTCAAATACGTTAGCTGGAAAAAGGAGTTGTTCGGTTTACCGAAGAAGCCATGCATTGCAAATGTATTGTGTATGATGGATATTTAGAGTTATTTGGCTATTAAATACATGATTTTTTTTTTACATTTTGGTTAGATGCATGCAGAGTCAGGTAAAAATTGTGAATTTTGAATACTTGAAAGTTGTTTGTTTGTCTGTAAATTTAATGCATAAATTTTATTTTTGTATTAACTAGTTATATATCATAAAATTTTATAGGAATATGTTGAAATATCCTATTTAAATTATAGGATTTATTGTCTTTCATGTTAAGAATTATAATAGGAAATAGTTTATTTCTATAAGAAGTTCTGAGGAATAAATTATTTTCTTAATATAAGTAGATATTTTCTTTCATATTTTATATTTATTTTCTTGGATTATGAAACATTTATTTGTCTATTTTATGTTATTTCATATATCTCATAATAATTAATATGAATTTGTTATTAGAGATATCAGGTGATATATCTTTCCTTTCATATCATTTTCTTTTTATTATTTTTTCTATTATAAGATTATTGTGAGGGTTATTTATACCCACGTTCATATCAATGAAACAATAAAGTATCCCACTTTATTTCACATTATTCTCAATTTCAACATTGTATCAGAGCGGGAATAAAAATTCCAAAAAACCCTCGCCTTCTTCCTTCCAAATCCCGAAGAATTGCAAAAGGCGAAGCTTTCTCTTCTGTCGGTTTCACCGTTGTTGCTCTGTCACAATTTGTGAAACCTTTAATCTCTCCACTATTCCGCAATTAGCGAAATCAGTGACCTTCACCCGTGAAGCCCTCGTTTTCTTCCATCAAGCTCGAAGGTTCTGAAACCAGACAACGACCTTCGTTGGATCAAGGCCGATCTCGGTGGCGAGATTGACTTTCCGGCAGGATTCCAGCTTAAGTCCCTCATCAAAATTCAACTCCAGGAATCTCTTCCTTTTTTATCATGTTGGAAAATAAAAATGGTTTTGTTATCTTTATTCAACCTCCCACCTTGTCATCTGCTTTCGCACGATCCTCCCCTGAAACCACCGAAAATCATTAAGCCCAAATCATCACAATCCGTCACAATAGTGATAATTTTCTACGCTTGTCAAAATCGGTGAGGATGTACATTAGAAGAAGAGGGAATATATGCTACATAACAGGGGAAGTTCGTGAGCCAACCACTACAGAGCCATCCCACACAGCCTGTGATGCAGAAAATTCCATGATAATGACATGGTTGGTGAATTCTATGGAAGGAGAGATAGGCGCAAACTACATATACTCTACTGTCAAAGAACTCTGGGAGAATGTGACCCGAATGTATTCAAATACGGGTAACCAATCTCAGGTTTATGAACTATCCCAAAAACTTGGTGATATTCATCAAGGTAATGATTCTGTCACAAAATACTTTAATCATTTAAAGAGAATATGACAAGACCTTCACCTATTTAATGATCAAGAGTGAAAGTGCCCTAATGATGCTAGTAGATATAAGACATTTTTTTATGCAAATAGAATTTATAATTTTTTTGTTCAACTTAGTGAGGAGTTTTACGAAGTTAGGGGCAGAATTATTGGGAGAAGTTCCATGCCTTCAATCCATGAGGCTTTCTCAAAAGTTCGCCTTGAAGAAACTCGAAGATGAGTGACGCTCAACAAGAAATTCACTCCTACTAGCATACCTGAGACCACGACATTCCATCCGAGGCTCGTGTCAGTAAGCNGGGTGCATTTGCATGCATACCACCCAATTCTTCTTTATTTACATATCTAAACCTCAGCTTTATTTTTTTTACATTTATAAGCCTCATATCTTACGCAGTATATAAAAAATACCATCATTTTAACTTTTAATAATACGACATGTATGTAAAAATACATATGAATTGAGCGGTATTTATGTAAATCTTTTTTGATTTTATTATACATTTTATTATTTAATGCTTTTTTTTTGTGGGGGAATTTGATATTTGTGACAGCAACAACTCATGACAGAGAGGTGTTCAGCTTTCATGATGATCACTCACCATGTCAGGGCTTCGAAGAAGTTCTCATGTGCTACAGAAAAATTGTTCCGAATTTGAAATTGTCAGGTAACACTCTACAAGGGTTTCATTTTTTTTTTATGTGTTAATTTATAGACTTTTTGTAATACCATATTAGTTAGGGTATGTTTTTGATTAATTTAGCTGACTTGATTTACAAATTGGCTATATTAATTAATATTAATTATTAAATTAATAAATTTAAGCCTATCATTCTTTTTGAAACTAAATTAAATTAAATCAAACTTGGTTGATTTGATTTTGGATGAATGTCTGTTAAATTTTATATTTTTTGGCATATAAAATAAATAATATTCATGTTAGTAGTGTTAATAGTCATATTACTTGCTTCTATGTGTAAATTGAATATTTAAAAACATATTTTAATACACTTTATTTACTTATTTTCAAATTTTGGGTGGATTTAATCTCAAACACACACACACACCGCATATGCAATGCTCCATATGCAATGCCTTGAACGTAAGATCTTTTGGTTGAAAGGCTAAGTTCTCCATCCACGAACTAAGGTGGCTTGCAAACTTTAATTAATTACTTATTGTAATACGCTAAAAAAATGATACAAAGACAGCATAGATATGTTAGCGAAGGCTAGAAAAAATATTAGGGAAATTTACATAAGTATCACGTAATTCTTTTGTTATGTGTATACATATCTCACACCTAAACTTTAGTGTTTGCATGTATAGCATTTTGGTATTTTAAATCTATGCATAAATAGATGTATATGATTTTTAAAAGCTGGGAATTGTTTTTTTTTTTAATGTGACATTGAAGATTTTGAGAGCTATGTATGTAAGTGTGTGCGTGTGTATTGTGTGTCGTAAGACTCACGACGATTGAGAGATAAGTTAACATCTTAGAGTTGAACAAAGATTCAACACATATACAGATAAAAGTGAAATAAACACGATGAGACACCTCAACTTTTTACGTGAAAAATTTTAGATTGGGAAAAAACTACGGGCCTAGCCCAATTGAAAACCACCATGTAATTGCAAATACATATGTTCAATGTTCTCCTGTATTAGGGAAGATGTAGATACGAAATTGATTATCATAGATGTACGATAGTAATTCATCAATAATTAGTTATAATCTCATTATAGTCCTTGGTGATAACGACAATAGCAGACTGTGATGTTGTAATAGATTATTGTGGAAGAGTCTGTCGTGACTGCATACATATGCAAAGTGTCATTATTTGTATATTTATATATATATTTATGTATGCATACGTACATATTTATCACCAATTGAGCATACATATGCATATATGAATGATAATTCCAATGCCTAATTTATGATGATAGGTCCAACGTCGTTTGCACCAATTGTCGACTCTGCGGTCCACATCGTCGATAGGAGCGGAGGGCAGTACCATGTTTTGGTTATAATTGCAGATGGGCAGGTTGAAAATATAATTTCACAATTATGTCCGTGAAATATCTCTTATTTATTTATTTATTCTTTTTTCTAAATGAATTAAGCTAAATTAATGCAAAGGTTACTAAAAATGCTGACACTGATGGAAGTGATCTCAGTCCACAGGAGGAAAAAACTATCAACTCGATTGTCACAGCAAGGTATTGCAATCGGGCGACATTTTCATAGTACACACTTATCACACAAATTTTATTTTTATATTTATAATATCAAATATTTCATATCATNTGTCGTTAGCTAACAACTCGTGTTTGCCTCGTTCGTTAAGAAACAAACACGAACAGTGGTTTCATGAACAATTTTGAACACGAGCTTATTTCAAACAAACTAAATTTCAAATGAACCGAACACAAACACAAGCTTTGTTCGTTCGTGCTCAGTTCGTTTACACCCCTACTTGCATTGATACATCCATATCAAATGGGGGATAAAATAATTCAAATTCTTCTAAAACATATCATGTAAATATCTGCGCCTTTTTTTCTAACTTTTTCTCGGCCGTCGTTTAGATTTCCGATAGCCCATTTTGTCTAGGCAAATGGGCCATTGCTAGCCAACTGGAGTCCAAAGCCCGCTAGTTCCTATTAACATTTGACCACTAACGCATACTTTTGGATATGATGTGATACTCAAAGCAATTATATATATTTATACATACTGAACGGCGGAGCAATAACAACTCTTAGGAGCTTAGATATTATATATGTAAATACATAGAATTGAGTGNGAACAACTCTTGTTCTGCTCGGTCGTTATGAAACTAACACGAACACGAACAACTCGTGTTTTGCTCGTTCGTTATGAAACTAACACGAACAGTGACTTCACGAACAATTTCGAACACGAACTTATTTCAAACGAACCGAACACGAACACAAGCTCTGTTCATTTGTATTTGGTTCGTTTACACCCCTAATAATCATCGTTTAAAATGTAAATATGAATGTTTAGGTGTTAAATATATAAATACATAAAAAGTGTTTGTAGAGCATGTAAATGCCCCTAATCTCATTCACTATTTACTAATTCCTCTTCCCTTAAAATGGATACAGGGTTACCACTGGAAAGGCCAAAAATGTAATATTTTACCCTCCTCCCCAATCTCTAAACCTAAGACGACCATCACATCACACTATTTCTGATGATCGTAGCGAGGTGATAAATTATTTATTTATTTATATTTATGTCCAAACGCAGACAAACTGATAAATCTCTACTATTTGCAGCAGCCTTGTCCGATCTGCTGGACAAATGCCATGGATTTGGCCTTCGGGTGTGGCCACACGGTAAGCTGCTTGCCTCCAATTTACAAATATTCATTAATTTCAATATTTTTTATTAAATTAAAGTACTATAAATATAAATATTACATATATGAAGACATAAAATTGTGAGGGTCTGCATGCAAATTTTCGGAAGCCATAATTTCGTGTCAATTTATGGATGCAGTGCTGCAGAGGGTGTGGGAATAAATTGACTCAATGTCCAATTTGCCGAGCAAANGTTTGCAGCAGCCTTGTCCGATCTGCTGGACAAATGCCATGGATTTGGCCTTAGGGTGTGGCCACACGGTAAGCTGCTTGCTCACAATTTACAAATATTGATTAATTTCAATATTTTTTTTATTAAATTAAAGTACTATAAATATAAATATTACATATATGAAGACATAAAATTGTCAATTTATGGATGCAGTGCTGCAGAGGGTGTGGGAATAAATTGACTCAATGTCCAATTTGCCGAGCAAATATCACATCGCGTCTCAGGCTATACACCGGGTGAAGGAAAAGTAGGAAGATTTATCTTTTATTTATTTATTTATTATTGCTATTGGTTTATATTATAAAATAAAATAAAATATATTTGATGTTCATAATTAGTTTAAAACAAGAAAATTTATTTAGAAAGTAAAAAAATAATAAAAAAAAATATTTACATACGTACCACAAAATTGTTTTGTATTTACATATCTAACATAAAAACATTTATATTTATATGCATTAACATCACATAAAAAATATAATGATAATTATCATTTGAAAAGTGAAATACATCTTTTTATGCATATGTTTACGATACCAAGAGGCTATAAGTGTGAATATCAACATTTAGGTGTTAGATATGTAAATACATAAGAATCATATAGCGTGTGCGTGCACTTCTCAAAATAAAAACATGCACAAAATACACTAAATAAATATGTTTATATATATATATATATATATATATATATATNATTTATTTATTTATTATTGCTATTGTTTTATATTATAAAATAAAATAAAATATATTTGATATTCATAATTAGTTTAAAACAATAAAATTTATTTTGAAAGTAAAAAATAAAAAAATTATTTACATACGTACCACAAAATTGTTTTGTATTTACGTATCTAACGTAAAAACATTCATATTTATATGCATTAACATCACATAAGAAATATAATGATAACTATCATTTGAAAAGTGAAATACATCTTTTTCATGTATGGGTTTATGATAACAAGAGGTTATAAGTGTGAATATCAAACTTTAGGTGTTAGATATGTAAATACATAAGAATCATGTAGCGTGTGTGTCGGGGTGTAAACGAGCCGACCACGAGCGAGCCATGCTCAGCTCGTGTTCGGCTCGTTTATATTTCGAGCTCAANGTGCAAGAGAAATGCAAATGTATTGTGTATGATGGATATTTAGAGTTATTTGGCTATTAAATACATGATTTTTTTTTTAAAATTTCATTTTGGTTAGATGCATGCGGAGTCAAGTAAAAATTGTGAATTTTGAATACTTGAAAGTTGTTTGTTTGTCTGTAAATTTAATGCATAAATTTTGTTTTTTATATTAACTAGTTATATATCATAAAGTTTTATAGGAATATGTTGAAATATTTAATTTAAGTTACATGATTTATTGTCTTTTATGTTAAGAATTATAATAGGAAGTAGTTTATTCCTATAAGAAGTTATGAGGAATAAATTATTTCCTTAATATATGGAGATATTTACTTTCCTATTTTATATTTATTTTCTGGGATTATGAAACATTTATTTTCCTATTTTATGTTATTTCATCTATCTCATAATAATTAATATGAATTTATTATTAGAGATATCAGGTTATATATATTTCCTTTCATATCATTTCCTTTTTATTATTTTTTCTATTATAAGATTTTTGTAAGAGTTATTTATACCCACGTTAATATCAATGAAACAATAAAGTATCCCACTTTATTTCACATTATTCTCAATTTCAACATGGTATCAGAGTGAGAATAAAAATTCCAAAAAACCTCTCTTCTTCCTTCCAAATCCCGAAGAATTGCAAAAGGCGAAGCTTTCTCTTCCGTCGGTTTCATCGCTGTTGCTCTGTCACAATTTGTGAAACCTTCGATCTCTCACTATTCCGCAATTGGCGAAATCAGTGACCTTCACCCGTGAAGCCCTCATATTCTTCCATCAAGCTCGAAGGTTCTGAAACCAGACAACAACCTGCATTGGATCAAGGCCGATCTCGGTGGCAAGATTGACTTTCCGGCAGGATTCCAGCTTAAGTCTCTCATCAAAATTCAACTCCAGGAATCTCTTCCTTTTTTATCATGTTGGAAAATAAAAATGGTTTTTATATCTTTATTCAACCTTCCACCTTGTCATCTGCTTTCGCACTATCCTCCCCTGGAACCACCGAAAATCATTAAGCCCAAATCATCACAATCCGTCACAATAGTGATAATTTTCTACGCTTGTCAAAATCGGTGAGGATGTACATTAGAAGAAGAGGGAATATATGCTACATAACAGGGGAAGTTCGTGAGCCAGCCACTACAGATCCATCCCATGCAACCTGAGATGCAGAAAATTCCATGATAATGACATGGTTGGTGAATTCTATGGAAGGAGAGATAGGCACAAACTACATATACTCTACTGTCAAAGAACTCTGGAAGAATGTGACCCAAATGTATTCAGATACGGGTAACTAATCTCAAGTTTATGAACTATCCCAAAAACTTTGTGATATTCGTCAAGGTAATGATTCTGTCACAAAATACTTTAATTCTTTAAAGAGAATATGACAAGACCTTCACCTATTTAATGATCAAGAGTGAAAGTGCCCTGATGATGCTAGTAGATATAAGATAATTTTTTATGCAAATAGAATTTATAATTTTTTTGTTCGACTTAATGAGGAGTTTTACGAAGTTAGGGGGCAAAATTATTGGGAGAAGTCCCATGCCTTCAATCCATGAGGCTTTCTCAAAAGTCCGCCTTGAAGAAACTCGAAGAGGAGTGACACTCAACAAGAAATTCACTCCTACTAGCATACCTGAGACCACGACATTCCATCCGAGGCTCGTGTCAGTAAGCGGACTGTCCCATATTCACAGAAGAATGAAGAGAAACCCCGGGGTGTGGTGTGATCATTGCAACAAGCCACGACACACTAAAGAAACCTGATGGAACCTCCACGGTAAACCGACAGATTAGAAGCCAAGAAACAAGCACAAGCTACCTACTGTCAATGCTGCTGTCGNTGTGGTGTGATTATTGCAACAAGCCACGACACACTAAAGAAACCTGATGGTACCTCCACGGTAAACCGACAGATTAGAAGCCAAGAAACAAGCACAAGCTACCTACTGTCAATGCTGCTGTCGAACAAACCAGCCCATTTAGCAAAGAGCAAATCGATCAACTCCTGAATCTGCTAAACCCTAGTTTGGCTACTGGTACTCGAAATTGTTTAACAATATACAACTCATCTAAACAAACTGAAAAATAATTATGAATGTCTTTAAATATTTCTTTAAAAATCTTTGGATGCGCATATTTCGTTAATATTCCAGATAAATTTCGATCAAAATTGGATCTGAAATCTGAAAAATGCATTTTCCTTAGATATGCTTTAAACAAAAAAGGGTAGAAATGCTTTAATCCTGTCGCAAAAAAAACTTACATTAGTATGGATGTGAGCTTCATGGAAAAAATTCTCTTCTTTCATAAAAATCCACTTCATGGGGAGTATAATACAGATGGAGAAGAAGATTTTTGGCAAGTTTCTAATCCATTACCAAGAGTTGTTCAACACCAAGTACACCTGAAGTCCGTGAAAACAAAGAACCAGAAATAGTTGTTGAAAATAATAAAAATAAGAAGAATCTTGGTCAAGAGACACCTGAAATTATCTTGTCTAATACAGGGGGAGAAATACTGCATAATACAACAACAAAACCTCTGGGTTATTCTAGGAAAAAGCTCCATAAAAGGAAAAATGTCTAAATTGAAGCTTTAACTCCCTCCCAATATGAAGAACCGAAGTGATGGTCCTCAAGAAACACAGGTAAGTTCCAATGTTGACCTTATTTTTTCACCAACAGAAGCTCAAGATTTAGAGGTTATGAATTTGGATCTTTCTATAGCCTTTAGAAAAGAAATGCGTTCTTGTACTACCAAATATCTCATTTCGAAATACCTATTCTACAAAAAAATCTCACACAAATATCAAACTTTTTTGTCAAAAATTTATAATATGTCAGAACCCAGAACAATACAAGAAGCTCTTAGTAATCTAAATTAGAGAATAACAGTAAAGGAAGAGATGGATGCTCTTTTGAAAAATGGAACCTGAGAAGTTGTCACTATACCAAGATAAAAGTCTAATGTTGGGTGTAAATGGGTCTCACCACTAAAGTCAAATTTGATGGAGTGTTGAAAGATATTAAGCAAGATTAGTAGCAAAATGATTCACTCAAACTCATGGAATTGACTATCAGGAGACATTCACTCCGGTAGCCAAGATCAATTCCATTCGTGTCCTACTATCCACACCAGCAAATCGTGATTGACCCTTACATCAGTTCAACGTAAAAAAAATTCTTTTCTAAACGGTGAATTAGAAGATGAGGTATTCATTGATCACCACTTAGATTTGAGAAGAAGTTTGGGGAAGACAAAGTGTGCAGATTGAAGAAATCTTTGAATGGGCTCAAGCAATCTCCTCGCACCTGGTTTGAGAGGNTTCGAAATTGTTTAACAATATACAACTCATCTAAACAAACTGAAAAATAGTTTTTCAATTCTACGAATGTCTTTAAATATTTCTTTAAAAATCTTTGGATGCGCATATTTCGTTAATATTCCATATAAATTTCGATCAAAATTGGATCCGAAATCTGAAAAATGCATTTTCCTTAGATATGCTTGAAACAAAAAGGGGTAGAAATGCTTTAATCCCGTCACCAAAAAAACTTACATTAGTATGGATGTGATCTTCATGGAAAAAATTCTCTTCTTTCATAAAAATCCACTTCATGGAAAGTATAATACAGATGGAGAAGAAGATTTTTGGCAAGTTTCTAATCCATTACCAAGAGTTGTTCAACACCAAGTACACCTGAAGTCCGTGAAAACAAAGAACCAGAAATTGTTGTTGAAAATAATAAAAATCAGGAGAATCTTGGTCAAGAGACACCTGAAATTATCTTGTCTAATACAGGGGGAGAAATAATGCATAATACAACAACAGAACCTCTGGGTTATTCCAGGAAAAAGCTCCATAAAAGGAAAAATGTCTAAATTGAAGCTTTAGCTCCCTCTCAATATGAAGAACCGAATGATGGTCCTCAAGAAACACAGGTAAGTTCCAGTGCTGACCTTATTTTTTCACCAACAGAAGCTCAAGATTTAGAGGTTATGAATTTGGATCTTTCTATAGCCTTTAGAAAAGGAATGCATTCTTGTACTACCTAATATCCCATTTCGAAATACCTATTCTACAAAAAAATCTCACACAAATATCAAACTTTTTTGTCAAAAATTTATAATATCTCTGAACCCAGAACAATACAAGAAGCTCTTAGTAATCCAAATTAGAGAATAACAGTAAAGGAAGAGATAGATGCTCTTTTGAAAAATGGAACCTGAGAAGTTGTCACTATACCAAGATAAAAGTCTAATGTTGGGTGTAAATGGGTCTCACCACTAAAGTCAAATTTGATGGAGTGTTGAAAGATATTAAGCAAGATTAGTAGCAAAATGATTCACTCAAACTCATGGAATTGACTATCAGGAGACATTCGCTCTGATAGCCAAGATCAATTCCATTCGTGTCTTACTGTCCATAGCAGCAAATCGTGACTGACCCTTACATCAGTTCGACATAAAAAAAATTCTTTTCTAAACTGTGAATTAGAAGATGAGGTATTCATTGATCACCACTTAGATTTGAGAAGAAGTTTGGAGAAGACAAAGTGTGCAGATTGAAGAAATCTTTGAATGGGCTCAAGCAATCTCCTCGCACCTGGTTTGAGAGGTTTGGAAAGGTGTTTACAAAATATGGATACACTCAGATTCAAGTTGATCATACTATGTTCTACAAACATTCAGAAACTGTAAACTCGCTATACTCATTATCTATGTCGATGATATTATCCTTATAGGAAATGATGCTAGGGAAATTGAGACATTGAAAGAAAGATTGGCCATAGAATTCGAAATAAAAAATCTGGGAAATGTAAAGTACTTTCTCGGTATTGAGTTTGTCAGATCTAAGGGAGGGATCTTTATTAATCAGCGAAAGAATGTACTTGACTTACTCATTGAAACTGGAATGCTTGGGTGCAAATCAGCTGAAACCTCGATTGAACCAACTAAAAGGTTACAAGTGACAAATAAAATAGATTGTGTTAACAAAGAACAATATCAGAGACAAGTGAGAAGACTAAGCTACTTGTCACACACTCGTCATGATATAACCTTTTGTTGTTGGCATGGTAAGTCAGTTTATGCACTCTCCAAATACTCCTCACTTACATGTTGTCTATCAAATCCTTATGTATCTAAAAGGAACGCACGGAAGTGGACTACTGTTCAAGAAAAATGAGCACTTACATATAGAAGCATTTATAGATGCATATTGGGCTAAGAGTGTTACAGATAGAAGGTCAACCTCAAAGTACTACACTTTTCTAGGAGGAAAACTTAGTAACCTAGAGGAGTAAGAAGCAAAGTGTCGTGGCAAGAGGCAATGCTGAAGCTGAATTCAGATATGTCGCTCATGGGATATGTGAAGTTCTATGGATTAGAAGAATTCTCAAGGAATTAAAAATTCATAGTCCGCCACCAATAAAGGTATAGTGTGATAATAAGTCGGTCATCGTCATCGCCCACAATACTGTTCTTCATGATAGAACAAAGCACGTAGAGATAGACAAGTACTTCATCAAAGAAAAATTTGACAGAAGAGATATTTGCATGGTGTATGATCCTTCTAACAACCAAGCAGCGGATATTCTAATAAAGGGTCTTCACAAAAAATTGTTAGACGGTTTAGTGTGCAAGCTGATTATGAAAAATATCTTTATGCCAACTTGAGGGGGAGTGTTGAAATATCTAATTTAAATTACAAGGTTTATTGTCTTTCCTGTTAAGAATTATAATAAGAAATAATTTATTCCCATAAGAAGTTATGATGAATAAATTATTTCCTTAATATAAGGAGATATTTCCTTTCCTATTTTATATTTATTTTCTTAGATTAGTAAACATTTGTTTTCCTAATTTATGTTATTTTTTATATCTTCTAATAATTAATATGAATTAGTTATTTGAGATATCAGATGATATATCTTTCCTTTCATATCATTTCATTTTTATTATTTTTCGTATTATAGGATTCTTGTAAGGGTTATTTATACCCTGTTCACATCAATGAAACAATCAAATATTCCACTTTATTCCACATTATTCTGAATTTCAACAGAATATAATGGGTATAAATGAGTTGAGCCGAGCTCGAGTGATTATCGACTTGAGCTTAAGCATGATTAACGAGTTTAAGCTCATGCTTGTGTTAACATGCTGAGTGGGCTTATGAGTCAGTTTGCTTGCTACAATATATAGAAAATGACATTAATTGAAGCAAATACTATTATAAAGTGACAAATATAATGAAAAATTCTGAGATAAATAATAAATAATTACTTAATATAAAATATAAAATATTATTTTATAAATATTTTTATTAATTAAAAAAATTAATATTCAATATATTTTTAGTATATTTTATATTAATATTTATTTATACAAGCGAGCTCAAGAGNTCTTTATTAATTTATTGTATAGGATTCAAATACGTTAGCTGGAAAAAGGAGTTGTTCGGTTTACCGAAGAAGCAATGCAGTGCAGGAGAAATGCAAATGTATTGTGTATGATGGATACTTAGAGTTATTTGGCTATTAAATACATGGGTTTTTTTTTATTTTTTATTTCATTTTGGTTAGATGCATGCAGAGTCAAGTAAAAATTGTGAATTTTGAATACTTGAAAGTTGTTTGTTTGTCTGTAAATTTAATGCATAAATTTTATTTTTTATATTAACTAGTTATATATCATAAAATTTTATAAGAATATGTTGAAATATCTAATTTAAATTATATGATTTATTGTCTTTCATGTTAAGAATTATAATAGGAAATAATTTATTTCTATGAGAAGTTATGAGGAATAAATTATTTCCTTAATATAAGGAGATATTTCATTTCCTATTTTATATTTATTTTTTTGGATTATGAAACATTAATTTTTCTATTTTATGTTATTTCATATATCTCCTAATAATTAATATGCATTTATTGGAGATATCAGGTGATATATCTTCCCTTTCATATCATTTACTTTTTATTATTTTTTTCTATTATAAGATTCTTGTAAGGGTTATTTATACCCGCGTTCATATCAATGAAACAATAAAGTATCCCACTTTATTCCACATTATTCTGAATTTCAACATAGTATCAGAGCGAGAATAAAAATTCCAAAAAACCCTCGCCTTCTTCCTTCTAAATCCCTAAGAATTGCAAAAGGCGAAGCTTTCTCTTCCGCCGGTTTCGCCGATGTTGCTCTGTCGCAATTCGCGAAACCTTCGGTCTTTCCACTGTTCTGCAATTAGCGAAATCGGTGATCTCCACCTGCAAAGCCCTCGTTTTCTTTGACGGTTCTAGAACCAGACAACGACCTGCTTTGGATCAAGGCCGATCTCGGTGGCAAGATTGACTCTCCGGCAGGATTCCAGCTTGAGTCCCTTATCAAAATTCATCTACAGGAATCTCTTCCATTTTTATCATGTTGGAAAATAAAAATGATTTTGTTACCTCTATTCAACCTTCCACCTTGTCATCTGCTTTCGCACTACCCTCCTCTAGAACCATCGAAAATCATTAAGCCAAAATCATCACAATCCGTCTCAATTGTGATAATTTTCTACACTGGTCAAAATCGGTGAGGATGTGCATTAGAAGAAGAGGGAAGATATGTTACCTAACAGGGGAAGTTCGTGAGCCAGCCACTACAGATCCATCCCACATAACCTGGGATGCTGAAAATTCCATTATAATGACATGGTTGGTGAATTCTATGGAAGAAGAGATAGACGCAAACTACATATGTTACTCTACTGCCAAAGAACTTTGGGAGAATGTGACCTAAATGTATTCAGATACGGGTAACCAATCTCCGGTTTTTGAACTATCCCTAAAACTTGGTGATATTCGTCAAGATAATGATTTTTCACAAAACACTTTAATCCTTTAAAGAGAATATGACAAGACCTTAACATGTTTAATGATCAAGAGTGGAAGTGCCCTGATGATGCTAGTAGATATAAGACCATTGTTGATGCAAATAGAATTTATAAATTTTTTGTTGGACTTAATGAGGAGTTTTCGAAGTTAGAGGCATAATTATTAGGAGAAGTCTCATGCCTTCAATCCATGAGGCTTTCTTAAAAGTCAGCCTCGAAGAAACTCGAAGAGGAGTGATGCTCAACAAGAAATCCACTCCTACTAGCATACCTGAGACCTCAACATTCCATCTGAGACTTATGTCAATAAGCGGACTGTCTCATATTCACAGAAGAATGAAGACAAACCCTGGGTGTGGTGTGATCATTGCGACAAGCCACGACACACTAAAGAAACTTGATGGTACCTCCACGGTAAATCGACAGATTAGAAGCCAAGAAACAAGCACAAGCTACCTACTGCCAATGCTGCTGCCGAACAAACCAACCCATTTAGCAAAGAGAAAATCGATCAACTCCTGAATCTGCTAAACCCTAGTTTGGCTACTGGTACTTAAAATTGTTCGATGATACATGTAGGTAGAAAACTAAACCCTTGAATTATTGATTCGGGAGCTTTTGATCATATGACAAATTTAAACTACTTATTTGATTCATACATCCCATGTTCTGACCATGAAAATGCTCGTATTGTTGACGACAGTTTCTTTTCCATTGCTGAAAAATGAAACATTAACATTTTCAAGAGTATGTCTTAAATTTGTACTCCATGTTCCAAAACTCAAATGTAACCTTCTATCCGTTAGCAAACTTTCAAATGATTCTAACTGCTGTGTAATTTTATGTGAACCCTATAGTGTTTTTCAAGACCAGAAGTTGAAGATGATGAATGGTAGAGCTAAAAAGATAGGTGAACTTTACTACTTTGAGGAGATTGTTCCTAGTGAAAAAAGGGTTCAAGCTTACAGCAGTATGGGTTCGAACCCTACAGTAGAAAAAAATAATGGAATTGCATCTTAGACTAAGCCATCCAAGTTTTTCTTATTTAAGACATTTATTTCCTAATTTGTTTAAGGGTGTTAATTGTGCTTTACTTCAATGTGAAATGTGTTATTTTGCAAAAAATTATCGCATAAATTTTGTTACAAAACCATACTATCCTTCAAAACTTTTTTTCATGATTTATAGTAATGTTTGGGGACCTTCAAAAGTCAAAACATTATCCGGGAAAAGGGGATTTATGAATTTTATTGACGATCACATCAGAATATGTTGGATTTATCTTATAAACAAAAAATCAGAAGTTGAAAAACTTTTTAAGGATTTTTACAACATGATTGAAACTCAATTTGAAACTAGAATATGCATCCTTAAATCTGACAATGGAGCTGAATACTTTAATAAATGTTTATGGGAGTTTTTTATAAACAAAGACATAATTCATCAATCTACTTGTCGTGACACTCCAAAATAAAATGGAATTACTGAAAGAAAAAAATAGACATTTAATTAAGGTTGCTCGGGCTATTATGTTTTCAATGCATGTTCCTAAATACTTATAGAGGGACATTGTTCTAACACCATCATATTTAATAAATCGAATGCTAACTTGAGTTTTACAATATACAACTCATCTAAACAAACTGAAAAACAGTTTTTTTCAATTCTACGAATGTCTTCAAATATTCCTTTAAAAATTTTTGGATGCACATGTTTCGTTCATATGTCGGATAAATTTCGATCAAAATTGGATCCAAAATCTAAAAAATGCATTTTCCTTATATATGCTTTAAACAAAAAGTGCTAGAAATGCTTTAATCCTGTCACCAATAAAACTTATATTAGTATGGATGTGATCTTCATGGAAAAAATTCCCTTATTTCATAAAAATCCACTTCATGGGGAGTATAATACAAATGGAGAAGAAGATTTTTGGCAAGTTTCTAATCCATTACCAAGAGTTGTTCTCACACCAAGTACACCTGAAGTCCGTGAAAACAAAAAACCAGAAATAGTTGTTGAAAATAATAAAAATCAGGAGAATCCTGATCAAGAGACACCTGAAATTATCTTGTCTAATACAGGGGGAGAAATACTGCATAATACAACAACATAACCTCTGGGTTATTCCAGGAAAAAGCTCCATAAAAAGGAAAAATGTCAAAATTGAAGTTTTAGCTCCCTCCCAATCTGAAGAACCGAGTGATGGTCCTCAAAAAACACAGATAAGTTCCAATGTTGACCTTATTTTTTCACCAACAGAAGCTCAAGATTTAGAGGTTATGAATCTGGATCTTCCTATAGCCTTTAGAAAAGGAACACGTTCTTGTACTACCAAATATTCCATTTTGAAATACCTATCCTACAAAAAAATCTCACACAAACATCAAACTTTTTTGTTCAAAATTTCTAATATGTCTGAACCCAGAACAATACAGGAAGCTCTTAGTAATCCAAATTGGAGAATAACTGTAAAGGAAGAGATTGATGCTCTTTTGAAAAATGAAACATGAGAAGTTGTCACTCTACCAAGAGAAAAGTTTAATGTTGGGTGTAAATGGGTCTTCACCACTAAAGTTAAAACTGATGGGAGTGTCGAAAGATATTAAACAAGATTAGTAGTAAAATAATTCACTCAAACTCATGGAATTGACTATCAGGAGACATTCGCTCCGGTAGCCAAGATCAATTCCATTCGTGTCCTACTGTGCATAGCAGCGAATCGTGATTGGCCCTTGCATCAATTCGACGTAAAAAATTACTTTTCTAAATGATGAATTAGAGGATGAGGTATTCATTGATCTCCACTTGGATTTGAGAAGAAGTTTGGAGAAGACAAAGTGTGCAGATTGAATAAATCTTTGTATGGGCTCAAGCAATCTCCTCGCGCCTAGTTTGAGAGGTTTGGAAAGGTGATTACAAAATATGGATACACTCAGAGTCAAGTTGATCATACTATGTTCTACAAACATTCAGAAACTGGCAAACTCGCTATACTCATAATCTATGTCGATGAAATTATCCTTACAGGAAATGATGCTAAGGAAATTGAGAGATTGAAAGAAAGATTGACCATAAAATCCGAAATAAAAAATCTGGGAAATGTAAAGTACTTTCTCGGTATTGAGTTTGCCAGATCTAAGGAGGTGATCTTTATTAATCAGCGAAAGTATGTACTTGACTCTCAGTGAAACCGGAATGCTTAGGCGCAAATCAGCTGAAACCTCAATTGAACCAACTAAAATGTTACAAGTGACAAATAAAATAGATGATGTTAACAAAGAAAATATAAGAGACTAGTAGGAAGACTAATCTACTTATCACACACTCGTTTTAATATAGCCTTTACTGTTGGCATGGTAATTCAGTTTATGCACTCTCCAAATACTCATCATTTGGATGTTGTCTATCAGATTCTTAGGTATCTGAAAAGAACGCCCGGAAGAGGACTATTGTTCAAGAAAAATGAGCACCTACAGATAGAAGCATTTATAGATGCAGATTGGGCTGGGAGTCTTACAGATAGAAGGTCAACCTCAGGGTACTACACTTTTTTAGGAGGAAACTTAGTAACCTGAAGGAGTAAGAAGCAAAGTGTCGTGGCAAGAGACAATGCTGAAGTTGAATTCAGATATGCCGCTCATGGGATATGTTAAGTTCTATGAATTAGAAGAATTCTCAAGGAGTTAATAATTCATAGTCTGCCACAAAAAAGGTGTACTGTGATAATAAGTATGTCATCGTCATCGCCCACAATCCTATACTTCATGATTGAACAAAGCACGTAGAGATAGACAAATACTTCATCAAAAAAAAAATTGACAGAGGAATTATTTGTATGGTGTATGTTCCTTCTAACAACCAAGCAGCAGATATTCTAACAAAGGGTCTTCACCAAAAATAATTCGACGGTTTAGTGTGCAAGTTGACTTTGAAAGATATATTCATGTCAACTTGAGGGGGAGTGTTGAAATATCTAATTTAAATTACAAGGTTTATTATCTTTCCTGTTAAGAATTATAATAAGAAATAATTTATTCCTATAAGAAGTTATGAGGAATAAATTATTTCCTTAATATAAGGAGATATTTACTTTCCTATTTTATATTTATTTTCTTAGATTAGTAAACATTTATTTTCCTAATTTATGTTATTTTCTATATCTCATAATAATAAATATGAATTAATTATTGGAGATGTCAGATGATATATATTTCCTTTCATATCATTTCTTTTTTATTACTTTTCGTATTATAGGATTCTTGTAAGGGTTATTTATAGTCCGTTCACATCAATGAAACAATCAAGTATTCCACTTTATTCCGCATTATTTTGAATTTCAACAAAATACAACGGGTATAAATGAGTTGAGCCGAGCTCGAGCGATTATCGACTTGAGCTTGAGCATGATTAACGAGTTTAAGCTCATGCTTGTGTTAACATGTCCGAGTGGGCTTATGAGTTAGTTTGTTTGCCACAATAGATAGAAAATGACACTAATTTAAGCAAATACAATTATAAAGTGACAAATATAATGAAAGATTATGAGATAAATAATAAAAAGTTACTTAATATGAAATATAAAATATTATTTTATAAATATTTTATTACTTTAAAAAAAATTAATATTCAATATATTTTTAGTATATTTTATATTAATATTTATTTATACAAGCGAGCTCATGAGCTATAGATTCCATCGGGGCTGAATTGAAATTGGCTTGTTAGCTCTTCAAGCTAAGTTCACGAGCCACTTATCAAGCCGAGCTCGAACCAGCTCATGAGTCGTCGGCTTCGCTCACTTGCGCCTCTTGAATAGATATTCATTATTCAAATACTCATTTTTATTTATATGTTATTTTATAATAACTTCACATTAAAATATATAAACAATAAAATATATCGTATAATTTGTAGGTCGAATCAGAGCAAGACATCGATCGCGATCAAGACGCCAAACCGAGTTGAGTTGATGCAGCGAGCTTACAGGAGATGCGTTTCGCTGGAAATACTAAGGGAATTCAAAATTCATTAGAATTAAGTGATTTCTTATGTATTTATATATCTAAAATTTATATTTGCATTCATAACATTTAAAAGTTTAACACCATATCAAACATATCATTATTATTAAGTTTTTAAAAGTGTAATGCATACAATGCATAGATCTATGACACCTAACTGTTGAAAGCATCAGTATCAAACTGTTGATATGTAAATACATAAAAGTGTGTGGTATGTTTGTAAATCTCCAATAAAATAAAAGAAGTTTTAGACTTTTCTATAATTAAAATAGCTTTAACAAGATTCTTATTTAATTGGAATGAGCTTTTTTAAAATGTATTGCTGAATAATGTTATTATTAATTATTAATTGTAAGATCCCAATTGTATTACTTGTGATTTATTTTGATCAAATAAAAAGCATGATGTGTAAGTTACTTGAGATTAATAATAATAATAATTGTTTAGAATGCTTAATTAATTAAATTAAATTAAAAACATTTCAAGTAAATACAATAGTTTATTTATTTATTCAAATATTAATTAAATACACAAAAAAAATCAAAATATAATTTAATTTATTGTATCATACTTCATGCCAAATAATTTGTAATTTAATTATTACAGTATTTATTATCTCTACTATTTTTTTGTATCAATAAATTTGAATTTACCGAACTGCTGGGAAAATCCTACCTTCAGCAAAACAGCCCCTCCGAAGCTCTTCTATTTATAAATGCTGCCACAGCGTCAAAATTATTTTTTTTTAATTTTTTTGGCTGGTAGCTTGGCTTATTTATTTCGATTTGATCTTGATCCGAGCCAATATTTGAATCAATTTTCTAGCTATTAACAATCTTCAAGCTAACACTAATGAAATTTAGGTTTTTCCTAACGGTCGCAATCTGTCGGTTATGAAAAGAAAACCATCGTTTTTAATGTTGCCGACGGTTTTTAACTCGTAGGTAAAACACTTGTCCGTAATTTCAAAACCGATCGAAATTCTGACGGTATAAATGTATTGACGGTTATCCAAAAGTTTAATGCCGTAGTTTTTTTTTCGAAAAAATTCAAGTCGTCGGCGATCATTAGTTCGTATAACTGACGGTTATTCCGTCAGTAATAGCGACAACATGCACGTCGAAAAAGTGTCCCACATATCGATATTTTAAAGCAGGAAAAACCGTTGGTAAATATGTGTCCTTTTATGCATAATTTTTTTTATATCCATCAGGTTGACTGTCGGAAAAGAGTTGCACATGTTGATTTTTTATCGGGTAAGCGTCATTTATGCATTATTTTTTATAACTGACAGATTAACTGTCAGAAAAGTGTCGCACCCGTCATTTTTATGTGACGCACTGTAAAGCCTCGGTTATGTGTCAGTTTAGGCGTCGATAAAAATGTCCATCGGCCAACCATCAATTTTGATTATCGATAATTTTGGAACTGTCGAAAAACCGACGACAAGCCATCGAAAACCTGTAGCATAAGCGAAAAAATAAATTCTTTCTTTCGTATTTACTTTACCACACCTACTATTACAACATTTAATATATAATTTCAATTGTTTAACGAAATAATATACCTGTCAAACAATAAATTAAACAATAAATTAATGAAATAAAGAAAATGCATTTACTCTATAATATATGCATTACTGTTCACAGAAAAAATATATGTTCAAATTTCATAAACATAAAAAAAATAAGAAAAAAGCCCCTCCTAATCATCTTCCTCTATCCTGTCAATCTCATCCTCATTGTCCTCCTCAGCTTTCCCCTCCTCCAATGTTGTTGTTGTCTTGTCACACTCCCTCATCCGCTGTCGGAATGAATCCAAATCAGCCTTCAGCTTGGCCTCCACGTTGGCCTCTATCTCCGACCTCATTTGAGAGAAGCGAGCCTCCATCTTGACAGAGAATGCTGCAACACACCTGGAGATCTCCTCATCCCATGTGATAGAGATAAAAGTTGCGGATGCACTGGTGGAGGGGTAAACGTCGTAGGCAAATCTCTGCGACCCGAACCTATAGACTTGAGCCATCATCTTCCCTCCATTAACCTCCCTCCACAGGTCGTACTCGAAAGAATCACGTTCACAGATTGTAATGCCTCTCGACGTCTGGGGTCGACTCACGTTCAGTTCCTGGAATCTCTCTTACAAACAAAAGTAGTTGCATTCAGTTAAAGCTAAAATGTAATAAAATCAAACTTGTTTAGCTCGTCAATTACGTAGTTCACAAGGGATCTGTCCTTGATCCAGGGTTGGTCGGACCGCATCTTGTGAGTGTGCTCATATACATCGACGGCTGAGGGCTCTCGTCCAATCTCCATAGTTTGTCCATAAAATAAAATAGTTAAAATACATCTTTAAACTATATGAAAATTTATAGTATAAATGAAATCTTACCAGTCTCCACTTGTATTCCATATGTGGAAGCGCCCCATTAGTGTGCTTGGAGTGCTCCATGGCTCCACAGTCTAATTGTTTGTTCTGCTTTGCTTGTTCCCTCTTCCTCTAGTAGTTCGGAGAATCACAGGCCCTAAGAAGTGTGCCAAAAACATCCTATCCAAGCCACAGAGGACGTTGTCGTGATTTTTAGATATCGTCAAACATGTTTAAGAGGCAATCGCTGTCATTGTGCTCGAAATTGCGTCGAATGCGCCTCGTGCTCGTGGCGCTAGGAGAATTGTTTCTGGGAATCCTACAGGGATTTTTTTGCATTGATAAATAAAAAAAAAAACACAACTTAAGTTAGTTGTAAATGCTACTTACCGCAAACCCCCTGAAACTAAAGATCTCGAATGACCATCGAGATCTCTTTCCACGACAAGTATGTTGAGTCGTACTTACTCCATATGATATCCCAAATAACATGAATAGTCTATGTCGGGGGGGGGGGGGGGGGNGATGAATTAGGGTCATTGGAACAAAAAAATGCAAAAAGTAACGAATTTGGAGCGAAAATCACCAAAATGTGAAGATTTGAACTAGGGCGCCGACGACGAGCCCAACGGCGCCGACGACGGACTTTTCCCGAGACTCCAGATTTAATTTACTTAGAAGGCCTGCCGACGGCGCCCTCAAGGCCACCGACGGCGCCCTCAAGGCCGCCGACGGCGAGCTCGGCGGTTATGTCCAACAGTGCATTGGATGAGGTGAATTTTGCAGGGGTGCTTAGGCAACTCTTGGGGAAAACTCATCCACATCTTTAAAGAGAAGACTTTGGCCGAAAATAGAAGAGGGGGAGACTCAAAATTGAAGTGTGGGAAAAGTGTAGAGTATAAATTGTGAAGAATTCTTCGAGAGATTGTAAGAGTGGAGGGAAAGTGAGAGATTTCTTCTTCCTTGCCGCTTCGAAGAGGAATTTGTGTGTTGTAAAGAAAGGAAGAGATTCAGAGGAACTTCGAGGAATTTGCTTGGGGAGAAATTAGAGATAAGTTTATTTATTATTGTAATTTATATGACTTTGATTTTATATATGAATTCTTAGTTTTTTTGTGTTTTTCCCATGAGATCTGAGTAATTTACTTTGTCTTTCTCTTTGTTTTGAGATTTGTGAAATGGTGATTTGAATTGGTGAAGCCGTGAAAATATTAAAGAAATTGTGATGATCTTTTCACTTCAATCTTAATTTACTTTCAATATGGTCAATTGATTTATTAAAATATGTTAAGTTTTACAACTAAAGTGAAGATTACATCCAAGATTTAGGGAGGTCAAAGTCCTTGGAAGTTGGGTGCAAATAAATAGGAAAATAAAATTATCGGGCGTAGAATTGGAGATTTTAGAGTGACAAACTAAAATCCCCAATTCGGTCCTATCGTTTGGGTGCTAAAGTGTAGATGTTAGCCCTCAGGCGAGGGGAACGTGGGAGCTCCGAAGTGAGAGCCGATATCCTCTTAGCCTAACCGCAGATTCAGTAAACAAGTGTAGGATTTGTCAATGTTCTTTATGCCTGGACCAAAAAGTAAAGAATAAGTATGTTCCTATTTGACACAATACAATTTGAACTGATTCAATTTATCCATTCATTATAATTTACTGAGAAGGAGAATGATGCTTTCTTATATATTGAATATCATATTAGAACCTTCATTAATATAATTAGTTATTTAATAGTTATTAAAACTACATATTTATTTCAATTGTCTATTAGTGACAGATAAGCAAATTAAATTTCATTGTTGTGATTAAAGTATTGCTTTTTTAAAATCTTAGTTCATAGTTCTAATATTACTTCCTGTGAGATCGATATTTAGGACTCCATTAGAGACCTATATTACTTGAGCGATATGTATACTTCCATTGATAAGTGTGACTTTATAATTACTGAATATTTTATACATACATATTTATCAAATCTATAATAATTATTAAGTTTTTGGCGCAGTTGCTGAGGAATTAAATTTTTTAGCAGCAGTATTAAACACTTATATTTTTAAGCATATATAAAGTCGTTGTCAGGGGGTGATGGTGTAGACAAGGGCGAGTGTGGAGGTGGGGGTCGGGGNATGAGAGTGCTTGTCAAAGTCGGGCAGCCTATCCTGACGTTCTTCTTCATCAAATAGCATTGTGCTCCACGCTCCCCTGATAAAGGCAGTGGAGGGTGCGTAAGTGGGTGCAGAGGTAGAGGCCAAGGCGGTAATGGAAGTGAGTGTACAAGGTGGGGTTGGGGGTGGTTGCAGAGATGAGAGTGGCAGATTAGTTAGGGGTTGGAGGTAAGGATTGGGGTGGTGGTCTCAGTAAGAGCGAGGAGGGAGTGGGAGCGGGGAAGGGTGTCGAAGTCGGGTGACCTGTCCCGACGTTCTTCTTCGTTAGATAGCGTTGTGCTCCACGAACCCCTTCCTCTTCCACCCCCAGCGAGGAGGGGACCGTCCCTGCCTCTAGTCGACATCTATAACAGGGAGATTAAATTTTATTATTTAGTGCTCATAACACATACTATGTAATAAAACAAAAACAGAAAAATACATAATAAACATAAAACACATAAGCATGCAGTAGACATGCAGACAAAACTATAAAGTGCAAGGTGTAACTACTAAAACCAAAACACAAAACTATGCAATAAACTGAAATATGAAATTTAATGAAAGGTACATTAATCTTGCTCAGCATCGCGTAAAGAGTGACTGAAGGATGTAGCCATGATCTCTTCTTATAAAGCATCACCATAGTCATATTTATCATCAAGATTAATTTCTTCGTATTAGCCACTAGCAACCTCTAGATTGAGCTCTTCATCAATTGTATCAAGTGGAAAACATAAAACTATCATTATACTTTCTTGATGGGCTAGTTTAATGTTTTTTTAAATATTATTGGTGACTCGGTTCACTCAAAATGACAATCGTCCAATTAGTGTTATCTTTTTTTTTATGTGGATACTCGAAGTTGACTTCTTTGCCCAATTATGAGTGAAACTAAATTCGGGTGGATGATGTGATGAAAGGTAAGGGCATGCAATAATCTTTGGAATGTCACTAACAATTTGCATTATATATTTCCCATACATTCTTGGAGGCAGCGAGGAATTCTCAATTTTATTTCTTCTGAATGCATTCATGTTCCTCCTGAGGGATGTTCAACATCAGAAATACACATGATAGTCAAACCATGAATTCTCTTGTCATGTTGAAGCATGAATGACTTGGATGAAATCAAGCAATATGGGCAGGCTAACTTTCCCGTGGTGGTTTGCCATAACATTCCATACGTAGGAAAAATCACTTATTGTCCATAATAATATTGCTTTCTTCAAGAAATTGTGTTTTCTAGAGATGTTGTACATCAAGACACATATTTTCCAAAGAATATGCAACTCATATATTAAAGATTGTAAATATACATCAATCTTCCCTTTAAGGCTACCAAGACTAGGTATAATCAGTGTCAGTAAGAAGAAGGGGAGTGTCATGCACGCCTTAGTTGACATATTGTATGACGTAACAATCACCGTCCAATAAGAGTAAGACGATGCGGTATGACCGTATAGTGTGAAGCTGACAGAGCATAAACCTAGTCGGACGTTAAGCACCTCTGCAACGAACTAAGAATATGAGCGATTAAAAGATTTCCAGGCATCCTCATCAGTTGGATGACTAATTGAGTTATTTTATTCTAATCTACTATGATGTCACGTCATATGTGGAGCAATACACATAGAATTGTGTAGCTTTTGTTGACGTTAAATAAGTGATAGATAAAATAGCCGCTTGAGTGAAACTTCTTTCCAACTTTTACTTTTTATGCTCCAAGGTTTGAATCTAGGAGAATTAAAAAATCTACATTGAATCTTTATCGCTCTACCCTTGTGATATAACATACATTCTTTTAAACAAAAATCAACGTTTTTTGCTTTAAGCCCCAACTTGAGTCCAACTTTTTGATCATGTATAAATCTTTAGGGACTAAATTTTCAGGTGGATTAGTTTCTTTGGCAGGCCTGCAAACTGATTGAAGCACTCTCATGGCATGTTGAACTATGTTTTGATTTTTTGATATTCTAAGCATGACATATAACTCAAAATGAGATGTGCAGTCATCCCACAATCGTTTGTGAGCAACATTCAATAAATCACAAAGCCTGTGAGCCTCGGGATTTGGTGCCTCTTTCTACTGGACTTGTCTTGCATAATGTTGACTTGTTTCATCAAAGATCACTCTTCAAATCTGCTTGAGTCAAATCCATGTGGAGAATCATAAATTGTCGAATAAGCGAAGCCGAATGTTGAAGGATCAACCTCCCCATGTGAAGTTCAAATCTAGTAATATGGCTAAAATCCCCAACGGTATAAATCATATTTCACTTCATCAGGTATTTATATGCTTGAATTATGTGTGTGGAACATGGACACCGAAACCTACCCTCAAATAAGTAAACTGACAGTTGAGAAGCAGCTATCACAAATTCTTTGACACCATTCAATAACTCCTGGGTTATCCCTTTTCTATCCAGATAAAGTCTGTTATGCAATCATGATCTTGATGTACGAATATACATGTATACCTTCAAACATGAGAATAATTAACACATTATATTCATTGTATTTAATTATTTTAGTAGATATACTGACCAATTGATAACAAAAGGAGATGAAACCTGACAATAATCAACACATTTTAAAATGAGTGACGTTTTAGATAACATTGAAGTCAGAATGTTAACAGTCTGCTGAGGATGTTAGGGCTGTCGAAGACTGATTATTGATGAACATTTATCCATCTGCATAATTTTTTCACATTTTCTACACAAGTGCAAAACCACTTATCCACCCATGTATCCTCGTCTCAACAACTCTTATTATACCAATTTCACATGATTTTTTGAGAGTCGAGCTAAAAGTTGCTGGGACGAGGATGCTTATGTTTATGATTGACTCTTCACTTGGAGACAAAATATGATAGAAATATATCTGTTTGAAGGCTTGTGTAGCTACAAAGACATATAATATTTGAGGGTCGTCCTAATAGATTGAGAATCAATGTTCGACCAATAATGATCTTCGACTAAACTAACATTACTAAAATGTCAAACAAGCTTACTTGTAGTAAACCTAATTTTTAGATATAATATTATCTGTTACCGTAGCTACACCAAACCTTACACGAGTTTATCTCTTTCGTATTGTATTTTTCAAATGGAATGTTAATTACAACACTAGGCATACTCGTTGCCGCAAACCCCATACATGATTAACTGTACACCTGAAAATATGTTATTCGAATGAGATATTTCATAAGATCTAAGAGTTCTCACTACATCCTCAAGTGCGGAGTCTCATTTCTACAGTTAGAATGAAAATTCACGTTGAAATCTATTTTGTCAGTTCCAAAATGGAAATCCACTTTGAAATCTAATTTTCATTACCAAAATGTGAATTACGACAATGAAATTTAGATTTGGATGTGAATTTCCATCTTAGAACTGAAAATTTAGATTTCAAAATAAATTCACCATCACTACTAATGATTTAATCTCGAGCAAAGCTAAGATCAGCTCAAAATAGACTCAAAATAAATTAGATCTAAGATTTTAACTCATTGTTTGATTCATTTATTTTGATCTAATCTAAATTTGTTCTAGATCTTCAAATAATTTTTTTAGCAATAAACAACTCAATTCACAACCTTCTATTATAAATTGTTGGGACTATTTGGGGCAGCTATAGCTTATTAAAAATCTGCCATGTAATAGCTGTGGTAGAGAGTTGCTGTGGAGAAGCAGACTGACTTATTTGTTTCTTGTAGTTTTGAAACAGTTGTATTGCAGCTGTTTTTGAACAAATGACATTTTTGCCCTTGTACCGTAGTGTTGTTTATTTCAGAACTCATCGTGCTAGCATATTTCTTACTTGAAAGTAAATATCTAGCTTGAATGTTACGACATAAAAACATAATCCTCACAAAAAGAGTGAGCAGCACAATAATCAAAATTTTAAAAATAATTATTGAAATATTAAATAATAATATGATAATACTACTTTTAAAATGAAGTTGGTTGATGTCACAAGATAATCCGTTCTCCAATGAAACTCTCTATACATGATCACTATCGACGGTGGAATCCTCAAACTAATTCGCCCATCTAAAAAGTCACAGTTTTTTGTTCTTCTCATTGGACATTTGTAAAGCTGTCTCTCATAACTATTTGGTTATCGCGAAGTAACCACATAACATTGTAGTCCACAATTGCAGTACAATGCTCTGCAACTGCCATAAATTTATCATCAGTGGCCGCGAAGCAATAGTAACAACCCATCGAACGCAGTAGCCGCAAATCACAAATAGCAACCACCCCTTCATAAAACCTTCATATGTTGTATAAAAAAAATAAAAAATAAACTTGTTTTGTTGAATTCCACATATCCCTACATGTCACCAGCAACCCTCGTCTAACCTTGTGGTCAACAACCCAAAATGAACCAGAAACCACAAGTCCTAAAAAAGAAAAATGCACTTCATATATGAATCATAAACCATAAAGAACAAAATGCCACTTTGACCTAAATAATTTTCAAATTTCACATAAAAAGGATATGCAAGTGTTTTTATCTCCCTCTCTTCAATTTCTCCATAGAGAAAACACTAAACCAAAAAACAACATGCTAATAATTACAATGAACCAAAAACCACAAAGAGTAAAGAGCAAAAACCATGAATACCTATATGCTTCCAATTTTCTTAATAAAGTTAATATGCCATCCGGTGTTTTCTCATCCCTATATTCTCAATTTCTTTATAGAGCAAAGTCGTAAATCACACAAAACCAAGTCACACACTGCAAATACAAAGCAAAGCCATTTCTTAGAAAACAAGATTATTGTGGAAGAATCATAAAATCCATTTCTCCACAAGCAAAGCCACAAACCTCAAAAATCAAGCCACAAACACCAACCACAAACCTCAAGGGGGGAAATAACATTAGGGCAAAATGGGAGGTTGCAGAAACCAGAGGACATCACAAAAAAACAAAAATGCAGAGCATTCTCAACGGTTCTCTCACGGCAGGAGGTGAAACTGCTAGGGTAGGTGCGAATGCAAGGAGGAGGAAAGGAAGCGGGACAAAAACTGAATCAACGCAAATGCTATATGGTGGGGTAACCCAATAAAAAAATAATAATCAAACGTGACCCGTGTGGCCGAACCTGCAATCACATTTTTAAATTTTTTTTCAATTAAGCTGCCCCAAAAGAGGATTTTCGTTTTTCACTCCACATTCGGGTTAACGACGGCCCACGACACTTGCTCCAGATGTTTTTCTCCTTTTCTTCTAGGGTTCAGTGGAAAAATTAGGGCTCCTTCCTTCTAGGGTTTACCTGCATAATTTCACCTACTTAGTGTGTTATTCGTTCAATTTAAACTCTTAAAATGTTCTCCAAGAGGAGAGACTACTCTCTCTCTGCTGCTATGATCTATAGCCAGGATAGGTGATGTCCCATGCCTGGATCGTTCTGGAGCAGCTCGAATCTATCGAAGCCATGGTGATGCTCGCCGCTCTATTCACTTTATAACGATTCGTACTCTAGTTCTACGGGATAATGAGTCAGCTTCGGCATGCGAGTTTGAGAGATTTAGTTTAACCTAGGGATATATTTTTTCCAAATAAATCAGATATTCTGCTTAGATCTACCGTGTTGTTAACATCGAGGAAGTTTATGATGTGGAAGGAGCGGAGAAAGAATAGAAGGATGTGCCATATATATTATTGTTTTTCAGAAATACTTTTTTTAGTTCTAAGTATTCTCAATTTCCATGCAGTCGACATCTAAGAAGTTGATTACGAGGGAGGAGTGGGAGAAGAAGCTTAGGGATGTGAAGATCAGGAAGGAGGATATGAACAAGCTGGTGATGAACTTTCTTGTGACGGAAGGCTATGTGGAGGCTGCTGAGAAATTTAGAATCGAATCTGGCACTGAACGTATTATGAATTTATGTTTTTGTCTTGTTCTTTGAACCAGCGTCACCATTATGCATTTAAGGATATATCACAGTTCTTAGTTTATTTGGTGCTATGCAGCGGAGATTAACCTTGCTACAATTGCTGACCGCATGGCTGTCAAAAAGGCAGTTCAGTCTGGTAATGTGCAGGATGCTATCGAGAAGGTTAATGACTTGAATCCTGAGGTAAATAAATCTTTGATAGTTTCGATGATTTACTTCACTTTAACATTCATGAGACGAATAGCCTTTTGAACAATATAAACTCTTTCTCGGTAAACCTCGTCTAAAGGTAGCCTTTTTATTTCTTCCTTTGGTGAAGGTAATGTCTCTCTCTGAACCTTGCCTGGAAATTTGGAATTTTGCACGTTTAAGCTAAAAACTACTGCATATTATATGCATTTTGCATGTAAAGCTAATGATATATCTAAGCAATGTTGGATAGGTGTGATCCAGGTTTTTTGAATTGACAATGTAAGACCACTTAAGAACTATGATCAAATTTTAGTTGCGGAAGGTAAAACCTGTAGTTTCTTGGGACCTAGATTTCAAAGATCTAAAGATAAATATAAAACTTTTGGAATGCTGATTAATGCATCATACACAATTTCACAAAGTCCATAAAATGGTTGGATTGCTGTATCTCATGAAATGACCACATGCACTGGCAAAGAGTTTCTTAAATGTGTGGTAAGTTTCCTTTTGTGTATGCGTGTTTACTTTGCTTTTTTTTTAATTTTTTTTAATAAATTAGGCATCTAATATATATTACACCTGCTTGCTTGAAACAATGAGAATGCGAATTAACATTTTATTTGATAATTAATCTTAATTTGGTAAAGAAAGAATGTCATTTAGAGTGTTCCTTGGAATTGGTTTTTTCCCATTACACATGCCATCTCTTTAATTATTTTATATGGTTTATCTTTTATTTGTACATTTTTATTTTATTTTATTGGCATGACATGTATGCCTATTATCTATCTGGTTAATGTCATTGAGAATTTGGTGAAAAGTGTTATGTAGGAAACTGATAGTTGTATATGTGTTGCTTGCATGTTGACATTGCTTGTGTTTGAATGTGTGCATATATCGATTATATAAATTATGACGAGCGTACAACAATAATAAGAATTCATTCCATTGAGTGTCATGTTTTCATTTAAATTTAATAAATTAAGATAATTTTTTATATAACATGCCCAAGTTTTTTTAGGTCTACCTCTACTTTTCTTAACATAAGTCAAATTTAAAACATCTACTCTCCTAATAGGATCATCAGATTATTGACGTTTAATGTGACCAAACCATCTAAACTCTCTCTAATATTGTTTTTCCACTGGAGCTATACCAACCCTTTCATGGATATATTCGTTTTCGCATTTTGTCTCCAAGTGTAAAGTCACTCATCCACCTATGCACTCACATCTCAACAACTAGTTTTATGCTTCTCTTTTATGGGCAAGTCTAAGAAATACTTTTCTGTCACACGATAGACCCGATGCATTCCTCCACTTTAACAATCCAACTTGAATTTTACTAATAACACTCCCATCCATATCACCATCACTTTGAACAATAGAGCCAAGATATCTAAAATTTTCTCTCCTTTTAATGATTTGATTAATCATTGTTACAGTTCCTTTACTAAATCTACCTCTAAACTTATATTCCATGCATTTAATTTTAAATCCACCCAAACGAAGGCATTTAGAATCTAACGTTGATCTCCATAATTCAAGCTTTTCTTGAACTCTTTCTCTTGTCATATCCATAAGAAGGATATCATCAACGAAAAACATACGCCAATATACATCCTTCTTTAAATGTACGGTAAGAGCATCCATAACTAAAACAAAAAGATGCGGGCTTAAAGTCGATCTCTAATATAATCCAACTTGGTCAATCCTCTTTTTGTTCGAACACAAGTAACAACTTTAGTATACATATCTTTAATGACTTGAATATAAGTCATATCAACATCTCTCTTCTCAAGAACTCTCCAAAGGATATCTCTTGGAACCTTATCGTAAGCTTTTTCTAAACTTTCTCCTCAAGAACTCTCCAAAGGATATCTCTTGGAACCTTATCATAAGTTTTTTCTACATCAATAACTCTTTTCTAGAACTCTCCAAAGAACTTCTTTTGGAACCTTATCATAAGTTTTTTCTAAATCAACAAAATCATATGTAGATCATCCGTTCACTATACTTTTCTGTCAAACCTCTCAATAAATGTATAGCTTTCATAGTAGACTTGCTCGATATAAATCCGAATTAACCTTGAGAAATCTTTGTATCATATGATAGTTTTCTCATATTTTATCCATTTTTCATTTATCTTATTTTTTTGTTCTTTCAAGAAAAAAAAAGAAGTCATCTAAACATTTACTATTTTGCTAATATTTTCTCTCTTAAGGATATAACTTCTTTTTTTACATGGTTTTATTCTACTGTTTTATGGATGCGAATACCTAGTAAACATCTTAAAAATTGTAAATATAATCTAACATGATGGATAAATCATGACTTCTTTTCAAGGATTAACACTTGATGCACATTTTTTAATTAATTATGATTGCTAAAGGGTTTGATATTTATCCATCCACTCCCCTTTACCCTCTAAACTATATTCTTGACTTACCTTTTTGTTGTATGCTTGACATTTGCTATTTTGGTTGAACTATTCAATGCATAAATTAAGTGGTTGGATGAAGGATGGCTTTTGAAGGTTTAAGTTGTGGCTGAAAGATGTTTTGTATAAGGTTATATTGTTTCAATTATTTTAGAGATTTTTTATACAAGATTATATGGTTTCAATTAATTTATTCATATCAAAGATTAACACTCAGTCATACCAGTTTCCATGTTGCTCGAAACTACTTTCTACTCTCGTTGCTTCACCTTTTTTCCCCTAATTTTACTTTTGATTGACTTATACGATTTAATGAACTTATATGATATCAATGTGAAATTTATATGATAATTTTAAATATTCATGACCTTTGGTGCACATTTTTTGACTTATTAAAGCAGTAATATGTTCTATTTAATTTGTTGTTAACAATGTTATATTACCTAAGGATATGTTTCTATTGAACTATTGAATTTTAAATAAATTATTTTACATTTTAAAGTTTCATTTTCACTTTGTTTTAAATAATGAGCTATGTGCTACAACTCCGTTAGATCTTTGTACTATGGCGGGCTATTTGCTATTGATAAATATAGGTTGTTGACATAACATTGACCATCAATCCTTTTTTTAATTGGTTATAAACATGCTTACAAATTGTATTAGATAATGTACATGACTGCATATCTTTTATATATAACGATGTTTTAATTGGTAGGTCCCCAATCAAAGTAACCGGGCAATAAAAGTAGTGGTAGACCTAAAAAGATCTGGGCATGTTGTATAAAAATTGATCTTAATTTATTAAAATTAAATGAAAAAATGACACTCAATAGGACAATGGAGAAAAATGATTCATGTTGCTGACCCCACTTAGTGGGATAAAGGCTTGTTTTTGTTGTAATGTTTTAATTGGTGGGACCTCAATCGAAGTAATTGAAAATTATGAACAATAGAGAAAATTCTTGTAAGATAGCGGCGTAGGACTATTAATACAAATGTTTAGTATATGATGTGAGGTTTCGACATGTATGATATTAGTAATTATCTATTAATTTTTCTCTTTTTTTTAATGAAAGTGAAGAAATTGAACCTTGGGGCCCATTTCTAGGCTGAAGGATATGCATGAGAGATTTCAAGGTTTGTAGAGATTGAAAAGAGCTGAAAATGAAAACTGATGTAGGGTCTTAGAGCAATTTCATTTGAATGCAAAGTCATTTATGTGAACATGATTGCTTTTTTATAGATAGAAACTTATTTTAATTTTTTTATTGATTGAAACTAGGGCATGGGGACCAATTATAGTCTTAGAAATGACTAGGCACGATGCTAGTCAAATTAGGATGTGAAAAGGCAAATTAGATCAAATTCAGGGCTAGAAAAAATTCAGTTATAAGAAAATCAAAGGCCCCAACCACAACCAAAGATACTAATAAACTAGAAATTTCTTGTGCAACTCTTCAAATAAGATATTACAAGGAATCATATACAATTCAATCCACAAACTTCCAGCAGAAGTCCATCAGATTTATGATGGAGCAGGTTAATTTGGACCCATAATGGGCAAGTGGAAGCGAAATGAGTAGACCAGATGAAAGACGATTGTAGGGATTCTATCCTGCTTTTATTTTATTTTATTTTTTTCGGGCAGTTTGAGCAACCGTTTTTTTTTCTTTTTCCCCTCTGTCTGGGCAAGCATGAAATTTCAGGTTGTTGTACCTTGAAATTCCGCACTTACAATTCCTTATTGATATCTAATTTAATTGTAGATTTTTTGAGCAGATTTTGGATACCAATCCACATTTATATTTCCATCTACAACAACAAAGACTGATAGAATTGATACGATATGGAAAAGTAGAAGAGGCTCTTGAGTTTGCTCAGGAAGAGCTTGCGCCAAGAGGGGAGGAAAATGTACAGCCTTTTATTTCATATTAATCTTTCATATCCACTTTTTATATGTATCTCACATTTGGTTCATGCAAAAGGATGTTTTATCTCTTTTTTGAACTGCTCCACAGCAGTTAGATGACGTTTTCTTCAACAGATTCCATTGTGATCATATACATAAGTTTGTAACGTTGAAGCAATGCTTTAATTGGGCTAAAATATTGATAAAGGGCATTTTATTTCCTTTTTTTTTTCAATTTCAGCAAAACTTTTTGGAGGAGCTAGAGAGGACGGTTGCTCTGCTTGCATTTGAGGATGTAAAGAACTGTCCATTTGGTGAACTTTTGGATTTGTCCCAAAGGCTGAAAACTGCAAGTGAGGTGAATGCTGCTATATTGACAAGTCAGAACCATGAGAAAGGTAGGTAGAAATTAATATCCAGTCTCCTATAGCACCGCCTCAACTCTTTTCTTGATCCTCCACACTCCTCCCTCCACTCAACATATTCCCATACCCTGTTCTGAGACAGTGTGATCTGATATGGTGTTATTTTTATTCTGTATCTAAAGCCTGCTTGATTTTTTAATGCTCAACTTGATCTTCATGTTATCACATTTATATGTTTCATTTCTACGTTCATATTATATTACGAATTCTTCAGTTCTATAGGGACACACGTTGTAAAAACTTAAAAACCTCTCTTTTTGTTCTGCTTTGATAGCTGCTTACTTCTCTATTGATCAATATGGATTTTCATGTTTGTCTTTCGCCCTGTTCGGCATATTTATCACATATGCTTAATCTTTATCTGAAAAAATGGAATAATGTTCTTTTTAGTTATTTGGGAAAATTATATCATTTTCTTGTCATTTTTGTTCATTCTTCAGAAAATTATACCAATTTATGCAAATAAATTTGCATGATATATATAGCACTTCATGCAACACTTGAACGAATAGAGAATGATAATGCAAATTTTTTCGCCCCCTCTATGCGTGAGCTTTTTCCTTTTGTGGGATAGAAAGAAACGTTGGCTCTGTTCTTGATCCAATTGATTTGATTTAAGCCTCGAAATTTGCAGATTTAGATGATTTTAGTGTTATTAGAAATTTAAAATCATTGCTACAAGATAGTCATTTCAATGAGAAATTTGTATCACTAGGATTTTGCCTGGTCCCTAAAATAATTTTGATGCTAAAATATGTAGTTTCGTTCCATTTGAGTTCATTTAATGTTTTGAGATGCATGCGATATGTTAAACACTTGTCTTCATTAGATGAAAATTTCTAATACCCCAATAATGCTAAATCTTCTTTGGGCTATAATTTCGAGTTATTTACTCCACCTTACTTCTAATGATAGACAATATTCCTTCATTCTTATTTTAATATGTTTAATACCAATAATATTTTTTTTAAATTATCACCAAAATAATCCTTATCATATTTGATCATATCCATTCTAAAATATCAATGAAAATAATATGTAGATCCTTTCATTGCTCTTTTCCAGTTGCTTTAGTACAAACTTTTGCATTATTTTTAGTTTTTTAGCATAAATCCAAACTTATACTTTGATTTTGATTTAAGTTATTAAAACTATGCTCCAGCTCCTTTTTGAGGACCTTTATTATACGACCCATACATTTTATTTTTTTATATTCTTTACTCCACCTTACTTCCTTCACACTTATTTTAATATATTTAATTTACCAATAATATATATATATATATATATATATATATATTTAAATTCGTCACCAAATTAAGCCTTCTCTTATTGGATCATATCCCTTATAAAATATCAATGAAAATAATATGCAAATTCTTTCATTGTTTTTTCCCAGTTGCTTTATGTTGACCTCATTTTCGGGTGAGCTATTCACTTCTCTCCTTAGAGCTTATGGTCTAACTTTAGGCTTCCCTTGTTTGACCCTCCTAGAGGACTAGTACCAGACCCACACCATTTAGAAAATTCGAGCCACCTCGTCACTTTTTTGAGTCTCGCATGGGCGGTACCAAATTCTCGACATTTTGTTGAGTTGGTTAAAACTGACATATGAGACTCGTGTTGGGTTCCTACATTAATAGGAGCAGCCCCTAGGAAAACCTCTTGCGATTCGAATTCTCACTAACGCTTCATTTTGTGCACGCATCGCACCACGCACGATTTTGACTTGAATTGATATGTCTGTCGGCAAATTCTTCCGGACGACCCCGGATGACGAAACAAACCACACAGTTGCGTCTGGGACGTCAACTTTAGCTAGGAAGGACACCCATGTCACTATGATTCCGCGTGCGAGCAATCAACACGAAAATCGATGCAAGTTTTTTTTCTTAATTAACGGGGCGCGGGCCCGGGCTCAACCCAGGTTCAACTCAAGTTCGACTCGGGTTCGATTTGGGCTAGACACAGGCTGAACATGAGCTCGTTTATTTCAAATTTCAAATCAACCATTTAATTTCACATTAATTAAATTTAATTGAAGAATATCATTTGCCAAATAAAACTCCTCGGAAACAAATTAATTCCTTGCCCAATGCAAGCGTGATGGGTATTTGGAATTCGCAGGATACAAATCCCGCTCGTCTCTTCCTCGCCAGACATTCGGCTCCCGCTCCTCCGCTCGATCCCATTCCCCCTCTGCGATCCAAATTCGACTACTCCCCAGCTCGACTCCCGCCCCCTCACGCAGAAAGAAGCCCCGCTTGCCTGCTTCGCCTCCCTCAGAGATCGCAACGCTCTCCTCTCTTCGCGACCCCCTCTTCTTTCCCGTTCGCGACCCAATCGAAAGCCCTAGCCGCTCTCTTTCGCCGGCGCTGACCTAGCCACTCACTTTCGCCGGCGCCGACCTAGCCGCTCATGTCGCCGACCTAGTCTGCTCGCAGCCTCCTTCGGTCTTGGTTGCGCTCGGTTCACCACTGGTAAGGTGAAGGTAAGCTTCCTCCTCCCTTCTGACTATATAAACCCCATTTGAGGGAGGGATGAGGTTGTTGAAATTTTGGTGAAGGTTTGTGTGTTGTTGCCGAGGCCTTGCTGCTTCGTCCGTGGCTTGTTGTTTCGTCTAATTCTCTATAGTTCGAAGCCCTCTTCCTCCTTTCTTCATGAATTTGGGAAGTAAGAATTTTGCTGCTTTTCTCTTTGATTTATTTGTGAAATACTTCATGCAGTAAGAAGTGCTTTGGTATTCTTGATTTAATTTGGAAGAGACGTCTCCTCTTATCTTCTGGGATCTGATTTATTGACTTAATATTTGGATGGTGGTATAGGCTTTAGATTTGTAAATATATAAGAATTATGTGGTATGCGTGTAAATTGTCCCTAATTTGTTTCATTTCTAGCTTTGTGTATTTTATTGGAATGGGTACTTTTGATATTTGGATTTATCAAGATACATATGGCATTGTCTGTAGGAGAAATTTCTATGCAGAAATTCATGAGGGTTGGAATGCTTACTGTTGAGTAGGCTTGGATTAAGCTTTAGTTTTGTTTGCTCGTCTTACTTGGAGAAAGTTTCTGATTCCCTGATGCATTGCTTTTATTTGAATTCTATGTAACTTGTATTTCTTTAGCCCTCTTCTGTTTCATAGCATATTTGGAGCACTAATGACTTGTTTCTCTTTCATTTTCGAGAGGAATTCACTGAGGCATAAAGATTAATTTGATAGAAGAAGTCTTCGTTCATCATCTTGAGCTTAGTTGGTTATGATAGCTTCTTCATGCTTAGCAATTTTTGAACTAGAGAATTTTAAGTTACAGATCTTGGATTTGGGGATGAACATAGCTTTTCTTTTTTTTTATATACTTCTCTGAATATGGATGCTTTGCCACAAAAGCCGCATTATATAAGCTTTATCAATGGAGAGAGTAAAAAAAAAGCTGCAGCAATTGTATGTTAAATGCTTAATCTCTCTTAATCACCATAGACCATACTCTCTTAAAGATGTCATTAAAGCATGATGGAGTGGCCATTCAAGTGTCTCGATAATCTGAAAGTTTTCTTTGGTGTTCAATTTGTAAAAGTTTGCAAGCTTTGGGTTTCAATTTGTAAAAATCTGCAAGCTTTGGTGTTTGATTTGTAAAAATCTGCAAGCTTTGTTGTTTAATTTGTAAAAATCTGCAAGTTTTGGTGTTCTATTGGTAAAAATTTGAAACTTTAATGCGTTCGCGATACTTTGGGCCTCCAATAAAAAAAGGGGAATGTATATTGGAAATGAAATGAGGAAAGTTTACATGCACGCCACACAATTCTTATATTTTCTGCATGTCCAAAACTTAAACCTTACATCTACACCATCCTTATTTTCATGTTAAATTCTCTGTTTCTTAACATGAATGACATCTTTTCATGCTTGAATTTATTCACTTCATTGGGGGCTGTTATGCTTGCAGTTTGGAGCCTTTAAAAACACTGGTTTTTGTTTTTTTGTTTGGGGGGAGGGGGGGGGGCGGGGGGCGATGCTTTTACTGTTTTGAGGATGTTCTATAATTGCTGCTTGGGACATTTAAATGACTGTTTGGAGCAGTAAGCCGCTGTTTTGGCTTAAAAGTGTTGTCTAGTCCTGCAGGTGGCTGTTTGGAACTAATTAAGTGCTGTAGGATGCTGTTTGGAGCTAATTAAGTGTTGTCTGGTGCTGTAGCTGGCTGTTTGAAGCTAATTAAGTGTGGTATAGGGTTGGAAGCTGCTGTTTGGATTTATTGAGAGCTGTTTGGAGTTCCTAGTTGCTGCCCGAAGCCGTAGGAGATCGTAGGATCACCGTGCAAGCTTGCTAGTTGCTGTCCGGAGCTGTAGGAGGTCTTAGGATCACCGTGTGAGCTTGCTAGTTGCTGCCCGGACCCGTAGGAGATTGTAGGATCACCGTGTAAGCTTGCTAGTTGCTGCTCGGAGCCATAGGAGCTTGCTAGTTGCTGCCTGGAGCCATATGAGGTCGTAGGATCACTATGTGAGCTTGCCAGTTGCTGCCCGGAGCCGTAGGAAGTCGTGGGATCACCGTTTAAGCTTGTTAGTTGCGGCTCGGAGCCGTAGGATGTCGTAGGATCACCATGTAAGCTTGCTAGTTGCTGCTCGGAGCCGTAGGAGGTCGTAGGATCACCGTTTAAGCTTGCTAGTTGCTGCCCGGAGCAATAGGATATTGTAGGTTCACCGTGTGAGCTTGCTAGTTGCTGCCTGGAGTCGTAGGAGGTCGTAGGATCACCGTGTAAGCTTGCTAGTTCCTGCCCGGAGCCGTAGGAAGCCTTAAGATCATCTGCTTGGAGTTCCTAATTGCTGTTACAACTTGTTTTGCTAATTTTTACATTAGAATTACTGTTTTCTCCCCCTTTATTGTAAATTTATTTAAATTCCCTGCAAATTATATTATGTTTTATGAGCTAATCATGTATCGAGAACAACAATATTAGATACGTCAGGTGCACCTGTACATTTTATTTATTGTTATTTTTATCACTGTAATTTACTATTGCTATAATGTATCATGCATATCTAGTTGTAACAACATTTTCAAAACAAAATAATTTTAAAAAATTAAACAACATTTTTAAAACAAAAACAACAAAACAAAACAAAAACATAACACATATTTTTAAATTTATGGGAGTCCCTCGGATGAGGTAACCCACGACAGCTAACGAGATCTCTCCAGTTTAAATGAGCTTAACAACTCGTTTAGAATAAGTAAATTCAAAAGAAAATAGTGGTACCGGAACGAGAGAACCGTGAAATCCTAACCGGTGTCACTATAATCAACTTTAACACCTCCATAATGTTTGAATGACAACAAAACCAAAAGTTTGGAACACACATGGTAAAACTTTTTGAACCTTAGACTTTAGGACTGCTACTTCGACGAGGAACTTGGAGTATACGCCGTGGGCAACATGAAGAAAACTTGTAGAAGGACATCCTCAAGAGAGCAAACGAGTCTACAACAACACATCTTTTCTTAGTTTAAACAATAAGTCATAGGACTTCGAAGTTGCCCGTCTAGCACGCCGTAAATCCTCAACTTAATTTTAGGCCCTTGCACAGTCATGCTGAACATTATAAGTCCTAACTCGACTTAAAAGTCTGAGGTTGTCGTTCGATACGACGTAAACTCTCACATCTTTGCGGGTTATCTGCATAATCGTATATTATTCAAATGTAAGTTCCAAATAATAAAATTGGCAGAATTGAACACTCGAATAACATTATTTTCAAAACGCAGCCACACAGTAGGATAGTTTGAGAAGTCACTGAGGATTCTCCTCGGGATTCGTGACGTCCCCTATATTTTCCTTCTTTTGAACTCCTGAAAATAACTGTTCCTATTTGAGTCACTCCCACTTGCCTTTCCACGTCCTACCGTGAAAACTTAAACTTCGAATTCTTGAAGACTAGTACCTCTGTTCATTATCGATAGTTTTCTCAAGTGACCCTCGTCATTTGAGATGTAATTAACTATGTGGCTTGCCTCTATAGATAATTTGGAACCCAGGTAAAATAAATCCTATTTAATCTTTATACTAAATAGGAGAACTTGTCGGCCACACATAAAAGATTTGCTAGCCGAACGGATATCACAAATCTCTTAGTTTGCAGGATTGAGTTCATCGTCGAGGTATGTCCTTATCTTTCAGGAATGTGTAGTATTCGTGGCATCAGACACGATTATGCAAGTTATTAGACTAAGGAGATCTATTTGGTCTCATTTTTCAAAAATTAACACATATTACTTTCAAAACCCAAACTATATACCTCTTATATTTAAATTAAATTTTAAAATTGTTTTCAATTTTCAAAAGGTTGACTAACACTTTAGTACAAACATTTGCATTATATTTAGTTTTTTAGCATAAATCCAAATGTATTCTTTGATATTGATTTATGTTTTTTAAAACTATGCTCCATTACCTTTTTGAAGGCTTTTATTGCACGACCCATACATTTTATTTTCTTATACTTATGATAATCCATAGATTTCCTATTGTTTTTTATTATTTGTAGCAAAATGTTCGTTTCTAATCATTTATGTTGTTTATTTTTAAAGACTCCATTGGAAAGATTTGTATGCGAAATTATTCTAATATCTCCATTAAATTTCTAAACATTATGAGGTATCTGATATGGACATATCTAACTCTTTTTTTTGGGGGGATGTGGGTGATCAATTTATAGTGTGCTTTATGATTTAGTTTTAGCTCTTCGTTCTCTTATAAAAGCTTTCTTCAAAACTTTATGTAGTATTTTCTAAATTTAGCATCTTTTTTACTTGATATCTTCATATTTAACTAAAATTTTATCAGCTTAGTTTTTGATACGTATGCCTTATCGAATGCTTTAGAAATTCTGATCTTTTTCATTCATAATCTTTATCTAACCTTTTTCTAAGTACCTTATTTATTAGATGAATCTTCTCTAGCTATAATATTTTACTTTCTTCACTAAATTTTTACAAGACTTTCGCTTACTATATCATTGTAAGACTCGATGCAATTTATTTTTCTACTTTTTAATGTGTAATTATTTTTTCTTAAAAGTGTTTGTATCTTCTCACTCTGTTGTCATGTGTCTTCATAATATATTTTTGAACTCTTGAAACTTGACACAATCTTTTCAATGTAACATGCCTTGTATCACATCAAATTTGGTTTACTTGTAGAATTTTAACTAAATTATCTCAAGCAATCTATCTCGGAAGATTAACTTCTCATTTTTTAATTTCCACTGTCTTATTTTTAGGCACTTAGTTAAGTTATTTATTCTGAGAGCTTCTTAGACCATTCTCTTGAAATCATTTAACAACACAGACAAAAAGATTTATTTTCCTTGGATTATTTTTTGTTTTTGTGATTTGGCAGGCCTACTTCTGAAAGTCAGTGCTTTTTTATTATTAATGGAAGATCATCATAATCTTTTTATAAATCAAGTGTAGATTCTCTCATCATCTTTTTGTTTCTTATTCTAAATTGTTTCATATATAAACCTTTTAAAACCTATAAATAAAAGCAAGTTACCATCAATGATAACCTCTTTTCATCAAACCTACATTATAATAACCCATCTATCTCATACCAAAATTAATTTTTCAGGCCACTAATCCAATTTGAGGAGCATAGATACTGACTCGAAATATCATGTCTTCTTCACTGATAATTTACTTGTAACAAATATTCTACCATTAAGCCTATTCACGTCAAGTTATTTCTTTTAACTGATGATTCTTATTGTCTTAACTTATTCTTAGATGTACAAAATCATTAGATCTTTCGCCTCTCCATTTTTTTTTTGTTTCAAGCATGCAATGTTTATTTTTCTAATCTTTGTGTACACCAATTCATATTTTCTCATTTGAAGTTTCAAGTTTTACTGTGCTTGGACTTAAATTTCAGAACTTTTAGATCAGTGTCGTACTCTTGTTTGGCTCCTACTTTCTTGTTGCTTTTTGAAAATTTATATGAGGAAGAGCTTTTCACGACAGATTCGCTAGTGCGGTAATTCTAAGGAAGTTGCTCCCAAAAGTTTTCTCAAGGAAAAAAATTACAATACACACAACAAATTTTAAAAATTTGTTTTTTATTCTAGATAGTTGGACAAATGCAACCATCCCAAACATTTCCCTAGTAAATAAATTTAATATTAGTTTTAGCCCTACTTCATGCTTTCATACATTTCATCATTAGTTGGTTTAATTTTAGGTTACAAGCTAGATAACTCCTGACTATTTTTAATCCCAGTTGAGCTTGTACCTCTTACCTTACAATTATCATTCTAAAAAACTCATGCCTCCTTGCCAAATACTATTTAGGTTGCTGCATTCCTTTTGGGAACTCTATTTCCAGAAAATTGAAAAGTTTTGAAGAACAAATGGACAATTTCTCTCTTAAAAGAAGGGGGGTTGAATAACACAAATTTAACAAGCAACAGGAAGCGTTTGGGAAAAAGTCTCTTCTGACAAAAAAAAAAGGCGTAATTACCTGAAAACTATAGACTATAAAGTTGTTCATGACTGTTCCTCTACTGAAATGTGGACTGAACCCTTATAGTTAGCGACTGATGGTGGCGGGTTGAACAATCCTTCTTTTGAAAGAAATGGATTTCCTTGGCCCAAAGTTGATTGGTGATAGAGGAAATATGGATGCCTTCATTCTTAAACTTAAGACTTAAACTTAAGGGGGTTGAATGGCCGAAAGTTGACAAGTGATGAAAGCAGTTGGTTCATTCCATCTTTTGAAATATGGGGGATTGAAAAATGGAAGTTGGCTGACAATTGGGAATTTGGGATAGATCCTCTCCTGAGAGAATTACAGATTGAATTACCTAAAGTCATTTGGTGATTGAGGCAATCTAGATATTCCTCCTAGATGGAGAGTGTGGATTAGATAACATAGAATTGGTGAGTGATAAAGGCAGTAAGATTTGTCCTTAGTGGATGGAGTGGATTTGAAGATTTGGATTCAACCGTCAACAAGAGTCTATCAATAGTTACAGGAGGTGGCCGTGTCTTGTGTTGAACAAAATGATCTAGATTTGACAATAAGGTTCAAATAATATTCCTTCTATTAAAAGGAAATAAATGTACTAAAATAAAAATTTGTAAAAATGATCCGCAAACGTTGAAGTATCAGCTGGAACTCCAAGTTGTGGTTAGAGCTTTTGAGTTCCTTACAATTTTGAACTTTTAACATGTCTAAAATGGGAAAGGCTAGTATATTTTTATATTTTACGATATGTATTTCAATCCTTATCAAGTATCATATCAAAATCTTCCTCGTTTTTAATAGCGATGAATGGCATCGTGCTGTACCTCCTGTTGATAAGAAAATGATTGGATGAGCTTGTCCATGTGTCAACTCGATCAACCTGCTCAAGCTGGTATCCTTGGTTGTCGATTAGAAGTGCGACAATGGCTATGTACATATAAAATATATCATTTTGTAGATCATACTGCCACAATGTTGTTGACATATATAAATTTCTGCAGATAGATTGCTGGGCACTATTTTAAGGAGGTTTGCATATCAAATTTGGGGGAGTCAGAAAATGGTGATGATAGATCATCAATTTTATATCGAAATGTTTATCTCCTTGTGAGCATCCATTCACCGCTAATGTCTCAATAATCATAGACCTTTAAAGGCTATAATAGCTTTAAAACGTGAGGTTTAGTTCTGCAAATTGTGCCAAAAAAGAGACATTTGTCGTCATGATAGAACACTACAAATGCATTGCTCATAGTGGGAGCTTTCTGAGTGGTTTTTTGTTGTCCCCTCGACTAGTTGGTTGGCCTTTGGTGGCCATCCCCCTCTATCCGTGAGTTTTTTTCTTGTGGGATAAAAGGAAACGTTGGGTCAGTCCTTGATTCTATTAATTTGATTTAGTTAGGTCTCATAAGTGCTTAGATTTAGAAGATTTTACTGTTATTAGAAATTTAGAATCATTTCTAAAATATGGTCGTTTCGATGAGAAATTTGTATCATTAGGCCTCTCTCTTCTCTTCCTTAGCAGCTCCTCGAATACCGGATTTATGGTCAATGACTTTGCTTTGACTTTCTGCTTGGTCCCTAAAATACTTTTTGAAGTTAAAATTTGTAAATGTTTCGTCCGTCTGAGTTCATTTAATATTTTGGGATGCATGCTATATGTCAGACATTAGACTTAGATGAAAATTTCTATTACCCCAATAATGTTAATATTCTTTGGGCTATAAATTGGAGTTTCTTACTACACCTTCTAATGGTAGTAAATATTCATTCACACTTAGTTTATTATGTTTAATTTACCAATAATACTTTGTTAGATTTATTCTCACCAAATTAATCTTCATGATACTTTATCATATCCCTTCTCAAATATCAATGAAAATAATATGTAAATCTTCTCATTGCTCTTTTCCATTTGCTTTAGCACAAACATTTACTTCGTTATTGTTTTTTTTTTTTTGCATAAATCCAAATGTATTCTTTGATATTGATTTAAGTTTCTAAAACTACGCTTTCATCACCTTTTTGAATACCTTTAATTTAAGACCCATACTTTTTATTTTTTTATACTTACGATAATCCTTCAATTCTCTTTTGCTTTTTAGTATTTGTTGCGGAATGTTTTTTTTCCCCTAATCATTTATGTTCTATTTATTTTTAAAGACTCCATTGGAAAGTTTTATTTATGAAATTATTCTAATATCCCCATTAAATTTCTAAATATCATGAGGTGTTTTATATGGATGTATCTAGCTCGACTCTTTTTTTTTTGGGATCAATTTAGTGTGCTTTATGATTTAGCTCATTACGCTTTTATAAAAGGATTTCTTCAAAACTTCATTTAGTATTATCTAAAAGTAGCATTTTTATTTTTTTTCTTGATATCATCATATTTAACAAATATTTTACCTGATTTGTTTTTTTTATACGAGTGCCTTATCTTATGCTTTAGAACTCTCTGACCTTCTTCATTCATAATCTTATGCTTTAGAACTCTTGACCTTTTTCATTCCCAATTAATGCCGAACAATTTAACTGCCAGATCCTAAGCTTCCAAGCTTGCTGAAGATGCTTATATGGGCTCAAAACCAACTTGATGAGAAGGCATCTTATCCTCGCATCAACGACTTATCCACAGCAGCACTCGAAGAACCGACCATCTAAATTTGTGTTCCAGGTAATTGCCGCATTCTCGCATTTTGAGTGCAGTAATAGGAGGCTTTGTGAATAGTTTTTTCTTGTTATCTACATATGATTCCTTTGTCTCACTCTGTATTTATTAGTGTTTTTCCTCTCTCGCAATCGCATTGCTACTTAATTTTTAAAACTTTAATTTTATATTGACGGCTAAGTGTAGAGATTGTGAATTTTCGTTTGCCTGATATTGTTTGACGTGTTTTTAATGATGTTGAGCATGATTCGAAGTTGTCTGAGTCTATCTTGAAGCATCGAAGTTGTGTTTATTCAATAACTCGTTGAATATTTGATCTCACATTTGTTTGATATGAATGACTGAATAGCTATTTTAATCATTTTCTTTTTATTTGCTTCTGTCCATGTGTGTATGAAGTCTAGATAACACGACACAAACAAATTGGAAGGCTAATCCACCTATATGTATCTGGTAATGGAAGTGATTTTTGGTAATGATGAGCACTCGGCCGTGAATGAAGTAGAACTTGGCTTCCAAGCCGCGGGGATATCTTCATCGATTTTAGTCTTTTGATAACATGATGAGCTTACATAAAAAAATAAGAACACTTGATCTTGATTTTATTAGAGAGAAATTTAACCTGTCCTGGGTTAAAGGTGATTGGATTAGTCAAAGATATGAATGTGGATTAGGTTTTTTTTTTTAATTTTTTTTTTTTCTTGGGAAGATTTACGGACACTCCACTCATTTCTTTTGTATTTACATATCTAAGACCTAAACTTCAACTTTTACATGTATGCCANTTTACATATCTAACACCTAAACTTCAACTTTTACATGTATGCCATCTTACCTATGCAGGAAAGGCTTGCTTTCACTTTTTATAAGATAGCGGTATTTTTGATGTGATATGAAAGATATTATGTAGGATAAATGTAAAAAAGCAAAGTTTTGGTGCTAGATATGCAAATACTTAGGAAATACCAGCATGGTAAAAACTGATTACAATAAAACTTACTTTTTTTTTTTTTTTTAATTTGAAGGTGACAATGATAGCATACAGAACTACTAAGACGAGAAATCAAGATGAACAAACGCTAGATAAAAATATCAAATTTACCAGTTTTAATAGTGTGCAATTCTCTTTGTTTTGCAAATATATGGTGAGTTGATGTCAAGTGAACTCATGGAAATCTTACTTATGGGATTTATATTCATTTTCATTATTGACTAAAGGTAGGATTTCTGTAGATTTTTTCCCATCTGCTGAATAATTGGGAAACATACATACCAGCTGCCGCATAATTCTAATGGTTTTTACACACCTGAAACCTAAAGTTTGATATTTGCATTTATAACACCTTGCGTTCTATAAACCTATTCTGCTTAGAAAGGTGCATTTGACATTTACGAAGTTAGTAGAAGTGATTTTGTTTATTGTTAATGTTTAGATGTTAGATATGTAATTGCATGAGAATTGTATGGTTTTGTTTGTAAATGCCCCAAAAAAATTTGAATGTCAGTCAGTCTTGATCGCTGGAAACCAACGCATATCTTCACCTGTACATGGTGGTGGTTAAAACCTTAAAAAAATGAACGAAGGGGAGCTCTACAAAGAAGGCATTAATATTAGGTTTGGAGATATTTTATTATTGTTATTATTATAAAATATATTTAGATGTCAAGTAGCCTTGATTTTCTTATGGGGGCCCAGGTTACAATGGAAATGAAACTTGATGGGCCTTAATGATAGGATTTTGAGGACCAAAGAATTTAATTTTCATTTAAAATATGGAGTTTTAGGTGAAGAAGGTTTGAACTTTGTGCAAATATCTTAGAAAACTAGCTGAAATTGTACATATTGATGTGCGGTTTGGATCAGTTTAGAGAAAATCAAACTGAAGCCATGAAAAAATAAAAAAAATGTTGCCAATAAATGAAACCTTTCCAAACGTCGGACATTTGCTTGACGAAGGCATATGATTATGAAGAACTGAAAAAATGAAGGGGAATTTACTTACATGCAACATAATTTTTATATATTTACATGTATAGTACCTAAAAGTATTCATTATTTACATAAATACCCAAGCAGACTTTTGAGCCATGTTACTTTGTTCGTAATTGACTCGGGTTTGTAGTTGACTCAGAGGTCTAAATTCATATTCTATTGATATATATGTCCTCTAAAAACTATTTGTGTCATATACATATAAAAATTTATGCATCGGGTACATAAATTCATAAATGTTATGGATGTAAATGCTGCTTTTATTTTTTCTAGGGGTTTCTAAATTCTTTGTCTTTTATTTTATCATTTTTATACCCCTTATTTATTACTAAAGTCTCAACTGACCACACTGGCATAATTATTTGTGGCTTGATCACTTGCATGGGGCAATAAAATTGATAAAATTTGCAACACAATAAAGAATTTTTACACCCCTTATCTCCGCACAGTAATTTATGTCTAATTATTGGGTGCGGAGAGCACAAGTAGAGCTGTGTGCGCTCTCTGATCACATCTGCACATTACGGCTTTATGATAGTGGGCCGCACATCGTGATCGGAGAGCGCACCCAGCTCTGCGTGCGCTCTCTACACACAATAATCACTCGTAATTTATATGGTCTATATAAATAGTAAATATGTAGATGGCACGAGGCATTCAATTTAGATCCGAGCAATGTCGAGTAAATGACAAAAGATTTACTACTAGAATTGGTTGGCTAATTTATTGAGATTATATTTTAAATTTGAATAATTTGTTTTGTTATATCTTAAATATATATTATTATTAAGCTTTTAAAAGTCTTTATTTTTCTTAGGTTATGTCTTGCCCAAAGTTAGTTTAGAATTCAAGGTGACTATAACTCGCAGGCTGCCTCACGCTCAAATCGATAAGTTAAGAGGTAAAGTTCAAGCCAGCATAGACTCAACTAGTTAAAAAAATAATTAATTAACATAGACCAAAAATATATTAAAATTCAAAAAAAAAAAACATATTTAAAAATTGATATTTTATATTATATATCAAATGATTTGCTATTAATTATTCTTTAATTGTTCATTCTATTTATTATTTAATTATAATAATAGTTAAATTAATATATTTTTTTCATGCTAGACAACCCGACGCCTGGGTTCGAACTCGAACTTGATTAACTTAAGCTGAATAAATTAATATGTTTAGAATTAAGCTCAAGCTTGAACTTAGTTAAATTAATCTGGTTCAAGCTCAAGCCGAAAATAGCTCTAGCTCGACTCGACTCGATTCATTTACACTCATATTTTGAACACATCAATACCTCTAAAGAGATTTTGATAGGGGGGTGAGAGAAGGCTTTTTCACTAATGAGAAAGAAACCCCGTTTATCTTAATTGGATTTGGAGGAAATCTATATGGAAACTCTCATTGTTAGCATAAAGTAAAATGTCATTCACAATGCAAATAGTGGGGCTACACCATGGACCCGCTTATGCTAAAATTAACTTGAGCGCGTGATTCCTTGCTTCTAAAGCTCAATTTAAATAAAAAATTATACGGCAGCCCTATTTATCTGCCTCAATTTGCTCAAGTAGTACATAAATAAATATTTTTTGGTGGCAACTTGAGAATACGAATATAATTATAGCACTTACATTTCTCATCGCCATCAACTAGCAGAATATTCATTGGCAATAGACCATATACGTAAAAAGAAGAGTTTAGATGGCGCACATTTTCTGTCCGGACACCTGGCGTACCTCTACGTGCGGTGCAAATAAAGACCGCGAGTTCTTTCAGAATTATTGAAAATAATCTAAAAATAACTTGAAAATAACTCAGGAATAGCATGCGCCGCACGTAGAACTACGTCAGGAGTCCGCAGAGAAGAATTTTTGGTTTAGATGTTATGTATTTAAAATTTAAAATTTAAATGTTAGATATGTAATGCATAGAAATTATGTGGTATGCATGTAAATCTTACTTTAAGAAGTGAAGAGTTGTGCTTGCCATATTTTAGCACGACTTGGCTTTAATGCTTTCAAAATTGTGGCGGCCTTCACAATTTATAGAATTACACGGCAAGGCGCAGCAAATATTCCTAGTCGTGCGATGTCAAGTGTAATAAGATATTAAGATGTAGGTGCTTTTACATAGAGAACACATAATTCTTATTTATTTACATGTCACGCCTTATTTTTTATATTTATATAAAGGGGTCGTTTTCGAAAATAAAAAAATGAAATAAAAAAGAGCGACGTATTTCAACAAAGTGCTCTTTCATTATTTTATTTTTATGGAGAGAGTTTTCTTTTATGACTTAATTATATAAGTGTAGATATATAAATATAAATATAAGTAAATAAGGAGCTTTTTTTTAAAAAAATCATCTTATGTAAAAGTTGTAAAGATTGAGAGCCTTTAAACATTTAAAATTGAGATACAGTTTAATTTAAATTTTAAAAAATTAGAGAAAATGATTATCAAATTGCCGCTTTATATTAATTAATTAATGACCTGTTTAGGTAAACAGCATTTTCGTAGCTTATGTGTTTTCAAAATGCTGAAAACAAAGTTTTCACACCGTACCTATCTAGGTTTTGTGGTAGCTTTCTGACAGCGGTCTGACTTTTCAAAAAAAAAATAAAAATTGTAATAGTTGCCGCTCCTAACTTATCAACGGATTATTCAATAAGCTGCAACTGTCCCAAACAGACCCTAAGAAAGACTGCAAACATTATATTGATCTAGAAGAGATTGATATGATCAGCAATAATTTTTACATAAAAATATCTTTATTATTATAGGAATAAAATTATAAATTGGCAAGGTGCTCTTTTTAAAAAAATAGAATTTTGTTTTTCTAAAATTTTGGAAGGAGTTTTTTCCCTCATTAATTCATTTGAAATACAAGAAAACAATCCCACATATTGCATGAGAAACAAATTTTTTCATTATTTTAGATATTCGGTATCACAAGAAAACAATCCCACATATTCCAATATTTTAATGAAAAAATAGTTATTAAATAATAATTTATTTTTATCAACCAACACTAATTACATAACTTTTGATATATAGAAAACAAGANGGTGCATAAATAAATATTTTTTTTTGTAGCAACTTGAGAGTACGAATATAATTATAGCACCTACATTTCTGCTCGTCATTAACAAGCAGAATATTCTTTGGCAATAGACCATATTCGGAAAAAAGAGAGTTTAGATGACGCCCATTTTCTCTCCGGACACATGACATACCTCTACGTGCGTTGCAGATTATTCCTGAATTATTTCAATAATATTGAAATAACCCAAAAATAAAGACGGTTGCTTATTTATGGATTATTTTGAAATTATTGAAAATAACCCAGAAATAACCTGAAAATAACTCAGGAATATCCTGCGTCGCACGTAGAGCTACGTCAAGAGTCCGCACAGAAAAATTTTTTGGTTTATATGTTATGTATGTAAAATTTAAAATTTAGATGTTGGATATGTAATGCATAGAAATTATGTGGTATGCATGTAAATCTTACTTTAAGAAGTGAAGAGTTGTGATTGCCATATTTTAGCACAACTTGGCTTTAATGCTTTCAAAATTGTGGCGGTCTTCACAATTTATAGAATTACACGGAAAAGGCGCAGCAAATATTCCTATTCGTGCGACGTCAAGTGTAATAAGATATTAAGATGTGGCTGCTTTTACATAGAGAACACATAATTCTTATTTATTTACATGTCATACCTTATTTTTTATATTTATATAAAGGGGTCATTTTCGAAAATAAAAGAATGAAATAAAAAAGAGCGACGTATTTCAACAGACTGCTCTTTCATTATTTTTTTGTTTTAGAGAGAGTTTTCTTTTATGACTTAATTATATAAGTGTAGATATATAAATATAAATATAAATAAAATTGAGATACAGTTTAATTTAAATTTTAAAAAATTAGAGAAAATGTTTATCAAATTGCCGCTTTATATGAATTAATTAATGGCATGTTTAGGTAAACATCATTTTGGCAGCTTATGCGTTTTCAAAACGCTGAAAACAAAGTTTTCACACCACGCCTATCTAGGTGTTGTGGTAGCTTTCTGACAACGATCTGATTTTTCAAAATAAAAAAAAATAAATAAATTGTAATAGTCACCGCTCATAGCTTATAAGCAGATTATTCAATAAGTTGCAACTGTCCCAAACAGACCCTAAGAAAGACTGCAAACATTATATTGATATAGAAGAAAAGGATCTGATCAACAATAATTTTTATATAAAAATATCTTTATTATTATAGGAATAAAATTTATAAATTGGCAAGGTGCTCTTTTTTAAAAAAATAGAATTTTGTTTTTCTAAAATTTTGGAAGGAGTTTTTTCCATCATTAATTCATTTGAAATACAAGAAAACAATCCCACATATTGCATGAGAAACAAATTTTATCATTATTTTAGATATTTGGTATTACAAGAAAACAATCCCACATATTCCAATATTTTAATGAAAAAATAGTTAGTTATTAAATAATAATTTACTTTTATCAACCAACACTAATTACATAACTTTTGATATATAGAATACAGAAAATATAAATGAAATTTATTATTTTGTTCTATTTAAATAAAAATAATTAAAATTATTGAAATTTAAACTGCATATTTAATTAATTTATTTTTTTAATTAAATTTAATCTCCTAATTCTAACATTATTTGGTTTTCAGTTAATTTAATTTAATATATATATAAAAAAATCGATGTAAAAAAACGAAATTGAATATTTAAAACTTTAAAACAAAAATAAAGCAATTGTTTTAAAATCAATGAAATAATTGCGGTTAGNGTTAAATTTAATTTCCTAATTCTAACATTATTTGGTTTTCAGTTATTTTAATTTAATATATAAAAAAAAATCGATGTAAAAATACGAAATTGAAGATTTAAAACTTTAAAACAAAAATAAAGCAATTGTTTTAAAATCAATGAAATAATTGCGGTTAGATTCGATGTATTTTCCTGTTTTTGACCGAACAATGCAAACTGACCTCCACCTCATCATCCATTTGACCGGAGCTAAAAATCCCCACCACGATATCAAATAGCTGTGTACATTTTTCCCCCAAATATTGCATCAGTAGTACGCACCTAGAGTAATATACGTAGCCAATAAAATAACGCCACGAAATCCTGCGCGACAGAGAAAAAAAAACGGCGCAGTAACACTGGGAATATTCCCTTTCGTGTTATTCATGTGTTATTGTATATTATTCATGTGTTATTGTGTTCTAGGAATATTCTTGATGTTATAATAGCACAATAACACATCAATAACACATGAATAACACACAATAACACATGAATAACACGGGTAAGAATATTTCCCGTGTTATTGCGCCGTTTTTTTCTCTGTCGGGAATATTCCCCGTGTTATTCAAGTGTTATTGTGTGTTATTCATGCGTTATTGTATCATGAGAATATTCTTAGTGTTATAATAACATAATAACACATCAATAACACATGAATAACACACAATAACACATGAATAACACGCAATAACACATGAATAACACAGGGAGGAATATTCCTCGTGTTACTGCGCCGTTTTTTTCTCCTATCGCGCGTGGCGTGATTTTATTGGCTACGCACGGTATTTCTAAGTGCGTAGTACTGATGTCATTTACATTCCTACCACCCAAATCTTATATGTTCTCATATTAAACATCTAACTTTTTACAGTTATACCACTCAAATCTTTCAGATCACATAAAAATATCGCTATTTTAACTCGAGAAAATTAAAAAAAAAAACATTTTCATGCGATGTCGCGTATATATGTTAAAAGGGTCGGGCTCATGTACATACATACCATCCAATTCATACGTATTTACATACATAATAGCTAAATTATATATTTTACATTTATATTTTCTGACTTTTTAAAAGTGAAATACACATTTTAGTGCATAGATAAGGAGATATGCATATAGATAAGGAGGTATGTATGTAAGAATTGAAGTTCCGGTTCTCCACATTGGAAATTTGGAATTGAGTGAGGGTAAGGATGTAAATCATTCCGAACTATAATTGCAAGCTAGTGATGTGGAAGCATGTGCTAGCACAGATTTCATTTTAAGGCCATACAAAACAATCAATAAAATTGCATGCCTACCCACTTGCAGAATCAAATTTTTAATTGCAAAAATTATTAATTAATTTATATTTCGACCAAGGGTGTCTCAGCCCACTTGCCACATGATAAATACCCACTGTATTCCAGACGCAAATTTTGATTTGTTGTTCTGATGAAATAATCTCTCTAGCGGAAAAATTATTTCATTTGGACACCGGATACAAAATTTGCCACTGGAGTCCTTTGGGCACTTGACACGTGATAAGTGGGCCCCACCCCTCTATAAAACCTATCTAACCTTTATATTACAGTAGGGCCCACTTGTCACATGACAAATGTCTATTAGACTCTGGGCAGATATTTGAGTTCGTTGTACTGATGGAATAATCACTCCAGCTAGAGAGAAAACTCTCAAACTTCTCCACAAGTTAAGCATAATTTCAGTGTTTTCAAGTGAAAAGTTAGAGGTAAAGCAAAAGATGTTAAGAGTAATGAGATGGCAGTCCGATGGTTCGATGTAAAAAACCTAAGATTTAAGTATTAAAAAATAAGAGTTTGAATGGTATGTATGTAAATGCTCCTTTATTTAATTATAAGAAATTGAGTGGCATAAATTGTCATATTTAATTAAAACTCAGATGCAATACCTAAAAAAATTCTAATTTGATTAATTAATGATATCAAGCTCTTATGTTTTCTTTCAGTTGAGAAGCCCGATAATAAATAAGATATAAAATTGATAGGGTCTGATTTTGAGCCGAGCCAATTTTGAGCAGGGGTCGGCTCAAAAAAATTAGATCCAAAATTTTGGCTCGTAGCTCGGTTCGTTGATTCCAATCCGAGCCAATATTCAAATCAATTTTCGAGCGATTAACAATCTCCAAGCTGAGTTTGTTAAATTCATAGGCCTAACATCATTGTATATATATGATAAAGGAAGGCTTATTATAACAAAGCAATGAAGAGGCATTTACATGCATACCCTCAAATTCCTATATATTTACATATCTAACACTTAAGCTTTACTTTTTTTTACATTTATACCACCAATATCTTTGATATCACCTAATAAACTACCATTTTAACTTTTTAAAAAGTGAAATACTTCTTTTCATGCACAGGCAAGGTGGTACATATGTAAAAAGTGAAGTTTGAAGCGTTAGATATGTAAATACATAAGAATTAAGTGGCATGCATGTAAATCTTTCAAGGATGAAATTAAGGGTGTAGACATCTCAACCATGTGAGAATGAAAAGCTTCAACATTATTCCTTACATTATCCGAACAAGAAATACCACCCAACTTCACATGCATAAATTTTAAAATCATATTTGGTGGTCAAAAAAGGGTACGGAATATTATTTTTACCCTTAACAAAAATTTTCAAATGTTATGCGCGCTGTGTATTAAATTCCTATTAAATTCGGATAGAAAATGCAGAAGTCTGGTGAGAATGATTGCTGGGAAGGGATGATGGTGGTCCAGAATCCTTTAATAAATGTCATTGTAGAGTTTGGTGGATCGGAAATTCAAAATACCACATCATTGTAAGAGCAATATGTAATTCTCAAAAATAAAAAAAAGTGAACCAAAAACAACAAGATTTCAACTTTTTTTTTTTTCTGATAATTCTTATCTGTTTGACATTATGATGGTGAAAATCATGAAATTAGTCTTTTTTTTTAATCATTATTCTTTTTTATTCCCTAAAATTCTCATCCAGATGTTCAAATTTGAGCACAGGTACGTCAAATTTGAAGTTTATTTGATCATCCAATTAATCACCTAAAGCTTATAAAAGTCATTCAACGGCTTGATCTGGGCTTGATTCTACTCGGAGTGGATCAATTTTCTAAATCATTGGGTTTGTCACATCAAACTGATCAGTTTTACTATAAATTTGTTGAAAAAAGAGCTTCGAATAATTTTTAATTTGATTTGAAATATTTATTTTTTACTAAAAAAATGCATTGAGATTCATGCCAAATGATAAACTTAATTGAAGATGCATCAAATATGATAAGCATTTCCATTAATAAATCATAAATTATATTCATCTAAAGGTAAATTTAATGATTTTTTATAAAAATATTCAAAAAAAAAAATTTTCCTATAATTTTTATCTGTTCATCATGACTGTCGGTGAAGGTCAAGGAGTCAGCCTTTCTTTTTAATCATTATTCATTTTCTCCTATATTTTAGATATCAAAATGATTAATTTCTAGGTGATAGTAAATAAAAGTTAGGTAGATGATTAAATATTTCACCAGCATTTCCATACCATGTTCTATAGGTCAAACTATCCACTAATCAACTACCATAATAAGCAGTCATTAAATCCCTTATTTCTATAAAATGGCACAAAAATAATAATAATAATTGCATATTAATCTGACATCAGAATCTAGTAGACTCTGGATGATATCGGCACTCAGATGATGACCGTTCAATTACCGAGCAGAAATTCCAATAACAGCGCTTAAAAACAAAAACAAAAAAGAGAAATTTCTCGCTTTGAAAGATTGCGATTCCGACGCCTGTTCTTCAATCTTTTTTTTTTAAGCTGATTTTTATTTATAACTAAAAAAATAATTAATAGTTAGAATATTCTTCAATTCTGGTCTATTTTAGTGCATAAGAATTTCTGAACAAATTTAGGGCTCGTTTGGGGTAGCTTATAAGTGCGAAGTCGTTTTTAAAAACGCTGCGGTGCCGTTTGGATCGTGCGTTTTGTCCGCTTATCCCTTAGGGTCCGTTTGGGGCAGCTTATCTGGTGCAGTGACGTTTTGAAAACGCATCTGACCTGTTTGGTAAACTGCATTTTGGTTGATTATGCGTTTTCAAAACGCTGAAAATAACGTTTTCATACCGAATCTATCTAGGTGCGGTAGCAACTTTCTGGCTGTGATTTAACTTTTTCAAAAAAATAAAAATTTATAGTAGCTATCGCATCTAGCTTATCAGCAGATTATTCAATAAGCTGCAGCTGCCCCAAACAAGACCTAAATGAGGGCCGAGAGTCGAACCCCGCAGTCGACCGGCGTTTCAGGATAAGCTGGTTATCCTGAAATGCACAAGCTGCCCCAATGACGCCCTTAATCTGACATTTTGAATTCTTTTATATTCTATAAGATCTATGATTTGTAGTTCAAATTTCAAACATCATACTTCTTTAGAATATTTATTGTCAAAATCAAAATTTTCTGGCTATAAATATCTTCAAAATAACTAAAAAAAGCCTTAATTTTTAAATAAACTTCAAATCAGAAATAAGTTTTATAAACACAGACCTGATTTATACTTTAAAAATCATATATCACAATTTCAGAAAATTCTTAAGAAAAGAAAATTTCTAAAAGATAGAAATTAATTTACACAGAATCATTAATTCTTTGCTTTAATTGAGCTAGAAAACATAACTGATTTTGCCCCTTGATTATTGTACAGAAAGAAGAGAAATTTGGCTACTAAAAAAGGCAACTGTTCCGGCCCCTAATTATTACTAGTGAGCAGAGCTCACTATTTTCTTATAAGCAGAGCTATACATTTGAACTGCAATGCAATGTACATTTATATGCTAAATATGTTATATAAAAATTACAAAAAAATGTAATAATAGGCTAAAATGCAAAAAACAATTCATACTGACATCATGAATTACATGATTTGAGCCAATATAATTCTTTTTATAAATATATATTGATTATAAACCTAACAAGCGGTAAGCCTAACCCACCACTACTCAGTCTACAATTCACAATTGTAGTAGGCGAGTTCGGACAGTAGGTGACCACTACAAGCAGGAACAGAGAGANGGATACTAAAAGAAGCAACTGTTACCGCCCCTAATTATTACTAGTGAGCAGAGCTCACTATTTTCTTATAAGCAGATCTATACATTTGAACTGCTATGTCCATTTATATGCTAAATATGTTATATAAAAATTACAAAAAAATGTTATAATTGGCTAAAATGCAAAAAACAATTCATACTGACATCATGAATTACATGATTTGTGCCAATATAATTCTTTTTATAAATATATATTGATTATAAACCTAACAAGCGGTAAGCCTAACCCACCACTACTTCAGTCTACAATTCACAATTGTAGTAGGCGAGTTCGGACTGTAGGTGACCACTACAAGCAGGAACACAGAGAGAGAGAGAGAGAGAGAGAGAGAGAGTACCGTACACCGTCGATCGTCTGCAGTCTGTAATCCGCCGGAACACTTTTAGCAAATGTTTGCCCTCCAATCGAGGGGCACCGCAGCCCCCGCGTCTGGGAATTNATCATGAATTACATGATTTGAGCCAATATAATTCTTTTTATAAATATATGTTGATTATAAACCTAACAAGCGGTAAGCCTAACCCGCCACTACTTCAGTCTACAATTCACAATTGTAGTAGGCGAGTTCGGACAGTAGGTGACCACTACAAGCAGGAACACAGAGAGAGAGAGAGAGAGAGAGAGAGAGAGAGAGAGAGTACCGTACACCGTCGATCGTCTGCAGTCTGTAATCCGCCGGAACACTTTTAGCAAATGTTTGCCCTCCAATCGAGGGGCACCGCAGCCCCCGCGTCTGGGAATTCATATATGGGCTTCCGAAAGGAAACCATATGACTGCTGACCATATACGCGGTGACCCTCTCCGAAACCCTAACATCCTCCATCCTCATCTCCTTCAATTTCTGAGTGAACTCCGGCACGAATCCCAAATCCCACACCACCCCCACCCCGCCGGGCTTCAAAACCCTAATCAACTCCCCCAACCCCCTTCCCCTCTCCACGGCCGCAGCCGCCGGAGAATCCCCCGGCCGACGGCCAATCCCGCTCAGATGAATCGAAGAGACGACAACATCAAAGTACCCATCGGGAAAAGGAAGACGACGCGCATCTCCCTCACGGCAAGTGACGTACTCCTGAACACCCTCAGCGCCGGCGCGACGAAGTGCTGCAACAGCGATCTCGCGGCGGCAATCGAGGCCGACCACTCGGCCGCAGCTCCCCTCCTTCTTAAGCTGGAGAGCTACGGCGTTGAGGAGGATTCCTCGGCCGCAGCCGACATCGAGGGCTGTACGGACGGCGGACCAGTCCGGAACGGTTGAGATCATGCGCTGGGCCATGATCCAGCGGAGGGGGACGGAGGAGTACAGAATGTTCGCGGCGGCGAAAAGAAGGCAGAGGGCGGAAAGTGCGAGGACGGATCCTGAGAATCCGGCAACGAAGCGAAGGAAAGGGGCTGGGAGTGAGGGGAGGAGAGAATGGAGGAAGGAGAGGAATGGGGAAAAGTAGAGGAGGAGGAGGATGGATGAGGTCGTGAAGGCCAAGGCGTGGAAGATGAGAAATCCGATCGTCTGCCATTCGTCGGTGCCGTAGATCGAGTAGATCTGCATCCAATCACGGCCGCCGGACTTACCCATTTCTTCCGATCTTCTTAGTTTCTCCGATGGATTGGTTTGAGATCTCTGAGCTTTGAAAGAATGTCGGTGGCTCTGCTTCGCTCGCTGCAGAGTGGGAGAGGGAGCGAGCGGGGAGGAGNTGGACTTAACCATTTCTTCCGATCTTCTTAGTTTCTCCGATCGATTGGTTTGAGATCTTTGAGCTTTGAAAGAATGTCGGTGGCTCTGCTTCGCTCGCTGCAGAGTGGGAGAGGGAGCGAGCGGGGAGGAGGGAAGATGGGGGAACATTTTAAAGCGAGGAGATCGTTAAGGCTGCAGAATACATGGATATATTCAGTTACGTTTCATCCGTCTACTCGATGACCGGCTATCACCGGTCATTTAGGTTAAGTGGAACGTGCCGCCGAGTTTGCGCAAGATTTATCGGAGTGACGTCGTCGAACAAAATTTCATGCTACTCTAAATAATTGATAAAAATGTCCATAACCGCTTTTATTTATTTATTTATTTATTTTGAAAAAATTGGCGGCCTAACTCAAATTTATATAAACCCTAAAAACAATAAAAAAATTTACACCAATAAAAATAAAACAAAAACAGCCAATAAAACAAACAAATAACACTTGTATTTACAAAAAAATATCAACATGAATCTTAAAGAGAACGAACAACCAAGGTAAAAGGATTTCATTTCTAGGTAAACAATCAACCGACGATCCAAGGCCGAGCATGTAGAAACGTCTCCAAACACGGGATATGTTCTTGCCCCAAAGATGATTCCCCACGCGGTAGAGGCAAGACCTGCCGAAAGTGAGGCTTGATTCATTCCGATAGCCAGTCTTGTCAGATACCCTGCTAAGGTTGCGATAGGATCCGCTTAAGATCTTGCAAGATTGAGAAATACCGCCAAGACGACGAATCAACCAGGCAGGCGAGACAAGATCCATGTATAACTCGAGCCGAATGGAAAATGAGCCACGACTTACTACGAAATAAGCTGACCGATCACATTCGACTGACCAACCCGTGTCCGGACTGAACGACCGCCTCACAACCGACCGCTCTAGTCGACATTGCCAAAAGACACCGAGCAAGATCACCATACGACCGACTAACGCGTACTCTAGAGTGCACAAGTGTTACCGTGGGTTAACTTCAAGCCAACCGACTAGCCAATTATCGCCAATATTGAAATTCAAATTGTAATACAAATATAACATAAAATCTATACAATCAATTAAAGCATTACTGTCATTAAGAAAGATTTTCATAACTATTCTCTCCTTATTATAATTGTATAAATCATATTTCTATTCTCAAGACTATGAAAACCGGTCCACTATTTTTGGGAAGTCTCGACATCTATGGAAGTTAATTGATCTTGTTATTATGCTTATTATTCTTCCTTTTATTAGTTTTCTGCTGCTTGCCTGATTTACTCTTCCCGCTCTCCCACTCTTGTATTCACCAAAAAGCTCACTCTCTCATTTTTGTTGTTCACAATTAAAGCAATAACCTTTTTTAGGGTCGCACAGGTGTGTGAAGATTTTGTGATTGAAGTTAATTGCAGGCTGCTGCTCCCATTTTGAGGCTTCTTCGGTGTGGATATCGACTAGAGAGAGAGAGGGGAGGAGAGAGAGAGAGAGAGTGAGTGACTCTTTTCTTGTAAGTTGGGGCGATCGACGGTGTAATCCTCAAAGCACTAAAATTCTCTGCAACTCCGTAGATGTAGTTAATTTGTCGAACCACATAAATTTGTGTACCTGCTTGTTGTAGTCTTGCGATTTTCTCGTTCTAATTTTTTACTTTATTGTCGTCATTTTTTCATAACAATTGGTATCAGAGTCGTGGTTTATGTCTGAGAGAAAGCGATGATTGGAGACAAAGTGAAGGTATCAGGGATCGAGAAGTTTGATGACAAATTTTTTATACTGAAGACACAAATTTTTGATACTGAAGGATGCATGCAGAAAACTATCTTTATGGTAAGAAACTTCATCTACTGTTACTAAAAAAATGACCAGAAAAGATTGATGTGACTAATTAAATTTATTGGATCAATAAGTTCTGGGGGTTATTTGATTAACTCTGTCGAGATTCTTTGAACAAAAACGTCATCAAGTAGAGGACGTTTGCATATCTCATGGTAGCTTTGTCAGGTATGTATGAAAAGCCATCAGCGAATAACAATGTGCTTCTGATGAAAATGTTATTCAATTTGAAGATGACAGATGATACAGTTGTTGCTAGGGGTGTAAACGAACCGAACACGAACGAACAGCGGTCGTGTTCGTGTTCGGTTCGTTT
>JXCR01146410.1:0-23926 GCA_002079205.1 Phalaenopsis hybrid cultivar
TATATATATATATATATATATATATATATATATATATATATATATATATATATATATGAACCTAAAGTAGTTCTTATGTGAAAAACTAAATAATGAAAATAAACCGAAGAAAGTTCACAATATTGATTGAGATTACAACATCCGTTCTTCATTTTAATTTGAGAATATAGAATTACTAAGTGCTACACTTAACAATAACTCTTATCATGTGTTGGAAGTAAGGAAGAAGATGGTAGCTTGTAAATGCCACTTGAATGACAATGATACTGATTGGTCAATAGTTTGATAATGATGATTGTTGATAGTGGTCAATGTTCGTTATCTAGCTANGTGTTGCAAAATGTTGTCATTGAAGAAATCTAGTTAATTGAGTTGGCGGGAATTAGCGTGTTATTATCATGTAAAGGTAAAGAATTGAATANTATTATTTTTTAAAATTATTAGACTCATTTAACAATAAATTTATTAAAATTGGAGATCCGATAATCCTAATTATTGAGAAAATAAGGGCGAAGAAAAACCAGAACGACACAAATCCAGAAGAACACAGGGATTTAACGAGGTTCGGCAAAAATGTATACGTCCTCGGGAGCAGAGCGGTAAGTTCCTGTCAATATTCAGAAAATAGGTTACAGAATTTATGGATACCTCTTGGGGTTACTAACATGCCTATTTATAACCCCATGAGTAAATTCCATGCACAATATGTAATTACAATATTACCCCTGTATCATACCGCGGGGCTTTGCCCCCGCACCCCAACCCACGTAACTTCCCAATTTGGACAGATTCTTCCGCTCCGCTCCGCTCCGCTCCGCTCCGCTCCGCTCCGCTCCGCTCCGCTTCGATCCAACGTCTGTCCCGATATGGTATATGAGCCATACCATAACACTAATTCAATTCTAAGATATTTCAAATTTAAAAATGTAACGGTAGTTTTATTCGCTTTAGTTGCGTGAAGGATCATTAATCAAGCAAATATTAAGCCATGAAGAAGCACCTTAAAAGACAAAACTTCCGCCTTCTAGTCTCTCACTATTCTTCGTTAGACCCAACATTTAACATGACTTGAATGCGACCAGTCAAATTAATCAATTTCAACGTTCTGCATCAGACAGGAAAAGGTGGATCAATTTTCCTAACAGTTCATAAGTAGAGCATATATAAAAACCTTAATAATTATATTAATTGTATATTATTATTTAACATTTTTCATGCATGCATTATAACTGTATCTTTGAATTTCTTTTATTCTATTCCAATTTATGCACTCGCCAGTGGTTAAAACTCATTAAAATGACAAGCATTTTTCAGTTTTGAATCATTCAAAGTCCAGCTAACAAACAACAAAAGTAAAACTTATGTACTTTTACCAAAGCGATTCTAAAAAATCCAAGAAAATACAGTCAAAGTCATGAAAACGTCACTTTGCAAACTATGGAATTCCTTTGAATCAGTCGACTCAGGACTTCACCTTAGTCACAGATCAACACATTGCAGATTCATCAAAAAGATTAGTTATATATAAACAGAAACAAGCTTAGAGAAGTACAATCAATTCAGAGAATTAAGAAGATCACAAAGACACAGAAGTAGGCTAAAGGGATCGATATGGTTGAAGAGAGGAGATCTGTTAAGCTGGTGGAAGCCGTTCTTATCTTGCTGTTGATTGCAGCTGGTACGTTGCAAAAGCCAGCCATGGCGGTGAGGCTACTGGGAGGAAAGTTAGTGTTTGTGGCAGAAGATGTTGAAGATTTATTTCTGGAGTCTCTTATTAAAGGGACAACACCACCATCTTCACATCCTTCTTGTGATACTCACAGCAACATCCCTTGTCCACCACCGTCAAAATACTAATAATTCCATATGCAGATTTTATGCGTACGTGCAATTTGCATGCATGCACTGTGCATGTCGAAATGTCTTATCATATAATTTATAGGCGACACTAAATATTTATGTAGTTTGAAGAAATATTTATATAGTTACAATTGCTTAAGTGTTATTCCTCTTGATCAATAAAATAAAGAGTTATTTGCTTAATGTTAGTTAATTTTTTTCTACAATAAATGAAGTTAAAATATAGTATATTTTTAACCTATTGCTTTATTCAGTATGTTGTATGTGAGAAAAGGTAATGTGATATATGATGAGATTGTCAGTCTATATCACAACTTTCTATAATATAGAGAGGATGTGTCACATGTATTGGTGTAAATAAGTATTATGAGGCGTGTTGAATGCATGCGTGGGTTGAAATGAAATAAAGATAATAAGATTTTTTCTATTTTTTATTTTAAATAATAATAATAATATTATTATTATTATTTAAATCTCTCCGTGCATTTTTTGCCAAACGACTCTTCGCGGTGAAATAAACATCTTCCCTAGGTGAAAACGAAGTTTCGGACACACTTGCGCGGTCTGCTTCGTCATCTGGGGCGTTCGGAGCACTTTTTTGGCGATCGAGTGAAAAAAATGTGTCAACTTTAATTTGCGTTGAATTTTTAGTTCACGATCTATCGTTTTGGAAATTTATCATGGGTCAATTAAATGGGTTTGTATTCAATTGAAATGGAATTTAGATATGTTGAATTTGATGTGAATTTGAAATTGAGGTATTTGATTGATTATTAAGCTTAATTTGACAATTTTGGTCAAAGTGAGTGAATTTGGTCAAATTGAATTCAATGAATGGTCAAGAATTGGTTTTATGGGTGTTTGAAATAATTTTGGAGGATTTGAGAATTTTTGGTTTACGAGTGACATTTTGGTAATTTTTCTGGCTTTGGTCAAAGTGGTCAAAAGGCTGATTTAAAGGCTCGAGGTGGTTCAACAAGAAATTTGGAGTCAAACGACATTATTCAGGGTTATTTTCGATCAATGTGGAAGGTATTATGATCCCCAAAGCATTTTTTAAGTATTCGTTATTTTGGTGTCGAAGTGTCAAAAAGTTATCCGAAAGTTTGGCAATATTACAGTCAAAATTCTCAGGAAAATATAAGGAATGGTTTGGTGTGATTTTTAGGACTTATCGGTGACTCTGAGAAATTTTGAAAAATTTGATTTTTTGGGGGACCATGGGCATTTTGGTAATTTTTGGAAAAATTGTGTATTTTTGCAATTTTTTGGTATCAAATGGTTTGAAGTTGATTTTGTGATTCAAGGGCAGTTTTGGAGAATTTTGAAAAATTAGAATATTCAAGTGGGGTATTTTAGGGGAAACTGGGTTCAAATAATTTTGGTCAGCCTCATGGATGTAATGATTGCAACATTATGATATGAAAATGCAATATTTATGATGATCATGATGATTATGAATGATGATGCAATGTATTGAAGTCCAAAAATGGTGGTAGAACACTGCATGACTTTCCTAAGATCCATATGTCCTATAGGAATTCTCATCAGGGTTCCCTTATGTAATCTCTAATCTTTGTATTAAAGATTATTGATAACATATAGATCCAACATAGAGAACAGAAACTTGGTTGAAATATCTAAGGAGAATGTGGGTACAATTTCTAAGATGTTAAGATAGTCATTAGGAAAGTTCTAATGCTAGATCCTAGTCACTAAAGGAAAGACCCAAAACCCTCACCCAAAAGTGAGATCAACAGAGCATTCTATATTGCTAACTGTTGTTATTTGCTTGGTTTTTCCTATTGCTTAATTAAGTTTTTTTTAAGCTGTGTTATGTTTTTGTTGTAATGTTTATTGTTGGACTGTGACATGAACTTTTATTTCTTCATATTTGTTGTTGGACTTTAATTGTTGTAATTAGTTTGAACTCCTTTTTGAATTTTAAGTTAATGCAATGATGTATTTATATGTGTTATTATTATTAATCTTATTTATGTTCATTATTGTTGAAGTAGTGGCTTGTACAGGTATTACATGTAATTCTTGTTGTTGTTGTTTTATAGATTTTTTATCACGTTTCACTTTTTAAATTTCTTGTGATTAAGTTTGGGGGAATGAATTTGTCAGTATTTGCCCATTTGGAAGCAAAATATTAGGGTTTGATGTTTTTTGACATATGTAGAGTGGAATGAATATGGGACTACAACAATCTGAATAAAAGAACCATAGTTACATGATGACTAAAGTAGTTTTAAAATAAGTTGAACTAGTTGTAGAATAATCTTTATAATTCAACAAATGATTATTTAATCACCTTATTTAATTTCAAAAANACAGAGTGGAATGAATATGGGACTACAACAATCAGAATAAAAGAACCATAGTTACATGATGATTAAAGTAGTTTTGAAATACGTTGAACTAGTTGTAGAATAATCTTTATAATTCAACAAATGATTATTTAATCACCTTATTTAATTTCAAAAAGATTTGGTTAATTGGTAAGTTAATTGTAGCTAGATGTGTAAGTTTTGAATATTTGGCTTTATCTAATTTGAATTCTTTGTTAATAAATTATAATTTATAAGTTCTGAATTAAAAAAAAAAGAAAAAATAGGAATCTTGGAGTTTTTTAGTTTAAGGGAATTATAGTAAAATTTAAAATCATTAAAAGAATAATCCATATATAGTAATCCTCCTGGATGTGAATGAAAAAAGGGATTACTAAAGAGAAATGGGATTAAAAATATTCATCCTATAGACAGAAAGAGAAAAGAAAAGAAAAATAAAAAGTTATAAATGGAAAGCATCGAGGAGAAGTTTGAGGAGAAGCGAGCCTTAACAAAAATTGGTTTTACTACTATTTCTTTTAAATTGAAACTCAATAATATTTACTAATTTAATTATATTTATATGTTTATGAATTATTAGCATGTTGCCTTAAAAAAGACAAAACTTTTAGAATTTGACATTTAAATTGTATTGGCTTAGTAGCTATTAAATCCCTTGAAGTGAATATGAGATTAAATAACATTTGAATAAGCTTGAAGTTCTTGAAGCACATGTGTCATAATAATTCAACAGAGGCTTCTCATTACTAACTTTGTATCTTTAAAAGTTTGATTGTAGGTGTTAAGTTATGAAAACTCATTCCTTTTTTATTCAACAAGATCAAAAGTTTGAGTTTATTTGTTATTGAGGACAAGTAGTCTCTAAGTTTGGGGGAGTTTTACATGTTCATAGAATGTACTTGTTTATCCTCTTTACTGTATGTTTTGATTATGTTTTTGGAAGGTATTTTAAATAAAATGCAGGTAACATGTGTAAGAAGCAAGCCGGGAATTAAAACAAGAAAAAGGAGCAGAGTGGTGTTCTAGCCCCTAGATGTTAGAATCAATCTCTTGGAGTGCACAAATAGAGAGCTTGGAAACCCAGTGTTCGATTCGTAGGGCTGAGGCACTGTATCTGAAGCGTTGGGGTACTGCCTTGCAATGCTTAAGTGCCCAAATTGAGAAAGATTTTTCGAGAGCTTAGAAACCCAACTTTGGATTTGTGGAAATGAGTTTCCAGAAGTTCAGTGCCTAGGCGCCATGACACTAGCACCTAGGCACTGTAGAAGAACTATCAATAGCTCCCTGGTGCCACCTATAGGCGAAAAAAATTTGCGTGCGATAGACGTACGCAGCGCTGCGTGTGATATTGGGGTATACTGAGGGTATAAGGGGGTTACATCCAAGGTATAAGCCCTTGTAACCTCCCTGTAACCTCACTGTAACTTACGTGTAACCTCTTAAAATATGATAACAGAAGCACGAAACTTATTTTGGGGTAAAGATATGTTATAACAAGTTATAGGGAGGTTACAAGGGGTTATACCGCGGATGTAACCCCCTTGTTCCCTCGGTATAACCCCAATATCGCACACAGCGTTGCGTACGCCTATCACACGCAAATTTTTTCCCCTATAGGCGCCCCGGTGCCGGTACCCAAAAATGGGCAGTTATGACAGTTCAAAACTTGAGTTCGGGGAGAGATGTATAAAATGTTTAATCATGAATTAAGAGGGCATTTTCACCTTTTTTTTTCTTCTATCAGTTCTAGAGAGAGAATTCTTGAGGAGAAGGCCACACAACTTGCAAGGAGATTAGGAGAGAAGAAAAAGAGTGTTTGTGAGGATTAAGAGAGTTTATTGTTTGTTGTTAGAGACATTTGATCTTGCTTCATTGTGAAGGAGATAAGTACACTTAAGCTGTATTTTCTTTAGGATTTCTTTGTAAAGACTTAGTTTTTTATCTTTATTCATAATGCTAAGTTTGTGCTGATGAAAATTGTCATGAATAGTGAGTAGTTTATTTGATTATCTCTTTAATTATGATGGTGATTGGATATGACTAAAAGTTTGAGATTTCTTGACTTGATTTGATTTTGACTATGTTGAGTTAATTTGTGAACTTAATTTACCTTGTTTTCTTGGCCAGTGAATTATTAAAACCTTTCGCGAATACTGAAATCGGAAGGTTTCTGTGTGAAACAAAGAATGTTAACCACTTAAATTCGTTAGAATATGGATATGACTAGTGAGTTTAAGCAATCTTTTTAGGGATATTTTCTTGTGAGAGTTTATGGAATTAAACTTGAGACTGCTAATCTTCCTTAGTTCACCAGAACATGATAACGAAGAACTTTTCTTCTGATTGACGCTATTTTTTTATTTACTCCTTAGTTTTATTGATCACTTGATTAATTAAAGAGGAAAATCTTTAACACTTGAATTTTCAACAAGAATCTTTTTCCTTGCTAGAAAATAATTGCTTTTAAAATTTAGGATGGATAAACAATTAAATACTTAAATCAAACATTTCAGGAATAGGCTGAAAATAGTAAGCTATAACTTTTCCTTCATTGAGTTTTCCTCATTCCTTGTGTGATAGACAACAAAACTCAAATCCGGTACTATTGATACCCACCTATATTTGCGTGAGCAGCTCGTATTTTGCAGCACCTAGTACATTTCAGTTATAATTTATCATGCATCTTCGGTTTTTTATATATTAAATTTTCAAAAAAAATAAAAAAATAGAAATATTGCATTTTTGTGGTACTATAAGAAGTAAAACTTTCCACTCATAAAGGAAAATCATATAATTGCATGCAAAAAATATATATATTATTATTAAAGAATGAGAGTTTTATGCCATATTACAAAGATCTCATACACAAAGCAATACAAAATAAGAATATAGTAGACAACAAGATTCTTATATGAAAAATTATGAAAATTGAGAAAATCACATGACATAGTCCAAAATAAATTAATTAAACATAATAATTGAGGTTACAAGATCAGCTCTTCACTTTATTAGGAGAAGACAAAATTATTAAGTATCACACTTAGTACTAACTTGTCTCTTGTGATGGAAGAAACAAAGCTGGAGATGCTCGATGGCTGATATCGGTTAGATGGCAATGACGTTGATTAGATAATGGTAATGAGACAACAACGATCTAATGATGGTGATTGCTAGTAGTGGTCAGTGTTTGTTGTCAGATAAAGCCCTCGAGTTCCTTAGTACTCGAAGCACTCTCTTTGATTTCAATTCTAGCTCTCTTCCAAGTAGAAAATGACATTATTTATCATTTTTTTAGAGAAACACCTTCATTATTTTGGCTAAACTCTCAAAATATAGAAGCAAATGGTTATATCGATTCATTTCTTCATAGAATATGCCTTTATCATTTAAATTAATGTATTTTAAAGAAATTGAGTTGTTGAATATGAAATTGTTTGTGAAACATATCCAAGAAATGGAATGTTCTATTAGGAGTCAATTAAGTGAGAAAGAAGAGAGAGTGAAGTAACAATAGTAGGCCGACAAAAAATGTCCATTTTATTCATAATATAGGCCCCTATTTATAGGTCTAGATCTCAACATGACAAAATTACATGTCAGCCCCCTAATCATTAACCTTTCACGGGGTTTTGGGTAATTTACAAGATTATTCTCACATTATAAATCTTGACCCATTCAATTGATAAAGGTCACTGATCATCTGACAGATCTTGGTTCGATCGATTCATGGCCCGGAGGAGTGCTCCCCATCCATTATGCATGTTGATGGCTGCCCCGAGGGACTTCCGTTTGTCGTCTTTTGTCGATCGCTTAGGTGAGAGATTTCCAACGCCTCTTATCTGGAAACGATCGTTTATTGCTTGGTTCGATCGATCGTACTTCCATCTTAGATCACCAATCTGCTCTGAGATTAATGCAGACAGATTTTTATGTGTAAATGAGTAATAATAAATTTTGTTTGACTCTTCTTATGCAGATAATTCAGAAATGGTTAGACCCTAACAACATAATTTCCTAAAGCATAATTCAATTATATGATTTGGACTTTTTGTAAGGTGGATCAGATTCCTTTTGATATTAATCGGGCTCTCTCAAGAGGATGGTTATTTTGGCAATAATTTATTTCAAATAAGAGGTCGGAAATTCAAAAAAAAAATCAATTTTAAAAATAAAGTTGCAATTTTGTTCTCCTTTCTAAACTAAGTCGGCATTAAAACTTTAGCAGCGCGAAGAATGATTAATCAAACAAATATTAAACCTAGAAGAAGCACCATAAAAGACATACCTTCCACCTTCTGTACTCCCTCTATTCCCCCTTTGACCCAATACTATTTGTCATTGCTTCAATGCAGCCAATCAAAATTCTCAATTTCAACTTTCTGCATTAGGCAGGAAAACGTGTATCTTCCCAGATTTTCATGATCAGAGCATAAAAAATCTAATAGCATTAACAACTGAATATTTTTAATGCATTATATCTGAAACTCTGAATTTCGAAAAATATTACATCAGGACCACGTATGTGCAGAGTCCAATGAAATCAAGCCACGTGGAAGTGAAAGAAAACAAAATTGGCCCTGTAATACATGAAAATATTCCCCCTGTGTTATTTCGTGTTATTGTATGTTATTCAGATGTTATTGTGTTCTGAGAATATTCTCGTAGTTATAATAACACAATAATGCATCAATAATACTTGAATAATACATAATAATACATGAATAACGCACAATAACACCTGAATAACACTGAAGAAATATTTTTTTATGTTACCGGACATATTTTATTTTATTTTTTCTGTCACAGCCACGTGGCGTGATTTGATTGGACTCCGCACCTATAACTCTACGTGCGGAGTTCTGATGCAATATTTTCTCCTGAATTTCTTCTATTCTAAACTAGCTTACATTGGTATATATTAAGCAACGATCATAATTAAAAATTAATAAACTCCCAATCCCCCGTTTTTAAAACTCATTAAAATTACAAACAGTTTCACGTTAAAAATTCAAAGTCTCGCTAAAAAACCAAAAAAATAAGAAGTAAAACGTGTGTTCTTTTACTAAACGCGGTTCTCATTAAAAACTCCAAGAAAATATATTCAAAGTCTTCTGAGCGTCACTTCACAAACCATGGAATTCTTTTGAATCAGTCAACAGAGGACTTCACCTTAGTTGCAGAACAACGCATTGCAGATTCATCAGTAAGAAGATTTATATATAAAGAGAAACAAGCTTAGAGAAGTACAAATTAATTCAGAGATCGATATGGTTGAAGAGAGGAGATCTGTTAAGCTGGTGGAAGCCGTTGTTATCTTGCTGTTGATTGCAGCTGGTACGTTGCAAAAGCCAGCCATGGCTGTGAGGCTACTGGGAGGAAAGTTAGTGTTTGTGGCTGAAGATGTTGAAGATTTATTTCTGGAGTCTCTTCCTAAAGGGCCAACACCACCATCTTCAAATTCTTCGTGTGAAACTCACAGCAACATCGGTTGTCCACCACCGTCAAAATAGTGATAATTCCATATATTGATTTTATGGACTACTATGTAGTTTGAAGAAATTCTTTATATATCTACAATTGTTGAAGTGTTGATCCTCTCCATCAATAAAATAAGGAGTTTTTTTTGCTTAATGTTGGTCAATTTTCTCTACAAAAACTGAAGTTGAATGTACTTCCTGAAATATTTTTCGATATTTATTAAAATGTCTTCAGCATGCATGTACATATATTAATATATTTTGGTCTTTTTTTTTTTGATTGGTATGTTGTCTAATAAAGATGTTAATGTGATATATGGTGAGATTGTGAAGTTTATATTACATATCTNTTTTTTTATTGGTATGTTGTCTAATAAAGATGTTAATGTGATATATGGTGAGATTGTGAAGTTTATATTACATATCTCTCTGTAATATATATATTAAGGCATCAAAAATATTTTGTTTTAGAAAATTATTACTTGCGAGAAAATTTTGTGGCTGTAGAGAGGAAAATTTAACTTNAATAAATAAAATGAAAAACGCATGCACATAAAAAATTTATTAAATTATGATAAAAAAGTTGCAAAGTGGTTAGATTGTGCTTCTCAAGATGAGAAAATTATTACGTACGTCGCTCAGACGCCTGTTTCACGGCCGTCGCCTGGACACCTGTATCACGGCCGTCGCCTGGACGTAGCCGACATCCGGGCGACGGTCATAATAATCTCTCCTCAAGATATCTGATTGATTTTTTGCTAAAAAGGTAACGCTACATCGCACTTTTCATGTTAGGAAGACTTAGGTGGATGCATACCGCTCAATTGCTATGTTTTAAAATAAGTAACATCTAAAATTTTATTATTACGTGCATATCACCATGAAAAATGTTAAATTATTTATGTGATATGAAAGATTTGGGTGGTCTAATTCTAAAAAGCAAAATTTTCGGCCCCAGGCATATTTTTAATGTTTTCTTTAAAAAATAAATTATTATATTTTAAATTCTAGAATATATTCTTTATAGAATATTTATCCCTAGCTCTTCTGATCGATTATTGATAACATTATTGTTGTATGTCGAAAGATTCTTGGTTGTAGAGTGATAATTTAACGTCTCAATATTTTACGAAAATTCAGCACACATACACAGATTATAGAAAAGTAGCAGGAGCGCCAAAAATTTTCAGTTGAAAAACTCTATAAATGAACCATTGAAAATAATGTCAGCAGATTATTTATCGACAGCTTGAACACATAAGATGAGTTTTTGATAAACACAAAGGCTGAATAAAAATTTTTTAGATGGTTCAAATTTTAAATATGTAGAAGCAACTCTTACAATCACGTGTACATAATATAACCATCACATTCGAAGTTAGACAAATAGTAACTTTGAAATTATTTATCCCTAATAGTAAAATAACATAGAGATCTCTTCATCCATCGCAACAACCTACCAACTCGGATTATTTCGATGCTAAACAGACAAAAGTTATATTACTGACCCTCAATTTACTCACGGAAAAAATCACAGAGATCTCTTCATCCATCGCAGCAACCTACCAATTTAAGACAGATTACATAGAGATACATCGCAACAATCACATACTACATAGAGATCTCTTCATCCATCGCAGCAACCTACCAACTCGGATTATTTCGACGCTAAACAGACAAAAGTTATATTACTGACCCTCATTGTACTCGCGGAAAAAACCATACGTAAATCTGACACAAATCCGACGATAATCCCTAAATACCGTCTGATTTGCTTTCAACTTGCATCTTATACGTCTGACAAAAATTTCAAAAATTTTAAATTTAGTGAAGGATTCCCTACTCTTGAGTTGCATCTTTAAAAATTAATAATCTAGTGAATGGCATAAACATTAAAGTACCATGATCATGTCCAAAACATTAATATGAACAAACTTTCAAGATTACAATGGAACTGACCCTCTAATATAGAGTCAATTTTCATAAATGGAAATAAACTATATCATGCATTAAAATTTGTAACCTCAAAGAAAGAGAATTTGATTTTCCACTTTTACACAAAGATCACACAAAAGCAAATAATTATGTGAGCACATTGGACATTAAAAGATTATTTATTTGTAAGAAGCTAGAAGAAAAATCGTAAGACCTACTCAAATCAAATTGATTTAAACTTGAAGTGAAGACATAAAAACTTCACCATTCTTTTGAGTAAGAGAAGATGAAATTACAAGAATGTGAATTATCAACTGTGCTTTCTATGAGGGATATATAATGAAATGTGTTGATGAGGCGAACAAGATAAAAAGAGAATGGACAACTATGCTCAAATGATAGTGGATATTCAATTGATCATAGTGTTTTAATGCACTCATCCACCCTCATCTGATTACCACCTCCATCAGATAATCATCACTAGACTATATATCACCACTCATTCCATGATCAAACTACCATAATATTATCGTTGCTATCTTATGGCCTCTTATTCCTTACCATCTCATCAATACTTTTCATTTCCCTCAAAGGAGGTTCAATCAACAATCCACAATCTTATAATCTAACATTCTGCTATTTAGAAGACGAGCAAAGTTATCTTAGCTTATATAGTAGAATTATTTTGATTGGGTTGGACCAATTGATTTTTCCTCTTTAACTTTTACAAATAAAAAATAAAATTTGTCTCAAATGTGCAAGATCTTCTTTTAAAATTATGAAGTTAAATATTCCTAGGCTACAAACGAAAAATTTCCCTACACATTATACTTCTTTACACCAATATATGTTAGACATCCTCTCTATATTACAGAAAGTTGTGATGTAGACTGACAATCTCATCATATATCAGATTAATTATTCTCATATACAACATACTGAATAAGAAAATAGGTTAAAAATGTACTATATTTTAACTTCAATTATTGTAGACAAAACTTACTAACATTAAGCAAAAAAAACTCTTTATTTTATTGATCAAGAGGATTAACACATAAACAATTGTAGCTATATAAATATTTCTTCANAACCAATATAAATAATAACATGCTCAGCTCATGTTCGGCTCTTTTACACCCCTACATACATACATACATACATATCATACATAGATGTATGTGTGTATGTATAAATATAAACATATATGTATACTCCAATATCATATATGTATGTATGTATATATACATACATACATATATGTATGTATATATACATACATACATATATACATATGCATGCATACATACATACATACATACATATGTATGCATACATACATACATACATATATGTATACATACATACATTCATATACATAGATACATACATATATACATATACATAGATACATATATACATATATATAGAGATATATAGATACATATATATAGAGATACATAGATACATATATACATATATATAGATATACATATATATACATATATATAGATATATACATACATACATACATATACATATATATAGATACATACATACATACATATACATATATATAGATACATACATACATACATATACATATATATACATACATACATACATACATATACATATATATAGATACATACATACATACATATACATATAGGTATATATATGTATGTATATATATGTATGTATATATATCTATATATATATATGTATGTATATATATCTATATATATATGTGTATGTATATATATATATGTATGTATATATATATATATATGTATGTATATATATATATATATGTATGTATANGTTTTTTCTGAAGACCATAATCTGTCAGTTATTATATGAAAAATCTTCGCTTTTAATGTTACCGACAGTTTTAAACTCATAGGTAAAATATCTGTCAGTAATTTCAAAATTGACTGATATTCCTATTCCGAAGATAAAAATGTATCATTTATCTAATGATTTAATATCGTTGTTTTTTTTTTGTGTGAAAATCCGAGTCGTATACAATCGTCGATTTGTATAATCGACGGTTCTTTCATTGGTANTTGTGTGAAAATCCGAGTCGTATACAATCGTCGATTTGTATAATCGACGGTTCTTTCATTGGTAATAGTGATCACATACACATTAGAAAAGTGTCGCACTCGTTGATTTTTTTAAGCAGACAAAGTCGTAGGTTATGCATCTTTTTTTATAACTGGGTTAACTGTCAGAAAAGTGTCCCGCCCGTCCATTTTTTGACGCAGGTAATTCCATCAATTAAGCGTCGTTTATGTGTTATCTTTAATAATTGACAGGTTAACTGTTGGATAAGTGTGGCGTCCGTTGTTTTAGTGCAACGCACCTGATGCCGACACTAATATTCATCGTCTAATATTTTCATACATAAATTTTGATGCATGTTTTGTATAAACAAATCTAATGTTAATACGATGTAACAACCGAAACAAATTATTTGCATCTGAATATTTCGACGTAAATTAGATGGAAATAACATCATCAACCCCCAGATTAACGTAAGAAAAAAATCAGACGCAAATTCGATGATAACTCTTAAACATCGTCGGATTTACTTTCAATTTGTGTTTGATCTGTCCAATACAAATATGTTTAATTCTTATAATATGATCAAACGTGAGATTTTTTTATCACCCCTTGCAGTTCCCAGAATTCTTCTGTCGGTCGTTAAACTTCTTTAAGATTCTTGCTAACACATTTTTTATGTCCACCATCCTAACTGACCAGACGAGCACTTTCTTATGTATTCATCAAGTATTATTCGTGACCTAATGACTAACCTGACCAACTTGTAAATGCAGACATTTTGTTTCATTTCATTGATCGTGTCATCTTAATTTTTTTCCTTCAAGATACAAGACCATCTCATGGGCACATGTAGGCTCCATGGAAATTTGTAAATACTGTGCAACTCTAAAAGAATAATCATGCCATATTGTCTGAAGGTCTATTGACTCCACCCACGACTTTCTTTCTTGTATATATACTGTACATATACATCATCTATCCTTAACAAATTCAAAAACATACGATGATGCTTAGAATCTTGACCCATAGAGTTCTCAAGTTACAATTACATGGTGATTTCCCAACATCGGTCACAATTTTAGTAGCTGGGAAGGAGATTTACGCACAAAAATAAAGTTAAAAACCAAGTCAAAGAGCTTATAATAAGAAAGTAGGAAAAATCGCATGCAATGCATTATAATAGAATTTGTGGGCCAACTTTTTGAAAATTTAAAAATAATTTTGAATTTTAATTTAAATATAAGAGGTATATATATATATTTTTGTTTTGAAAGAAGCATGTTTTAATTTTTAAAAAGTTGACCGACAAATTCTGGTCACTCCGCTAGGGATGAAGGGATTCACCACATGTTTGCGTCTTTTGATTGTTGTAAATTTAATTGAGTGAGGAGATCAGTTTGAGAAAGGAAGTACGGGGCCACCAACACGTGATTTATGCCCGAGCCTATTATTCAACATTTTTTAACGTGTTGATGTGGTGTTGGGTAGGTAAAACATTAAACTTAGGAGAATGCATGCTCAGATTTAGTTGGTGAGGAGAATCTACGGCAAAGTTCAGAAAATATATATATTTTTTTCTTACTTAGACTTTGAAATTTGAATGTGAGCTTGCATGAGAGACTCGACGGTTGCAGGGATTCAAACTTTCTGCTTTAGTTTCAAGTAGTGACAGATATTTGAGGGGGATATGTATGATAAATAATTCAATTTATTTTTATTTTTTAATTTAATCTTAAGTTTATTTATATGATAAATAAATAAAATGAAAAACGCATACACATAAAANGGACTTTGAAATTTGAATGTGTGCTTGCATGAGAGACTCGACGGCTGCAGGGATTCAAACTTTCTGCTTTAGTTTCATGTAGTGACAGATATTTGAGGGGGCTATGTATGATAAATAATTCAATTGATATTTATTTTTTAATTTAATCTTAAGTTTATTTATATGATAAATAAATAAAATGAAAAACGCATGCACATAAAAAAAATTATGAAATTATGATAAAAAAAAGTTGCAAATATTTTTTAAGTGGTTAGATTGTGCTTCTCAAGATAGAATAATTATTACGTCCGTCGTCCGGACGCCGAGCTCCGTCCGCTGTATCACAGCCGTTGCCCGGACGCAGCTCGGCATCCGGACGACGGTCGTAATAATCTCTCCTCAAGATATTTGTGTTCGGACGACGGTCATAATAATCTATCCTCAAGATATCTGATTGATCTTTTGCTAAAATGGTAATGCTGCATGGCATTTTTCATGTTAGGAAGATTTAGGTGGATACATACCACTCAATTGCTATGTATTAAATTAAGTAACATCTAAACTTTTATTTTTACACTCGTATCACCATGAAAAATGTTATATTATTTATGTGATATGAACGATTTGGGTGGTCTAAATCTAAAAAAGCAAAATTTTGATGTTGGAAATGAAAATTCATAAGAATTGAGTTGTATGTATGTAAAAGCCCCCAGGCATATTTTTAATGGTTTCTTTAAAAAATAAATTATTATATTTTAAATTCCAGAATATATTCTTTATAGAATATTTATCCTTAGCTCTTCTCGATCATTGATAACATTATTGTTGTATGTCGAAAGATTCTTGGTTGTAGAGTGATAATTTAACGTCTTAGGATTTTATGAAAATCCAACACACATACACAGATTATAGAAAATTAGCAGGAGTCGTCAAAAATTTTCTCTTGAAAAACTATGTAAATGAGCTATTGACAATAATGTCAGCAGATTATTTATCGATAGCTTGAACATATTAGATGAGTTTTTGATAAGCACGAAGGTTGAATAAAAATTTTTGAGATGGTGCAAATTATAAATATGTAGAAGTAACTCTTATAATCACGTGTACATAATATAACCGTCACATTTGAAGTTAAACTAATAGTAACTCTGAAATTGTTATAGTTCCACAACACAAGCAATGGAATTGTGGATCAGAGATTACTAGATCCTGAATGGGGGCATAATATAACCATCACATTTCTCGACGAGTTCCTGTAAGTATAAAAAAAAAAAAAATTTAATTATTTTAACTCTTACAATTCAAAGTTCCAATTAAACATTGATTTTAATCACAAGAGGAGTTTGAACAGCTTTGGGAGAGGAACCTGGCCACTCAGCCCGAAAACTTTGTCAGTAGCAGTGACAGTCATCCTACCACTACGTAGTCCAAGTTTGAGCTTTAGACTCAAGCGACGGGGAAGAAGAAGGGGAGGGTTTATAGCCTTGGTGTGAAGGGCATAGCCTTCGAGACCAAGATCTCTTGTGGTTCTGTACTGAGTTCCTTGAGCTCCTCACAGCCTGATTGGCAGGTCGCTGCGATGGATGAAGAGATCTATTAGTTGCGAGCAAATATGTTGGAAGATTAACATAGAGTTGAGAACTCTATAACAGACATGACAGAGACTTTAGCAAATTGATGGGGCAAGCAGCCAATGACATCGTATAGGAGGAGAAGGGGGAGGAGAAGAGGGCGGGAGATGACGATTATGTATTACTTTATGTATTTATTTTATTTATTTTTAGCATTACTTTGAACATTAACTTGGGATTTTGTGGTTATTTTGTTTTTATTTTTTGAGACACTTTGTTTCATTATATGACTTTGCACTATTGATATTACTTGAGGTTAATGTTGATTATTTGTGGCTGTATAAAATATTACTGCGTTGTGAATTCAATTTATTGTGCAGTTTGTGGAAATATAACAATTATTTATATATTTTTTTCTGTGATACATGTTTACGTCTACGTCGAATTTGCATCCAAAAATTTGACACTGAAACAATAATTTTTATCTATCTTTCTTCAATTATTTTTTACGCTAACCCGAGGATACTCTAACGCTAATGTTACCGTCTGATTTTTTTCAGGCGCATGTATATCCTCAACAATTAGTGACTCAAAGACGATACAAATAAAACGCAAAAGATTTGCTCGGATTATTTCCACGCTAAACAGACAAAAGTTATATTACTGACCCTCATTTTACTCACGGAAAAAATCATATGTAAATCTGACACAAATCCGACGATAACCCTTAAATACCGTCTAATTTGCTTCCAACTTACATTTTATACGTCCGACAAAAATTGCAAAATTTTATGTAGTGAAGGATTCCCTACCCTTGAGTTGCTTCTTTAAAAATTGATAATCTAGTGAATGGCATAAACATTAAAGTACTATGATCATGTTCAAAACATTAATGTGAACAAACTTTCAAGATTCAATGGAACTGACCCTTTAATATAGAGTCCATTTTTATAAAAGGAAATAAATTATATCATGCTTTAAATTTTGTAACCTCAAAGAAAGAGAATTTGATTTTCCACTTTTACACAAAGATCACACAAAAGCAAATAATTATGTGAGCACAGTGGACATTAAAAGATTATTTATTTGTAAGAAACTAGAAGAAAAATAGTAAGACCTATTCTAATCAAATTGATTTAAACTTGAAGTGAAGATATAAAACTTCACCATACTTTTGAATAAGAGAAGATGAAATTACAATAATGTGAATTATCAATTGTGCTTTCTATGAGGGATATATAAGGAAATGTATTGATGAGGCGAACAAGATAAAAGGAGAATGGACAACTATGCTCAAATGATAGTGGATATTCAATTGATCATAGTGTTTTAATGCACTCATCCACCCTCATCTGATTACCACCTCCATCAGATAATCATCACTAGACTATATGTCACCACTCAATCCACGATCAAACTACCATAATATTATCGTTGCTATCTTATGGCCTCTTATTCCTTACCATCTCATCAATACTTTTCATTTCCCTCATAGGAGGTTCAATCAACAATCCACAATTTTATAATCTAACCTTCTGCGATTTAGATGACGAGCAAAGTTATCTTAGCTTATATAGTAGAATTATTTTGATTGAGTTAGACCAATTGATTTTTCCTCTCTAAGTTTTACAAATGAAAATAAAATTTATCTCGAATGTGTAAATCTTCTTTTTAAATTATGAAGTTAAATTTTCCGTACACATTATACTTCTTTACACCAATATATGTTAAACATCCTCTCTATATTACAGAAAGTTGTGATGTAGACTGACAATCTCATCATATATCAGATTAATTATTCTCATATACAACATACTGAATAAGAAAATAGGTTAAAAATGTACTATATTTTAACTTCAATTATTGTAGACAAAACTTACTAACATTAAGCAAAAAAACTCTTTATTTTATTGATCAAGAGGATTAACACATAAACAATTGTAGCTATATAAATATTTCTTCAAACAACATAAATATTTTGTGTCGTCCATACAATGGACTTATCAATTATATGATATGACTGCACAGTGCATGCATGCAAATTGTACGTACACATAAAATCTATATATGGGAATTATTACTTTGTCACGGTGGTGGACAACCGATGTTGCTGTTAGTACCACAAGAAGGATGTGAAGATGGTGGATTTGGCTCTTTAGTAAGGGACTCCAGAAATAAATCTTCAACATCTTCAGCCACAAACCCTAACCTTCCTCCCAATAGCCTCACCTCCATGGCTGGCTTTTGCAACGTACCGACTGAAAACAGCAAGATAAGAACGGCTTCCACCAGCTTAACAGATCTCCTGTCTTCAACCATATAGATCCCTTTAGCCTACTTCTGTGTCTTTGTGATCTTCTCAATTCTCTGAATCAATTGCACTTCCCTAAGCTTCATTCTCTCTATATATAACTATTCTTATTGATGAATCTGCAATGTGTTGATTTGTGACTAATGTGAAGTCCTGAGTTGACTGATTGGAAAGAATCAGATGATTTGTAAAGTGACGCTCAGAAGACTTTGAATGTGTTTTCTTGGAGTTTTTCATGGGAACCGCGTTTAGCAAAAGAACACACGTTTTGCTTCTTGTTTTTTTTTTTTTTTTTAGCAAGACTTTGAATTTTTAACGTGAAGCTGTTAGTAATTTTAATGAGTTTTAACAACGGGCGATTAGGAGTTAATTAATTTGTAATTATGCTCGTTGCTTAATATATATAAATGTAAACTAGTTTAGAATAAAAGAAATTCAGAGTTTCAGTTATAATGCATTACAAATATTCAGATTTTTTATGCTTTGATTATGAAAATATGGGAAGATTCACGTTTTCCTGCCTAATGCAGAAAGTTGAAATTGAGAATTTTGATTGGCTACATTCAAACAATGTCAAATCGTATTGGGTCAAAGGGAGAATAGAGAGCGTCCAGGTGGTGGAAGGTATGTCATGTTTAGATCTAGACATGTATTTTTGGTTAATGATTATGGGGCTGACAATGTATTTTTGTCATGTTTAGATCTAGACATGTAAATAGGAGTCCATATTATGAATAAAAGGGACCGTTTCAGTTGGTCTGCTATTGCTCCTTGACTCTCTCTTCTCTTTCTCTTAATTGACTCGTAATAGAATGATTCATTTCTTGGGGTTGTTTGCCGGATAATTTCAGTTTCAACAACTCAATTTCTTTAAAATGCATTAATTTAAATTCTAAATGAATGTTCTATGAAGAAATGAATCAATTTAACCATCGATTTCTATATTTTGAGAGTTAAGCCCGAATAATGAATAAGTTATTCTAAAAAATTATAAATAATGTCATTTTCCACATGGATGAGGGCTATAATTGAAATAAAATTGAGAACTTCGAGTACCAAAGAACTCTAGAGCTTTGTCTGACAACAAACATTGAACACCACTAGCAGTTACTATCATTACAATGTCGTCATCTCATTGTCATTACTAATCTACGTCATTGGCATCCAACCGATATCAACCATCCAACATCTTCAGTTTTGTTTCTTCCATCACAAGAGAACAAGTTAGTACACTAAGTGTGCTACTTAGTAATTTTGTCTTCTGCTAATAAAATGAATAGCTGATCTTGTAACCTCAATTATTATGATCAATTATTTTTTTTTGGACCAGGTCATGTGATTTTTCCTATTTTTTTTTTAATTTTTCACATAAGAATCCTGATGTCTCTTGTATTCTTATTTTTTATCACCTTGTGCACGAGATCTTTGTAATATGGCATAAAATTCTCATTCTACAATCATAATTTTTTTTTGTATGCGACCATATGATTTTCCTTTTTGTTTGGGATGTTTTACTTCTTATAGTACCATAAAAATGTAATCTTTTAATATTTATTCTTCTTTTTGGAAATTTAATATATAAAAAACTAAAGAAGCTTGATAAATTGTAATTGACACACACCAAGTGATGCAAAGCATGGGCTGCTCACACAAGTATACGTGACGAATTAATAGTATCGAGTTCGAGTTTGTTTGTTGATCCCATGAGGAATGAGGAAAACTAAACGAAGGAAAAGTTCTAGCATACTATTTTCAGGCTTTTCCTGAAATGTTTGATTTATTAATTCATTTTTTTATCTATCCTAAATTTAAAAAGCAATTTATTCCTAGCAAGCAAAATGATTCATATAAAAAATTTAAGTTTTAAAGATTTTCCTCTTTAATTAATCAAGTGATTGATAAAACTAAGGAGTAGATTCAAAAATGGTGTCAATATGGAGAAAAATTCTTCCTCATCTCCTTCCGGTGAACTGAGGAAGATTAGCAGTCTCAAGATTGGTTCCCTAAACTCTTGATCTGCCCACAAGAAAATATCCCACAAAAGATTGCTTAAACTCATCGGTCACATCCCTCAAATTCGAAAATTTAACTATTTTGTTTCATAGAAAATCCATCAAATTTCAATATTCATGAAAGGCTTTAACAATTCACTAGCAAGGCAGAACGTATATTAAATTCACAAATTAACTCAGCACACTCAAAATCAAATCAAGTCAAGCAATCTCAAACTCTTGGTCCTATCTAATCACCATCATAATTAAAGAGAGAATCAAGTAAGCTACTCACTATTCATGACAACTTTCATCAACCTAAACTCAGCATTATGAATAAACATCAACAACCAAGTCTTTACAAACAAATCATGAAGAAAATACAACTTGAATGAACTTGTCTCCTTCACAATAAAGCTGGATAAAATATCTCCAATAACAAGCAACAAACTCTCTCAATCCTCACAAACACTCTCTTTTCTTCTCTCCTAATCTCCTTACAAGTTGTGTGGCCTTCTCCTCCTGAATTCTCCCTCTAGAATTGACAAAAAAAAGATGGTGAAAAAACCCTCCTTAATTCGTGTCAAGCATTTTCTCTCCCCGAATTCGAGTTTTGAACTATCATAACTGTTGATTTTTGGGGACCAGCACCGGAGCGCCCATAGGTGTCGCCACTGTGCTATTAACCGTAGTGCCACCGAGCCTATGTGTTGCACTTCTGGCATCTCAATGCCAGGAATCCAATGTTGGGTTTCCAAGCTCTCGAGAAATCTTTCTCAATTTGGGTGCCTAGGCGCTGCAAGACAGTGCCCCAAAGCTTCAAGTACAATGCCCTGACCCTACAAATCTAGCACTGGTTTTCCAAGTTCTCTTTTTGCGCACTCCAAGGGACTGGTTCGACACCTAGATGCTAGAATACCACCTTGCTCTTTTTCTTGATTTGATTCCTGACTTGCTCCTTACATCTGTTACCTACATTTTATTCAAAATACCCTCCAAAAACATAATCAAAACATATAAAAAGACAGTGAGGATGATAAATAAGTACATTCTACGAACACATCAAAATCTGTCAAACTTAGAGGTTACTTGTCCTCAAGTAACAAAAAAACTCAAACTTTCGATCATCTTGAATGAAAGAGGAATGAATTTTCATAAGTTGCCATCTACATTCAAACTTTCAAAGATACAAAGGTAGAAATGAAAATCCTCCATTGAATTATTCTGACACATGTTCTTCAAGAACTTTGAACTTTATCAAATGTTATTTAATCTCATATTCACTTCAAGGGATCTAATAACTGCAAAGTTAATACAGTCTAGATGTTAAATTCTAAAAAATTAGTCCTCCTTAAGGAAACCTGTTAATAATTTATAAACATATAAATAGATTTAAATTATAGAATATTATGAAGTTTTCAATTTAAAAGAAATAGTAGCAAAACAAATTTTAGCTTCTCTTCTATGTTTTTCATTTATAACTTTTTTTTCTTATATTTTCTTATATTTTTGCTTTCTTTCTATAAGATGAATATTTTCAATACTATATCTGGATTAGTCTTTTAAGGGTTTTGAATTTTACTACAATCCCCTTAAACTAAAATACTCCAACATTCTTTTTTTCTTTTTTTTTTTGTTTATGCATGACTTATAAGTTATAAATTATTAACATAAAATTCAAATAAGATAGAGCCAAGTTTTCAAAAAAATGCACATCTAGCTGCAATTAACTTACCAACAAACCAAATCTTTTCGAAAATTAAATATGGTGAGTAAATAATTATTTGTTGAATTACAAAAATCATTCTACAACTACTTCAGTTTAATTCAAAATAAGTTTAATTGTCTTGTAACTATGTATTGTCTTCTATTCAAATTCTTGTAGTCCCATATTCATTCCACTCTACATATGTCAACAAACATCAAACTCTAATATTTTGTTTACAAAGGGACAAACACTGACAAAATTCATTCCCCCCAAACTTAATCACAAGCAATTACAAAAGTAAGATGAAAAACATATAAAACAACAATACAATTACATGTAGCACTTGTACAAACACCACTTCAACGATAATGATTATAAATATGAATAAAAATAGTAGCACATAAAAATATATCAGCGCATTAACTTATGACACATGAAGAAGTTCAGATTAATTATAACAATTAAAGTTCAACAAATATGTAGAAATAAAAAGTCCATATCACAGTCCAACAAGATACATTACAACAAAAACATAACACAACTTCAACAAAAACTATATCNTCTTCTACAGTGCCTAGGGGTTAGTGCCACCGCGCCTATGTGTTGCACTTCTGGCATCTCAACGCCAGGAATCCAATGTTGGGTTTCCAAGCTCTCGAGAAATCTTTCTCAATTTGGGTGCCTAGGCACTGCAAGNTTTTTTTTGTTTATGCATGACTTATAAGTTATAAATTATTAACATAAAATTCAAATAAGATAGAGCCAAGTTTTCAAAAAAATGCACATCTAGCTGCAATTAACTTACCAACAAACCAAATCTTTTCGAAAATTAAATATGGTGAGTAAATAATTATTTGTTGAATTACAAAAATCATTCTACAACTACT
>JXCR01146411.1:17199-59090 GCA_002079205.1 Phalaenopsis hybrid cultivar
CCTATTCTTGCACGTCGCAAGATAGGTGGAAAATTTGAGCCGACTTGGGAAGGACCGTTTATCATTGAGAAGGTCTACGCTGGAGGAGCTTACCAACTCATCAATTCTCAAGGAGAAAGGCCTATGCTTCCAATAAATGGACGATACCTGAAGACTTACTACGCAACATGACAACGCTTGCCGCTGTTAGATTGCCGCGTACATATGAAAATTTTTGTGAACTTCAGATAGTTCTTGGGTTATTTATATGGTTTGAAAAGTCTTTGACCAGATAATTTTTTTTTTATCAAAATCAAAAATTAATGAAAATTCTTAATATCACACATTACATCCATTTTTTTTTCTACATATATATTTACAAGATAAAATATACGTTAATTGAACTATATTTTGTTCTGATTCATAAACAATTCAAACTCACTGATGTCTCCCTGTTAATTAAAGGAGAAGATGTCAGGATCGCGGCTGATTTTTGCTTTCAAAGATGGTTTGAACCTTGCTTTCAACAAAGAAGATGTATCGCAAGGTGGGATAATCGACTTTGATATGAAATTCGATGATGTTAACATAGAATATGAAAATCCACTAATGGATGTCGTTGAAGAACGAGAAAAAGAGGGATTGCCCTCATTACTCAAATTCAGCACCAGGATTCTCCCTTCCTCAAAAGGGAAAGAAATCGTCCAAGAAAAAGATCCGATGGAAGGGTCAAGCCGCCGTCTGCCCTCCATGGTGGCTACTACAGCAGGACATTTGATAATTGTCGATGAGCAAAAAATACCTTTCACCTCATTGCGGAGGACTCGACGAAGAAATGCTGACCGAAAAAGTCAAAGAGCTCTGGCCAAAGCCAGGAAAGAAAAAGAAAAGTTATTTGCAATTCTAGAAGAATACATGTATAATGTCAACATGAAGGAGTCTTCTGATAGTCTGCCATTGACAGAAGAGGAAGTACAATCAGTACGGCGTCCAGAACCATCACCAGTATGGGTTCACTCTAATGCCAGTTCGGTTTGTTCCACTTGCCATTCCACAACACTTGAACAAGGACATTCTGCAGGAGCATTTGTAGAATGTCCACGTTGCAATGTTCTACATTTAGAACAATATTGTAATTATGATAATTACTTATCAGCTAATGAACTCATAAGATATGATGATCTGTCGATAGATAATGCAAATACAATTCAGCATTATCCATGGGATATATATCAAGCGCCAGCTCAAATTGAGGCATATAATCCGGTGGGAGCAATACCTCCACTGACATGGCAGCCGATTATTGATAATTAGATTAATGATGAAGCACATTATCCAGCATATCCAATCAATGTTGAGCTTGCAAAGATTCATAATGTTAAATGTAACGTTTTTTAACATTTTAAAATAGTTGATGGAGAATATGTCAATATTTTGGAAGGATTGGAATTATACACAGAAGTCTTCTCTCTCGCGGAACAACGAGAAGTACTTGATTGTGTGTTTGATCTCCAAATCAGAGGCAAAGCAGGGTTGCTATCTGGAAGAACATATTCAGAGCCTAAAAAATGGATGAGAGGCAAGGGTCGCATCACGATACAATGCGTCTGTTGTTATAGTTATAAAATAGATCGACAAGGAAATCTTCCAGAATTTTTACAACATGAACAGGTGGAGTCAATGCCACCCATGATAAAATGGATGATTACATGACTGGTTCAATGGAGAATAATTCCAACAAGTTGTATCCCCAATAGTTGCATAATCAAGATTTATGCAAAAGGGGATTGTATCCCTCCACATATTGATCATCATGACTTTGATCGTCCATTCTGTACGGTCTCCTTCATATCAGAAAGTAGTATCCTATTTAGCACAGAGATAGACATAATTGGTCCAGGTGAATTCCAAGGATCTGTTGAGATTTCATTACCAAGAGGATCCGTCCTGATTCTGAAAGGAAATGGAGCTGACATAGCAAAACATTGCATTCCTGGAGTTTGACACCGTTGAGTGTCGATAACTTTCAGAAGAATGAGCGACGACAAAATCCCATATGGATTTCAGCCAGACATGGAACTTGAACAGTTGCAATCATAGTGAAATCTCCTCTAATAGTGGGGGTACTTGAGAATAATTCATTCCCATTTGATCAATCTTTTAGAAATAACAACAATTTGAGAAGCCAAAATATACATTGCATCAGAATCATGAATACTAGCCACTCTCTTAGGATTTGCCCTTTCAGAGGGCCATTGAAAATTATTAGTATCCATTTCTTCAATTAAAGAATATACTTTATCAAAAGTTTTTGACATTAATGAATATCAGCGCTATTTTTGGTTGGAGGAGTTGCCCGTAAGAAGCTGTCGGTCACCGGAATCAAAATCCCATCATCTACTTCGGAAGGACGTTTTAAATTACATATATATTTAGTTTTAGAAAAATATGAAATCAAACTGACCCCATAATTTTCATATTTTAAATGAAAGAGCGTTGTACCTCAAATCCTGTGTCTATACCAAAGGATAAACACAAGACTTGAGGATGAGGCTCGATCAAATAAACTAAGGAATATATGACATTTGTTTGGTCTATGCAACCTTTGTATTTGCCGACAAGTTCCCTTATTTAATATATAGAATTAAATAAAGTTTATATTAAGTTGGGTTCGGACATTCTTCCTATAAGGGCAAGCCCCTATAGTTCATTACATCTTAAATGACCAAAATCACCTAAGAAGACTCTCAATAAAAATCAGAAAATATTAACTTCAAGGATTTTTAAAGGGTAGGACTTTTCAATGAGATCGGACGTAGAGGTGTGAAAGGGGATTGGTTCAAATTTGGAATATTTTGTTGTAGAGTCCAAAGGAGGAAGAACTTGGGGATGTCATGGATCCAGAGGAGAACCCCGATGACTTCCCAAGCTATCCTAATGTTTGGCTTCATTTCTGAGAAGAAATATTCAGGTGTTTCATTCTGCCAATCTTATTTGTTAGGGCTTACATTCATGTGAAACTATCACACAAATAGCTTGGAAGATGTGAGGATTTAGGTCATGAAAAACGACAATCTCAAAATCTTAAGACGAGTTAGGGCTTATATTGTACAGCAGAGCTATACAAATGCCTAAAGATAAGGTGAGGATTTACATTGCATAAGCAAGCAACCTCGAAATCTTATGGCTTTGTTGTTTATATCTAAGGAAGGAAGATTAGTTTAGCTGAGGAAGACAGATTCTGCTGTTGAAGATGGTTGTGCTGCCTACCATGCTAGCTCCAAGCTCCTTGCCGCGACGAGTTTGAGTTTTCTAGTGTGTCCAGTTATGATGTCAAATCAGGTGGCCCTAGTTCTTTAAATTTTATGGGGGCATGTTAAAGTTGATTAGTGCGACACCGGTTAGGATCCTACGGTTCACTCCTTTCGACACCACCATTTTCTATTGGATTCACTTAGTCCAAATGAACATACTAAAGTCAACTTAATGAGTTTCATAATTTCATTTAGACCGTACGAAGCCTCGTTAGCAGTCGTAGGTTACCTCGTCTAAGGAATTCCCGATCATTCGATAGAGACATCTTAATTTAGTTGCAATTGTAGTTTTGTGTGATGTGTGTGTGAATTGTTTTATATTTTGAATGTTGTGGGGGTGAATTTTATCTTGGTTGATTTTAGTTTTAGTCGATCATCAAATAGAGACATCTTAATTAAGTTAAAGTTGTGGTTTTATATGATGTTTGTGATTAAATTTTGATTTTATATTTTGAATTTTGTGGTAGTGAATTTTATCTTGGTTGATTTTAGTATTAGTTTTAGTTTTTAATTTGTCGATATCTTAATGATTTTAGTTTTCATGCAGGATAGCATCGTTGTTTAGCATGCAAGTTTGTGTAAGCATAAAAGTACAAGAAGAATGATGCTGAAAACTATAAAAGCATACCAGGCGAGTCTTCTCGTTCCACCACATGAAACTTAAAATGCATGTTAAGGCAGTTCATGTAGAGGCAAAAAAAAAAGGAAGGTTTTAGTAGTTTTCCTAACCCTATGTCATATCTTGGTGGGTCCTTAGGAGTTTAATTAAGGATGATTTTGTCAAGCAAAACATATTTAGTACATCTTCGAGGTATCCAACACATCTAGAGAAAGAAGCAGGTTCGTGCTACTCTCTCGCTGCCTGGTGGAAAATCTTGAGTTTTTTAAACTTATTATGTTGCTTAATAATTCATCTTTTTAATACCCTCAGTGAGCATTGATGTCTCAATTATCCCTAAGAATAGGGTAATTATCACTCGTAATTCAATTTAAGAATTATGTGGGTGAAGACCCTTAAAGAGACAAGTTTAAGAGACTTAGCTAAATTTTGACTTGGGCTTGTAGTGTTTGAAAGATGTTTTAATTTTCAATGATGTTTATTTTTCTAATCCTTATTTAAATGAAACTTGATTTAGCCTAAGTCACTACTAAGCCCTTAAGATTGTGATGGTGATGATTAATGTTTTTGTTTTTTTTTTCATCAAATAGGGGTATTAAATTAGTGAGTTATTAACACCCAAAATCATAGCCCTAAATCTAGGATCATTTAATCGGCTAGACTCCCAAATTTATGTAATTTAAGGAAATTGTAAATTTATCGTTTTTAATTAGGACAAGTGAGGTTGGTTTCTACTAGTTAACCCCTTATGTTTCAAACATCCAAATATGTTAATTAGAATCAAAGATTTCCCATTTCCCTATCTGAAATTAGGCCAAAATGTTAATTGAGGCTAAATTTCCAAAATTACATATTTGCCCCTAAGGCTGTATCACTTTAAAATTCATCAAATTTAATCCAAATGACTTTGGAATTTTTATCTTACCTCATTGGTTAATTGAGACATCAAAGGAGAGAGTGTGATTTTTCAAAATTTAATTTATCTATATGATTACTTTTAATGTAAGAATAGGATTTTTCAAAGAAAATTCCTAACTTGACCAAGGTAAATCTTAATCCCTTGAAATTTTTAATGGAGGTAGGATTAGATAAGAGAAGCCTTTAGACCAAATTTCATGATTTTTTAAATTTTATTTGAATTTTAAGAATTATTTTAATTTATGGGGTGTTTATTGATTATAAAATATTTTACATGTAAAAAATTAAGTTTTCTATTTTTATTAAATCTCTCAGATGTCAAGGGACATAGAGAAACCATTATTTAAATTATTGGAATTATTTTAGTGAAAATTCATTTTTAGCCTTTAAAAAATATTGTAAGCTTGAAAACTCAATATCTTTATTTAGAAAATAAAGAAAAATACTCCAATTGTTAATAAGTTCTTAGAAAATAATTTAAAACATTTTCATGAATTTTATTAACTTTGTGATTTTTATCATTTTTTAATTATCTTAAATATTTAAAATAGGCTAAAAATGAAGTTTTTATTTTTACTTCAAATTTATTTTTATAAAATTCCTCTGATCATGGAGAACTTCAAAAGCCAAGTTTTATAATTTATCAAGTTATATTTTAATTATTAATAATCATTTTCGTGCCAAAAATGTTAATTAACTTGAAAAATCAATTTGAGATATTAAATGAACTCCAAATATTTTGAAGTTTTTATGGGGTTTTCTCTGGAGTTTATGTTTTAATGGAGACCAAAAATTAAGTCATTTAGATGTCTATGTTACCCAAAATTAATTTTCTTTGTGTTTTAGGGTTGGTGAAGATCATGAAATTATTTCCAAAAGATCCTCTGGTCATGGTGATCTTCCAAATTTTTTTTTTGAATTTTGTAATCAACATGCTAAATATCATTATTAATTTATGCAAATAATGGACATAAAATTGAAAAATATGGATCTCTGTCTAGGGACCTTCTCTGACTTTTGAAAAATAAGAGGATATTCCTTAAGATAGAGGCAACAACATGCTAAAATTTCAAACCATGGTGATATTCCTACATGCATGGAGAATCAAAACATTTGAATCTGTGTTTAATTAATTAAAAATAAAATATGCATCAATTTGACTCTAAATTATTTCCACATTTTTCTCCTCTGTTCACTGAGCAAGATGATTTTTTTATTTTATTTTTATGATTTTTCTACACCAATATATGAATTTTTAAAGCTAGGGCTATTTATTTCAATAAGAAAATCATTATTTTTCTATTCAAACGCGTGGCGCTGACTGTATCCTCGGCAGCTCCAAAGGCATGCGTGGCGTGCTCTGGTTGGATGCCGCCATCCATGTAGCCACTGACTTAGCCAGTGGTTCATGTAAGGAAGCGTTGTCCAGCTCGATCTCCTTCATCTATCTGATACACGCGTGATTGGACGACTCCCCTTCACTGTCCCCGATAGAGTGATCCTGTGACCGTCCACACTAAAAGCCTAAGATCCCGGCCTAGACTCAACCAAATTAATTGTTGAAAATGGTCAATAGGAATGCCATGAAGAGTTTTCAACATGAATTGGGTGCCAATTTTGGGGTTAAGGCAATTAATTTGGTGAAATTTGGGAACATTCAATTTGGGCAAAATTTGGAGCTTTTTTGGACTTGGGTTGAAATTAATTGATATTGAGGTTTCACCAATGCCAATTTAAGGTCAAGTTTGATGTTTAGAAATTTTATGAAGAGTTTAGAACATAAATAGTGGCCACTTGAGTGAGCTATGAGTTCAATTTGGTGAGACTAAGTCATGTGCCCAAAGTTGGGGGTTTGACCTATAACAAAATTGGGCTCAAAGCATGGGCTAATTGAGCTTAGATTTGGTTTATTTGATCACATTAAGGGTAAATTTGAGTTTGGGGTTGAAATTTTGGGAGATTGGGATCAAATTGATGGACATTTGAGGTAGATTTGGGGAAAATGGGTCTTTAAAAGACAATTTGGGGGTTTTGGTCAAAGATGGTTAAATTGGCCAAATTGGGTCATGTAGTAGTTGAGGAAAATGAAATTAGGAATATTTGGGAGGTTTTGGGAATTTTCGGGGTTTTTTTGGATTTTTTTGAATTTTGGGCTAAGGAGGGGTATTTTAGTAATTTGGCAAATTTTGGCGATTTTGGGTAGTTTTGTTGTTTTCAAGGTGTTTGAAACATTTTTTGAACTAATTTGGGTATTTTGGGTAAATTTTGAAATTTTGGCCAAATTTGGGTTTCCAAGGGTATCTAGGTAATTTCGGGGAGTTTAGGGGCAAAAGGTTAGGATGGGTATCTTGGTAGAGTTGGAGTGCCAACCACCATCAATAAGCCATGGACCAATGGAAACCCCATTGGGTCCTCTTTATGTAGTGGTCTTAGCTAAACCCTAGCTTAGGGCTACTGGGTTTACAGGACCACCTACATGAGTCTCCCAAAAGTATCAAGGGACCAAAGCCTAGAAGTTTAAGTTTAGGATTGTGAGTGATTGTGAGTGCAATTATGTACCTTAAGACGTAGACCAACACCCAGAGTCAACCTTAGGTCCAGCAGTCCTAAGGGTGACTCATCTTGAGTTCCCCCATAATGACCCCACCTACTAAGTGCTGAAGGTTAGGACCAATATGTGGAATTTCAAGTTGAGTAGAGAAGAGTTTGGAATTTCTAATGGTGAGGGTTCCTTTTCTAGTTTTCTAAGAATAGTTAATAGGAAAGTCCTATGGTTAGACCTTAGGCTACGAAAGCGAAAAAACTAAACCTCAACCAAAAGTGAGGTCACAAATTGACCCAATAGGTGTGGTGTGTTGGGCAAGCACACTGCGAGTATTGGTGTTTACTTACAAGATCAACAAAACCAATATAAACTCTTAAGTCAGCAGACCAAGAAGTAGTGTAGAATAGAGTAACAATTGTTTCTATTGGGGAGCAATAGATACTCTCTGTTGGGGAAAAGCAAAGAGACTCCGCAAACGGCCGTGGGGAAAACTAATGATTGAGGCGGCGACTCGATTCCAAATTCAATGTTTAATTTTGATTTTAACATTGATAATTTTCGAGAATAGGATTGTGCGGGAGGATCAAATTGAGATGGAAGGCACAGAGGCTCACATCCGACTCAAAAAGGTAACAACAGTGTAGAAATTGGAATCCATTAAGGATATTAAGCCATAAAAAAAGGATTATACCAGTTCTAGTTACCACTGGGGAGTTATATTCAAACTGACATGTGACAGGGAGAATATATATGTCACGTTAGGAAGGAAAGCACTGGGACTCACATCCAACCCAAGAGGTGATGAAGAAAATATCTGCTATGTTGTGGAGGAAAGAGTCAGGACTCACATCCAACACAAGAGGTAGCGGAAAAATATATCGATCAAGTTAGGAAGGAAGGCACTGGTACTCACATCTAACCCAAGAGGTTACAAGGAAAATATCTGCAACAATGAGGAGGGAAGCTCTGTGACTCACGTCTAACTCAAGTGGTAGTAGAAAAATATATCGATCACGTTAGGAAGGAAAGTATTGGGACTCAAATCCAACATAAGAAGTGACGAGGAAAATATCTGCTACATTGAGGAGGAAAGTGTTGTGACTCACATCCAACTCAAGTGGCAGCGGGAAAATATATCGATCACGTTAGGAAGGAAAGCACTGGGACTCACATCCAACCTAAGAGGTGACCAGAAAAATATCTGCCACATTGAGGAGGAAACCTTCGAAACTCACATCCAATTGAAGAGGTAGCGGGAAAATTTATCGATCACGTTATAAAGGAAAGCACTGGGACTCAAATCCAACCTAAGAGGTGATAAAGAAAATATCTGCTACATTGTGGAGGAAAGCTCCGAGACTCACATCTAACTCAAGAGGTAGCGAGAAAATATATTTATCACGTTAGGAAGGAAAGCACTGGGAAGCACATCCAACCTGAGAGGTGACGAGGAAAATATCTGCTATAATGAGGAGGAAAGCGCTGTGACTCACATCTAACTCAAGTGGTAGCAGAAAAATATAACAATCATGATAGGAAGGAAAGCAATGTGACTCACATCCAACGTAAGAGGTGACGAGGAAAATATCTGCTACATTGAGGAGGAAAGCGCTGTGACTCACATCAACCTCAAGTGGTTGTTGGAAAATATATCAAACACGTTAGGAAGGAAAGCACTAGAACTCACATCCAACCTAAGAGGTGACGAGGAAAATATCTGCTACATTGAGGAGGAAAGCTCCTGGACTCACATCCAACTTAAGAGGCAGCGGAAAAATATATTGATCACGTTAGGAAGGAAAGCAGTGGGACTCACATCCAACCTAGGAGGTGATGAGGAAAATATCTGCTACATTGAGGAGGAAAGCACTGTGACACACATCCAACTCAAGTGGTAACGGAAAAATATATCAATCACATTGAGAAGGAAAGCACTGGGACTCACATCCAACCTAAGAGGTGATGAGGAAAATATCTGCTACATTGAGGAGGAAAGCACTGTGACTCACATCCAACTCAAGTGGTAGCAGGAAAATATATTGATCACATTAGGAAGGAAAGCACTGGGACTCACATCCAACCTAAGAGTTGACAAGGAAAATATCTGCTACATTAAGGAGGAAAGCGCTGTGACTCACATCCAACTCAAGTGGTAGCGGGAAACTATATCGATCACGTTAGGAAGGAAAGCACTGGGACTCATATCCAACTGAAGAGGTGATGAGGAAAATCTGCTACATTGAGGAGGGAAGCGCTGTGACTCACATCCAACTCAAGTATTAGCAGAAAAATATGTCGATCACGTTAGGAAGGAAAGCACTGGGATTCACATCCAACCTAAGAGGTGACAAGAGTGCAGAGGGTGGCAACCATTAAGGAAATTACGCCAGGAAGAAAGGGAGACTATACTAGTTTGAGCTATCGCTAGGGACATTACGTTCGAACTAGATCTAGCCAAAAGGTGACACGAGGTTTGATTGAGTGCTAAGACGGGAAAAAGGTCCAAAGACCCGCTTTGAATGCAAGGAGTGGTGAGGAGTGTGACACTCCATAGGGAATGTGAAGAATTTCAAGAGATTTTTTGCATAATGTGTAATGTCGTGGGGATGTGAAGAAAATTGGCGCGAACCAGAATAGTCGTGCTGCGCAAGCAAAGAGTATGAAATCTTGAGCTTGAGATAAACAAACTCAAGAAAAAATGTTTTCAAAATTTAACTTTTGTTAGTCGATCTTCAAAAGAGTTTCATTTTTTTAAAAAATTTTCATCAAGTTTCATTGTTATGTTCCTCGTTCACTGTAGTTGTGAACGAATGTATGGTTCTATGGCTTTTATCCATCGCACCAAGGAGGACAAATTTTAACAAACATACAAAATTTTGAAAGAAGTTTCATTCATCTGCTTCAAACAGGAGTTACAAATCCGAACACAGGTTGAAGCCTCGAAAAGTACAATATGAGACTACATCAAAATACATTAAAAGTATGTCATGTCGAGTACACATTATGGGCTGAATATATCCGGTACATATTATATCTGCTGAAATAAAACATAGTTAAAGAAGAAAAGAATCCTCTGAGTTTCTGTCATTGACGTAGCAAGCTCTTGATCAAGCTGGCCTTCTAAGCCATGCTCCAGGACAAGAATTCCCTTCGCACATGTCTAGAGGTGCAACCTTCTCATAGCTCGTACGGTAGCAGTTCTTCTAGTTCTAGGTCTAGCTGAAATTCATATGATGCTTTGCTGTCGTCTAATATGTAGACTACATCAAAATACATTAAAAGTATGTCATATCGAGTACACATCATGGGCTGAACATATCCGGTACATATCATATCCGCTGAAATAAAACATAGTTAAAGAAGAAAGGAATCCTCTGAGTATTCATCATTGACATAGCAAGCTCTTGATCAAGCTGACCTTCTAAGCCATGCTCCAGGACAAAAGTTCCCTTCGCACATGTTTAGAGGTGCAACCTTCTCATAGCTCATACGGTAGCAGTTCTTTTAGTTTTGGGTTTAGTTGAAATCCATATGATGCTTTGCTGTCATCCATATTATTGAAGGTTACGGACACCCTACAGTGTCGCACCCAGTGCTTGGCGACATATGCCCCGTTTCCTTTCAGAACCAAAATTGAACCAACTGGCAGCAGAATCTCTACAGCTCCTCTGAACTCTCCAGGGCTGACAATGTCAATTTCTTTTCCAAATAATATATTGCTTTTGCTCATGAATGAGACCGTGCAGAAGGGCCTAAGAAAATTGTGGTGGTCTATATTGGGAGGGATGCAATCACCCTCGTCTTAGATGTTGATGATGCAACTATGCGGGATGCAGGTAACTGGCAGTATGTTCCACATGACCATCCTCTTGTTCGTCGACTTTATTATAGGAGTTAGTGGATCTACCTGGTCATGTCTGAGGATCCCCGACAGATTTCCTTATCTATCATTTGTAAAATTATAACAACAGCCGCATTGAATGGTGATTGTTCATTTTCCTATCATCCATTTCTTTGGTTCATAGTATGCTCTTTCCATGAGAAGGCTTGCTCGACCTCTATCCCTCAAGTCAAAGATGCAGTCAAGAATGCTTATTTCATCACTTTCAAGAAGACCCTGGTATACAGCTCCAGACCTTCCAGTATGTTGATGAATCTTCCTTGGACTTCCTCATAGAATTCAAATTCTCTTTTATTCACCTTGCTTATTTTATTGTACTCCATCATGCTAGGGGTCGGCAACTGTTGTGAGCATTCCTCCATCTGGACATCGGCAGGAACCCAAACTGACGCTAGCTCATCTGGAACATGTGATTCAGCATCTAAAGGGATGTACAACTCTGGACTCCATGGTATATACTTGTCTGTCCCCAATGGGACATATGGCTCATCCATAAAAAAATCTATGGTCTGAGACCCGTCGGTGGTGGAGGTGTACTCCTCAAATGTATTGTAGTGATGTTGATGTAGGACATTGCAGTCCAGGCATTCTATAAATGCCCCTTTTGCTGATGTCCCTGTAGGTATCTCGGTGTTGCACGTCAGGCAACCCGTGCATAATACATTTGAAGCTGAAGGTGTCTCTGGCTCTGTGATGAACCCTGGTTCTTCATCTGTGGCGGGTAGGCTGAAAGAAGTCTCTTTCAAGTTTGGATCATAGATATTCCCCTCAGGAATAGGGGTGAGTAAGTTGTTTGCTTCCTTTTGACGTCTGCATTCTTCCTGTAGAAAAGCCCTCTATTTTCTGCAGCTGACATTTCTATGCTGAGTCCTGCGAAGCGAAGCATCTGGCAGTCGTTCATTGTTGGCGGCTACTAGGCCTCCGAATGGTGTAGTTATCATGGATGGCAGAAGGCTGGGCCCCTCCCTCGGGTCCTGCTCTATCATCACGTTCTTTCCTTTATGTGATGTATTGCCTTTGGTCGCCACCCTCAGCAGTGAAGACAATCCCTCCTTTTCTCGGTAGCTGACTACATTCAGTAGAGGACCTTCATAGTCCATATCAAATTGGTTAAATTCCATGTTGAAGTCTATGGTGCCACCCAGTGGCGCCATTTCCTCGGTAGCTGATGTATTGCCTATGGTGCCACCCAGCGAAGATCAGCCTTTGTCGCGACATTTTTGTGCAGACGACGGGAAAAATGTCAGTGAGTCGAAACTTGGCATGAATGAGAACAAAAAAAAGTATTTATTAAAGTAAATTTTAGTTTGTTTAGGTGAAGAGAATTGTTTATTTTATGTATGAATTTTGTTTAATTTAGTGAAATATTAAGTTCAAAAGTAGTAAGAAGAAAATTTGAAGTTTAAAATTTTTCTCTAAATTTTCATTATATTGAGGTTAATTACAAAATTTGGACCCGGTCGTAGAAATTTGGCCACATAGATAACCCCAAAACAATCAAATTTTCAAAATTTCAAAGCAAGCAAAGGCAAGCAGCATTAGGTTGCTCAATAAGTTTTCAGGTATCATCCATATTTTATACTTTTTTTTCCGCTTCCTCCTCGGATCGATACTGGGGTTTTAAAAAAAACTCTATATTACTAGAAATGATACATATACTTGTGTTATACCCCTAATGAGAAAACCATTTCCTTAATCATATTACATTTGTTCTCACTAGCTGATAAATATAATTTTGGTCAAGTTTTTGGCATATTAAGGAGCATAAATATATGTGTAATTGTGGGTCGGATCAAGTTTTTGGCGCCGTTTCTGGGGAAACAACAAAGAAATGAAACTTTAAATAAAATATTATTATTAGGAATTATTTTTGAAACTTTATTTCTGATTGCTAAAAATTTTAGTTTTTACTTACTTGAAATTTTCAAATATTACAAAAAAAAAAAGTTACAAAAATTCAAAAATTAACAAAAAAAATTATAATACTAAAATTTAAAATTTTGTTTTGCAAAAATCATAAAAAGAAAAAAAAAATAATTTTTTTATTTAGATTTCTTTAGTATTTTTATTTTTGAATTTTACTTTTTGTATGCGAAGTTCGGGATCTGAAGGTTTAGTACCCTACGTTCTGACCTAGAAAGAACAATAAGAAGAATTCAAAAGCAAAAAAACAACTTCATAATTTTCAAGAAATGACAAACACATCACAAAATAACATTAAAACTTTTACTAATGAAAACAAACATCAAAATTTACAAAGACCTTCAGGGATTGTGCTAAACCCACTACAGAAAAAAAATACTTAAGTATTCAAATCTCTACTGTAGTGGCTAACTCATTTAAAGTTTCATTTGATCAGGGACGAATAGACAGTGAATCTGAAGATTAATTTGAAGAAAAATCATCAGAGACAAATGCTGAGGAAACTAATTATGTTTAGGAAAACTTTGAGATTTGGGATATTACTGAATAGGGTAAATCTCTTATAACCTCTTAAACTTGAGATGAAAGTTCTTCCTATGCATTTAAAGTATGCATTCTTAGGAAATTCATCTACTTTATCTGTTATAATATCCTCAGAGTTAACAAAAGATTAGAAAGAAAAATTAATGGAGACATTAAGAAATTATAATAAACATTTTGGTTGGACGTTAGTAGATATTAAAGGAATTAGTCCTTCAATCTGCATGCACAAAATTTTAATGGAAGATGACTGTAAACCCTAGGCTGATCCTTAAAGAAGATTAAATCCTATGATGAAAGAAGTGATAAAAAAAAAGAAATTTTAAAGTGTTTGTATGCTGGGATTATTTATCCAATTTCAGATAGTTCATGGGTTAGTCCTATTCATTGTGTTTCTAAGAAAGGAGGAGTGACTATAGTCGTAAATAAGAAAATGAATTTAATCGAACAAGTCAAGTCACTGGATGGTGAATTTGTGTTGATTATTATAGAAAATTAAATACTACCACTAGGAAGGATGACTTTCCTTTACCTTTCTTGAACCAAATGTTGGATAAACTAACAGGATATGAATACTTTGGCTTTTTGGATGGATATTTTGGTTACTACCAAAATTTTAATTCTTCTTAGAATTATTATTTTTACAAGTCCATATAGAACTTTTGCTTTGAAAAGAATTCCCTTTGTTTTATGTAATGCACCTACAACTTTTCAATGGTGTATGATGTCTACTTTCTGAGACTTAATTGAGAAAGGAATTAAAGTGTTTGTGGATGATTTTTCAATTTTTGGAACCTTTTTTTCTTCAAGCTTAGATCTTTTAGCAAAGGTTCTAAATCACTATGAAGAAATGAATTTAGTTCTTAATTGGGAAAAAATGTCAATTTTTGGTCACAGGAGGGATTGTATTGGGACATAAAATTTCTAAAAACAGTGTGGAAGTGGATGAAGGAAATTATTACTGAATTACAACCTCCTAATAAAGTAACTACTGTAAGAAGTTTTCTAGGATGCTGGATTTTATAGCAGGTATATTAAAGTCTTTTCTAGAATTACCAAGCGTCTTTGCCATCTTTTAGAAAAAGATACTAAGTTTAATTTTAATGGTGATTGTCTTAAAGCCTTCAATCTAGTAAACCAAAAGTTAATTACTGCACCTCTCATTATTTTACCTAGTTGGGAAAAGTCATTTGAATTAATTTGTGATGCAAGTGATTAAGCTATTGGAGTTTTTGTAAGAGAAAAATATGATAAGATTTTTAAAGTTATATATTGTGGCAGCAAAACTCTTAACGAAGCTCAAATTAATTACACAACAATTAAAAAAGAGCTGTTGGCATAACTATATGATTTTCATAAATTTAGATCATATTTACTTGGAGCTAAATGTATTGTGCATACAGATCATTCCGCTATTAAATATCTTATGTCAAAAAAGGAAGTGAAACCAAGATTAATCTGATAGGTCCTTTTGGAAGAATTTGATTTTGAGATAGTAGATAGAAAAGGAGCTGATAATCAAATTGTTGATCATCTGTCAAGGCTTGAACAAGGAAAACAAAAGAACAATAAGGAAAAAAATAAATGCAATTTTTTTTTATGAACAAATGTATGTTGTTATTTAGTAGAATATACCGTGGTATGCAGATAAAGTTAACTACTTAGTAATATTCTATCATGCTGACTAGCAAGCAACCGGAAAAAGAAATTTATGTATNGTTTTACCTAATTGGGAAAAGTCATTTGAATTAATGTGTGATGCAAGTGATTAAGCTATTGGAGTTTTTGTAAGACAAAAATATGATAAGATTTTTAAATTTATATATTGTGGCAGCAAAACTCTTAACGAAGCTCAAATTAATTACACAACAATTAAAAAAGAGCTGTTGGCATAACTATATGATTTTCATAAATTTAGATCATATTTACTTGGAGCTAAATGTATTGTGCATACAGATCATTCCGCTATTAAATATCTTATGTCAAACAAGGAAGTGAAACCAAGATTAATCTGATAGGTCCTTCTTTTGGAAGAATTTGATTTTGAGATAGTAGATAGAAAAGGAGCTGATAATCAAATTGTCGATCATCTGTCAAGGCTTGAACAAGGAAAACAAAAGAACAATAAGGAAAAAAATAAATGAAATTTTTTTTTGATGAACAACTGTATGTTGTTGTTTAGTAGAATATACCGTGGTATGTAGATAAAGTTAACTACTTAGTAATATTCTATCATGCTGACTAGCAAGCAACCGGAAAAAGAAATTTATGTATGATTGTTGACCTCACTTTTGGTTTAGCTCTAGTTTCTTCCTTAGAAGCCTAAGATTTAGCCATAAGACTTTCCTGTCGACTATTCCTAGAATACTAGTAAAGGAACCATCACATTAGAAATTCTAAAGCTCTTCTTTGCTCATCTTGAAATTCCACATATTGGATCTAACCTTTAGCACTTAGTAAGTGGAGACAATATGGGGGAGCTTATGAAGGGTCCCCATAAGATTGTTTGGCCATAGGGTTAGCCCTGGGTGGTGTGTTCTTGGTCAGTCTTGCACACACACACTTGATACCCCTCACCAACACTCACAACCTCAACCCTTAACCAAACAATCCTAGCCTGATCCCTTACTCTATTGGGAACTCATGTAGATGGTCCCCTAAATAATTAGTTGTAGGCTAAGGTTTGGCTAAGACCATCATATGGAGGATCCATAGTGAGAGTTCCCTTGGTCTTATAGCTCAAAAAAGGGTAATTTTATTATTGGCATCCTCAATTGATCTCATCCTACCCAAATACCCAGTTTAGCCTTTTTCCCCCAAACTTTTTCAATACTACCAAAGTACCCTTGAAGCACAAATTTTACTGAAGTACCCAAACCACCCAATTTTTTTTCCAAAAGTCATCTCAAACTCTTTAAAACAGATCAAATTGCCCAAAACACCCCAAAATTTCCGAAATTCCCAAAATTCCCTTGCCTTTTGCCAAAATTACAAAAATGCCCTTGGTAGCCTAAATTTTCCCAAAANGAGCTCTAGTTTCTTCCTTAGAAGCCTAAGATCTAGCCATAAGACTTTCCTGTTGACTATTCCTAGAATACTAGTAAAGGAACCGTCACATTAGAAATTCTAAAGCTCTTGTTTGCTCATCTTGAAATTCCACATGTTGGATCTAACCTTTAGCACTTAATAAGTGGAGACAATATGGGGGAGCTTATGAAAGGTCCCCATAAGATTGTTTGGCCATAGGGTTAGCCCTGGGTGGTGTGTTCTTGGTCAGTCTTGCACACACACACTTGATACCCTTTACCTACACTCACAACCTCAACCCTTAACCAAACATTCCTAGCTTGATCCCTTACTCTATTGGGAACTCATGTAGATGGTCCCCTAAATAATTAGCTTTAGGCTAAGGTTTGGCTAAGACCATCACATGTAGGAACCATAGTGAGAGTTCCCTTGGTCTTATAGCTCAAAAAAGGGGAATTTTATTATTGGCATCCTCAATTGATCTCATCCTACCCAAATACCCAGTTTAGCCTTTTTCCCCCAAACTTTTTCAATACTACCAAAGTACCCTTGAAGCACAAATTTTACTAAAGTACCCAAACCACCCAATTTTTTCCAAAAGTCATCTCAAACTCTTTTAAACCGCTCAAATTGACCAAAACACCCCAAAATTTCTGAAATTCCCAAAATTCCCTTGCCTTTTGCCAAAATTACAAAAATGCCCTTGGTAGCCTAAATTTTCCCAAAAACCTCCTAAGTCATTTCAAACACTTTCAAAACCAATCTTGAACCTTCATGAAGCCCAATTTGACTAATTTTGACCAAAATCCAAAATTTTCCCTTTAAGAACGAATTACTCCAAATCACCCCAATTTCCACCAAATTAACTTCAATCTTCCCCAATTTCAATTATAAACCAAAATTCATGATGCCCAGTCCTAATTGAAACCAAATTGAAGCCCAATTAAACTCAATTTCAAACCAAATCCATGCTCACTCAAAATCCCAAATTTTGACCTTATACTCAAATGCCCCCAAATTAAACCCCATAATTAAATCAATTTCCCCAATTTTGAGTTACAAACTCTTCATAGCATTCCCTTTTATCAATTTGAGCCCTTATATTAACTAGACCCAAGCTCAAACCTAACCTTAATCAGAATACCCTATTTAACCCCAAAATTCAAAATTTCCCAAATTAAAATCCATAACCCCTCAAAATTCCATCCAATTGAACTCTAAACTTCTCATGACAATNTAATTTTGAGTTACAAACTCTTCATAGCATTCCCTTTTATCAATTTGAGCCTTTATATTAACTAAACCCAAGCTCAAACCTAACCTTAATCAGAAAACCCTATTTAACCCCAAAATTAAAAATTTCCCAAATTAAAATCCATAACCCCTCAAAATTCCATCCAATTGAACTCTAAACTTCTCATGACAATATTCAACACCCTTCTAAGCCCTCAATTGAGCCAAATGCAAGGTATAGCCAAACCTAATTACAAGTTCAAACTTAAACCCCCATTTTGAACCCAAACCCTTAAATTGGATAAACCACTTGAAATTGACCAAATGATTGTTACCACAACCACCATTTAGACCATATGAGTTGAGCTAGATCCACCTAGCCCATCCTACATGAGCCATGGACTAAAGGTCTCCCAAATTAAGGGATTCCCTTCTTAAAATGACTAAATTAAGGAAACATCTTCCACCAACCTTCCCAAGCCCCAAGTCCATCACCATTAAACTCCTTTGGCACACCTGATTACCTTAGCCACTAGCCCTGGCCTGGAAGGCTGGTCTAGTCACCGGAGAACCCAAAATTGAGAGCCAACCCAACCTTTAACCAAAAATTGGAACCATTTTCTATGGCAACCTCCCATCGATTGTGTGAGCAGCTTAGCCCTCACCTAAGGCTTATCAAGGCCAGGTAATGGTAGCCCAGAGCTCACCCCTTGACCATGGCTATACGAACGCCCCTCCACGGACAAATATGAAGTTTGTTCAATTCCTTGGGGAGATTCAACAAAATTTTTTCTAGAACCTCTTGCAATCTTCCTGAGTTCATTCCAGTTATTTTCCAGCCACCACCCCGACTGCCTGAGCCAAATTTCTCCACTAAAACCCAGAGCATATTCGAACCATCTCTCAAAACTCCACCACACTGAATAAAACTCCAAAATTACTTGTCACTCACCATCTCCAGAAAAAATGAGGAAGAACCCTACTAAAATCCTTATCCCACAACCATTCTAACCCACCTCTAGATCAATGCCTCCCCCACCTGTAGGAGGAAGTCTTGCAAAGATAATTCACCAGAGGAAACCAGCACCTCTAGGAGGTTTACTGGAATCTACTAAAGCTTCTCCAAGCATTTGATTGAGGCCTCCCCTCTCAAACTAAGTTATAGCTCATTTTTCCCCAGATCGAGCTCAGATTGGGCTTTTATGAAGAAAAATTTAATTTCCTGAGCATGTGACAATATTTAAAAGTTTGTCTGGACTAGATGAAGGTGTAGGAACAAATCCCATATGATTTGGTTGAGTATCGAGCAAGATCTTAGGATTTTAAGCTGGACGGTTCTCAGACTAGGTTAGTTAGGGATGATGTCAGAGAGTAGTTGGATCACGCGTGTATCAGATGGATGGCTTGGATTGCAATGGACAAGCTCATGATGCATAAAGAACGGGACACATGGTAGTTGTGTTAAATGGTGACATCGAATGGTGAAGTTACATGTTGTGCTTCGGAGCTATCTAGGATGACGTGGCAGCCACGTGTTTAAGTAGTAAATTATTTCATTTTTTATTTATTTTAATTCTAGAACTTAGAAAATTCATAACTTGGTGTAGAAAAATTAAAAAAATAAAATAAAATTACCCTCTTGCTCAGTGAACAGAGAAGAATAACGTGGAATGAAAATAAAAATTATTTGACATGCCTATAATTTTTAATTATTTAATTACCCTATGGACTATTTTAATTCTAGTTGAGTAAATAATAATCACCATGGCTTGAAACTTTAGAGGTTGATTTCTCATTTTAATAGGGATGTTCTCTAATTTTTCCAAGGTGAGAGAGCATCTCTAGCTTTGAAACCCAAATTTCCAAGCTTAGTTGCCTATTTTTGCGTAAAATATTTATTTAAATTAAAATATAAATCAAAAAATATGAGATTTATTTTTGTAGTTTTTCTCTGGTTAGAGGACTCTAGGAAAAACAAAAATTAAGTTTGAATGCTTATGTACTTTACTATGGTTAAATAAATCATAAAAACTTACAAAAATTAAAATAAATGAAATAATATTAAAAAATTAACAAAAAATGACTCCACATTGTAAATAATGATTATTTTAACTTGCTGTAAAAATTTAAAACACATTTGAATTAGTTTGAACACAAAAGTCTATTTTTTAAGTAAAATGGTATTTTTGCATTAAAATGAATATAATAAGTTAAATATAATGTGGAAAACTATGAAAAGTGGTTTTCTGAGTTCCTTGTATTGAGGGGTAGTTAGGAAAATAAAATTTATTTTTAACTAATTAGTTCATTTTTGAGCTACTTTTTGAATTAAAAATAATTAAAAATGATAAAAAATTCTAAAAATTAAAAAATGTACGAAATTGTTCTTAATTGTTCCTTGATCACTTGAAACCCTTTAAAATATTTTTCTTAACTTTCTTGATTTAGTTATATATTTCTTAACGCCAAAATTAAATTTTCATTAATTTTTCTTTAAAATATCTATAATAAATAAAATAGAGTTTGCAAGAATGAAAGTGTGTTTCTCTTGATTCTATGGACTTAGGGAGATTTAAGAAAAATATAAATAGTGATTTTTGAAATTAAAACATATTTTATATTTAATTAATCAATAAAATCAATTAATAATTTTAATAATTAAAATATAATTTTGAAAATTATGAAATTTTTTGCTAGAGGACCTCTGTCCTAGGTGAACTTCCAATAATTTTACCATGAACAGAAAATTTACTTTGATTAGTTATAAAAATTAACATTGAAAATCCTATTTCTGAGCTAAAATCATTATATAAATTAAATAAAATTTAGAAAAATCACATTTTATTTTTTGATATTTTAATTGACCCATGAGTGGGGCACCATAAAAATTTCAAAGTTGTTTGAGTTATATATGATAAGTTATGAAGTGGAGAGCACTAGGGGCAAAATGATAATTTTAGATTTTGATGACTTAATTAATATTTTGGACTAACCATTGAGGAAATGAGTAATTTTAATCATATTGAACTCTTTTGGATGTTTGAAACATAATGGGTTAAGAGGTAGAAATCAATTTTCCATCTTTTCATGATAAGCGTAGAGCTGTAATTTTGTTAATTGTAATGAATTGGAGGTTAAATTAGTTGGACGATACTAAGGTAGTGGACTTGAGTTAGAAAAATAATAATTTATTTATTTGAAGCCCATGATTAGTGGTTAGACGATAGCTTGAACCTTTAAGGAGAATAAATCTCATTTAAATTAATAATTTGAAAATTGCAAATTTACCCATGAAAATTTTAAGGGCTTAATAGTAAGTTAGGATTAATTTAAGATTGTTTAATGAGGCTTAGAAAAGATAATATAACTGATCATGAACATTTTTAAAACATTACAAGCCTGATTTTACCTAGATTGTAGGATCCTTAATGACTCCAAGTTTGTCCTTTAGGGCATTAACTCACATAACTTTTAAGTAAAATATTAAGTGACTGTCTGATTACACCACTCTTGGGATAGTTGAAGTATTACGGTCCACTAAGCATAGGGTGTATTAATTTATAGAAACTAAATCTAACTTCGGATGATTAATTGAACAACATAATATGTTCAGATGAACTCAAATCATTTCAAAAAGTTTTAAAAGTTGTTCAGGGCTATTCCTCGAACATTTTAGAATCCTTTGGATACTTTGAAGGAAAATTGAACTTATTATACTTTGTTCAAGAAAATAATCCATCAAAACCTATAAGGATCCACCAACTTATGACCTAGGTTTTGGTAGATACACATGCTACTGTTCTTCTTGTTTTCCATTCTTGCAATTTTTTTGAAATTTTTTGTAAAATTCTATTAATATGTTCTGTAAGTTCTAACATTTCAGCAGGAGTGCGAGAAGATGACGATTAAGTGTCTACAATTTTGTAATGCAATTTCCTTTCTTTGTAGTTTATTGCACTTCTTACCGGTACTTGCTTCAATTACAAAACCCTTTTCAAAATTGAAAACTGTAAAACCATTTTTCAAAATTAAATAACATTTTCAAAATTAAACAACAAAACCAACAATTTCATAAAAACAACACTATAATATAATATTCCTATAATAAATCTTAAATTTTAAATAAGACATCATAAAAGTACAAATTTTTCTTTCTAAAAATTTCCTTAAATTTTTTGTAGTTCTCCCCGGCGACGGCACCAAAAACTTGATCCTGATGTTCTACATAGATGTTAAATGCGATGTATGTGATTATATGCTTAATTTCCTTAATAATGATTTTTACTTTGCAACAAAGGTTAAAACTTGTTCCCAGGCAAAAGCTAGGGAAATTTTTTACTATGAAGCAAATAAGAATAAAGTTATAATATTTAAATTTGGAATACTATGCAAGTATACGTATCATTATCAAGTAATAATTTTTTTTTAATTAAGTCCCAAATATCGAACCCAACGGGATAAATACCATATGCAACTTACAAAACAGGAGTAATTAGATAAAAAATTTTACTTAGCAAAATATTCTTATTTAATTTCTACATGCTATAATAGGAATGTAAATTTGATTCTTTTTTGTAAATTTTTATATCTGAAAAAAAGTAAGCAACTAATTAACTTAGCTGAATACTTGCAAGATGACAGTGATATTAATAAAATATATTTTTCCTTATCGTGAATCAGTAACAAGTATAGAAATATTGTTGTGAAAATATTCTAATTGTGTTGTGCCCAATAGGAGAAATAATATTCTACACTCTTACTAGAGATGCTATAAAGAACATTGACTAGTCTATAGTTTGAACAGTTTTGAAGGTCAATTAGGTAGGGTAGGTACTATCTCTCATTCTAGAGTTCCCTCTTCTCCCTCCACCTGGGAGCTAAAATCTCAGATCAGAACCTAAAACTATAAATTAAATTTGGGGTATTAGCTTTTTACTCTAAAGTCCTCCAATTCTACACCTTAAAAGTTTATTTCCCTATTTATTTGCACTCAACCCCATGAACTACATTCTCATCCATGAAATCAATATATGATTCTTACCATTTGTTGACTGACAAAATACCATCTAGGATCTTACATGTTCTCACAATAGGTATTAACATCTTAATTGTAAAAATCAAGAAATAAAGTACAAGGTTTAAAATCATTATAACTTCTTCCAACATCAAAGTCTATTACTTCACACAAACTCCTTTTAATACTTAATCACTTATCATTTAAAGGAAAAGGATAAAAAAACTACTCAGAATCAAAGGAGAAAACTCAACCACACTTGAGTTTAAAAGTATAAATCATGCACACAAACAAGAATTTTAAATCAAACCCAAATGTAGTCATAAAGATAAGCATTTATCTCAAATTTGCTCCACAAAATGTGTTGAAGTTCCTTTAAATTCTCTTCCTTCACTCACAATACAAATTAAAACTCAAAATAAAAAGAAAAGGTGGCCGGTGACGGCGGCGACAGTTTCTTGGAATGGATGGATGATTGGTTATAGGCTGGCCTCTTTCCTTTGGTGATCCAAGTCTTCTTCAATAAAAATCCAAGAGTTGTCTTGGTGTCTCTTCAAAATGTGTCTCTATTCAATGAATCTTCTAGAAGTTCCCTCCTTTCAAAAGCTAATTGAATGAATTTTCATGTCCATGAACTATTTCCCACGTTTTTACCAAGGGTTGCTTCAAAACTTCTTCAAAAATTCATCCTAATTCAATGAATCATCAAATAACTACTTCTGGTGCTTAAGCTCAAGGAGCCTGGAACTTAGGTGTTGCTCTCTCTGTATAACTAACGCATAAGCACCAGTTTTATGTGCTTTGGCTCCACGGTTCATTTTTTTGCACCTTCTTCTTTTTTTGCTCCAAATTTGATCATTTTTCACTCATTTTAGTGTTTTGCATCCATTTGATTGAGCCTGAAAGAAAAACACACAAATATTTTTATTAAAGCATAATATCTGAAAAATATGTATAAAAATGTGTACTAAAAGACTTTATATTTTAGGTGTATCACTCACCAAAGCTTGGGATAAGAGATTCTAACCTAATTAGGTCTAACATTAAATTTTTGGGTCTAGACACTTTAGACCAAACCAAAATTCTAAATTTTAGGTCTAAACCACATTAGACCTAACCTTAACCTTGAAGTATAAATTAAATTAAGCTTAACCCTAAACTTTTGGTCTATCCCATGTTAGACCTAACCTTACTTCTAGGGCTTAATTAAACCTAATTAATATAGGGTTAGTCTAAGTCCAAACCAATTTGAACTTAACCCTAATAGTTAAGCTAAATCTAATTTAACCTAAGTCCATATCCAAACAAACTTGGACTTAACCTTAACCCTTAGGTTCGATCCAATTAAACCTAAATCAAAGTCCAAATCAATTTAGAATTAGGATCAACATAGAAGTTCAATCCAATTGAACCTAAGTCTAAGTCTAAACTAACTTGAACTTAACCTTACCCTTAGGTTCAATCCAATTGAACCAAAGCCTAAGTCTAATTTGGACTTAACCCTAACACATAGGCTCAATCCAATTAAACATAAGTCTAAGTCTAAAAAAAATTGAACTTAGTTCTAGCCCATAGGTTCAACACAAATTGAACCAAAGTCCAAGATCACACAATCAAGTTCTAACTAAATTAAATTCTATTTTTAATTAGGTTTAACATAAATTAAGCCTAAATAATTAAAAATGTCTTAACCATAATAGACTTTGTTAAACCCTATATTAATTAGGTTTAACCTCAATTAAACTTAATTAATTAACTATGTCTTAACCGCATTAGAATTAGTTAGACCCTAATCTAATTAGGTTTAATCTCAATAAAGATAACAAATTAACAAGTCTTAACCACATTAGAATTAGTTAAAACCAATATTAATTAGTTCTAATTAGGTTTAATTTAAATTAAACCTAATTAATTAACTAAGTCTTAACCCTATAAGTCTTAGTTAAACCTTATTCTAATTAGGTTTNAGAAGGCTGGTCTAGTCACTTGAGAACCCAAAATTGAGAGCCACCCCAACCTTTGAACCAAAAATTGGAACCATTTTCTATGGCAAGCTCCCATTGATTATGTGAGCAGCTTAGCCCTCACCTAAGGCTTATCAAGACCAGCTAATGGTAGCCCAGAGCTCACCCCTTGATCATGGCTATACGAACCCCCCTCCACTAACAAATATGAAGTTTGTTCAATTCCTTGGGGAAATTCAACAAAAATTTTTTTAGAACCTCTTGCAATCTTCCCGAGTTCATTCCAGCTATTTTCCAGCCACCACCCCGACTGCCTGAGCCCAATTTCTCCACTAAAACCCAGAGCATATTCCAACCATCTCTCAAAACTCCACCACACTAACTAAAACTCCAAAATGACTTGTCACTCACCATCTCCAGAAAAAATGAGGAAGAACCCTACTAAAATCCTATCCCACAACCATTCTAACGCACCTCTAGATCAATGCCTCCCCCACCTGTAGGAGGAAGTCTAGCAAAGATAATTCACCAGAGGAAACCAGCACCTCTAGGAGGTTTACTGGAATCTACTAAAGTCTCCAAGCATTTGATTGAGGCCTCCCCTCTTAAACTAAGTTATAGCTCATTTTTCCCCCAGATCAAGCTCAGATTGGGCTTTTATGAAGAAAAAATTAATTTCATGAGCATGTGACAATATTTATAAGTTTGTCTAGACTAGATGAAGGTGTAGGAACAAAACCCATGTGATTTGGTTGAGTATCGAGTGAGATCTTAGGATTTTAAGCTGGACGGTTCTCAGACTAGGTCAATTAGGGATGATGTCAGAGAGTAGTTGGATCACGCGTGTATCAGATGGATGTCTTGGATTGCAATGGTCAAACTCATGATGCATAAAGAACGGGCCACATGGGAGCTGTGTCAAATGGTGGCATCGAATGGTGAAGTTACATGTTGTGCTTCGGAGCTATCCAGGATGACGTGGCAGCCACGTGTTTAAGTAGTAAATTATTTCATTTTTTATTTATTTTAATTCTAGAACTTAGAAAATTCATAATTGGTGTTGAAAAATTAAAAAAATAAAATAAAATTACCCTCTTGCTCAGTTAACAGAGAAGAATAATGTGGAATGAAAATAAAAATTATTTGCATGCCTATAATTTTTAATTATTTAATTACCCTATGGACTATTTTAATTCTAATTGAGTAAATAATAATCACCATGGCTTGAAACTTTAGAGGTTGATTTCTCATTTTAATAGGGATGTTCTCTAATTTTTCCAAGGTGAGAGAGCATCTCTAGCTTTGAAACCCAAATTTCCAAGCCTAGTTGCCTATTTTTGCGTAAAATAATTATTTAAATTAAAATATAAATAAAAAAATATGGGATTGATTTTTGTAGGTTTTCTGTGGTTAGAGGACTATAGGAAAAACAAAAATTAAGTTTGAATGCTTATGTACTTTACTATGGTTAAAAAAATCATTAAAACATACTAAAATTAAAATAAATGAAATAATATTAAACAATTAACAAAAAATAACTCCACATTGTAAATAATGATTATTTTAACTTGCTGTAAAAATTTAAAACACATTTGAATTAGTTTGAACACAAAAGTCTATCTTTTAAGTAAAATGGTATTTTTGCATTAAAATGAATATAATAAATTAAATATAATTTGGAAAACTATGAAAAGTGGTTTTCTGAGTTCCTTGTATTGAGGGACAGTTAGGAAAATAAATTTTATTTTTTACTAATTAGTTCATTTTTGAGCTACCTTTTGAATGAAAAATAATTAAAAATGATAAAAAAATTCTAAAAATTAAAAAATGTACGAAATTGTTCTTAATTGTTCCTTGATCACTTGAAACCCTTTAAAATATTTTTCTTAACTTTGTTGATTTAATTATATATTTCTTAATGCCAAAATTAAATTTTCTTTTATTTTTCTTTAAAATAACTATAATCAATAAAATAGAGTTTGCAAGAATGAAAGTGTGTTTCTTTTGATTCTGTGGACTTAGGGAGATTTAAGAAAAATATAAATAGTGATTTTTGAAATTAAAACATATTTTATATTTAATTAATCAATAAAATAAATTAATAATTTTAATAATTAAAATATAATTTGGAAAATTATGAAATTTTTTGCTAGAGGACCTCTGTCCTAGGTGAACTTCTAATAATTTTACCATGAACGAAAAATTTACTTTGATTAGTTATAAAAATTGACATTGAAAATCCTATTTCTGAGCTAAAATCATTATATAAATTAAATAAAAGTTAGAAAAATCACATTTTCTTTTTTTCTATTTTAATTGACCCATGAGTGGGGCACCATAAAAATTTCAAAGTTGTTTGAGTTATATATGATAAGTTATGAAGTGGAGAGCACTAGGGGCAAAATGGTAATTTTAGATTTTGATGCCTTAATTAATATTTTGGACTAACCATTAAGGAAATGAGTAATTTTAATCATATTGAACTCATTTGGATGGTTGAAACATAATGGGTTAAGAGGTAGAAACCAATTTTCCATCTTTTCATGATAAGAGTAGAGCTGTAATTTTATTAATTGTAATGAATTGGAGGTTAAATTAGTTGGATGATACTAAGGTAGTGGGCTTGAGTTAGAAAAATAATAATTTATTTATTTGAAGCCCATGATTAGTGGTTAGACGATAGGTTGAACCTTTAAGGAGAATAGATCTCACTTAAATTAACAATTTGAAAATTGCAAATTTACCCATGAAAATTTTAAGGGCTTAATAGTGAGTTAGGATTAATTTAAGATTGTTTAATGAGGCTTAGAAAAGATAATATAACCGATCTTGAACGTTTTTAAAACATTACAAGCCTGATTTTATCTAGATTGTAGGATCCTTAATGACTCCAGGTTTGTCCTTTAGGGCATTAACTCACATAACTTTTAAGTAAAATATTCAGTGGCTGTCTGATTACACCACTCTTGGGATAGTTGAAGTATTACGGTCCACTAAGCATAGGGTGTACTAATTTATAGAAACTAAATCTAACTTCGGATGATTAATTGAACAGCATAATATGTTCAAATGAACTCAAATCATTTCAAAAAGTTTTAAAAGTTGTTCAAGGTTATTCCTCGAACATTTTAGAATCCTTTGGATACTTTGAAGGAAAATTGAACTTATTATTCTTTGTTCAAGAAAATCATCCATGAAAACCTATAAGGATCCTCCAACTTATGACCTAGGTTTTGGTAGATACACATGCTACTGTTCTTCTTGTTTTCCATTCTTGCAATTTTTTTGAAATTTTTTGTAAAAGTATATTTATATGTTTTGTAAGTTCTAACATTTCAGTAGGAGTGCGTGAAGATGACAATTAAGTGTCTACAATTTTGTAATGCAATTTCCTTTCTTTGTACTTTATTGCACTTCTTACCGGTACTTGCTTCAATTACAAAACCCTTTTCAAAATTGAAAACTATAAAACAATTTTTCAAAATTAAATAACATTTTCAAAATTAAACAACAAAACCAACAATTTCATAAAAACAATACTATAATATAATATTCCTATAATAAATCTTAAAGTTTAAATAAAACTTCATAAAAGTACAAATTTTTCTTTCTAAAAATTTCCTTAAACTTTTTGTAGTTCTCCCCGACGACGGCAACAAAAACTTGATCCTGATGTTCTACATAGATGTTAAATGCGATGTATGCAATTATATGCTTAATTTCCTTAATAATGATTTTTACTTTGCAACAAAGGCTGAAACTTGTTCCCAAGCAAAAGCTAGGGAAAATTTTCACTATGAAGCAAATAAGAATAAAGTTATAATATTTAAATTTGGGATACTATGCAAGTATACGTATCATTATCAAGTAATAAAATCTTTATTAATTAAGTCCCAAATATCGAACCCAACGGGATAAATATCATATGCAACTTACAAAACAAGAGTAATTAGATAAAAAAATTTTACGTAGCAAAATATTTTTATTTAATTTCTACATGCTATAATAGGAATGTAAATTTGATTCTTTTTTGTAAATTTTTATATCTAAAAAAAAAAGTAAGCAACTAATTAACTTAGCTGAATACTTGCAAGATGACAGTGATATAAATAAAATATATTTTTCCTTATAGTGAATCAGTAACAAGTATAGAAATATTGTTGTGAAAATATTCTAATTATGTTGTGCCCAATAGGAGCAATAATATTCTACACTCTTGCTAGAGATGCTATAAAGAACATTGACTAGTCTATAGTTTGAACAGTTTTGAAGGTCAGTTGGGTAGGGTAGGTACTATCTCTCATTCTAGAGTTCCCTCTTCTCCCTCCACCTGGGAGCTAAGATCTCATATCAGAACCTAAAACTATAAATTAAATTGGGGGCATTAGCCTTTCACTCTAATGTCCTTCAATTCTACACCTTAAAAGTTTATTTCCCTATTTATTTGCACTCAACCCCATGAACTACATTCTCATCCATGAAATCAATATATGATTCTTACCATTTGTTGACTAAGAAAATACCATCTAGGATCTTACATGTTCTCACAATAGGTATTAACATCTTAATTGGAAAAATTAAGAAATAAAGTACAAGGTTAAAATCATTACAGCTTCTTCCAACATCAAAGTCTATTACTTCATACAAACTCCTTTTAATACTTAATAACTTATCATTTAAAGGAAAAGGATAAAGAAAACTACTCAAAATCAAAGGATAGAACTCAACCACACTTGAGTTTACAAGTATAAATCATGCACACAAACAAGAATTATAAATCAAACCCAAATGTAGTCATAAAGATAAGCACTTATCTCAAATTTGCTCCACCAAATGTGTAGAAGTTCCTTTAAATTCTCTTCCTTCACTCACAATACAAATTAAAACTCAAAATAAAAAAGAAAAGGTGGTCGGTGGCGACAGTTTCTTGGAATGGATGGACGATTGGTTATAGGCTGGCCTCTTTCCTTTGGTGATCCAAGTCTTCTTTAATAAAAATCCAAGAGCTATCTTGGTGTCTCTTCAAAATGTGTCTCTATTGAATGAATCTTCTAGAAGTTGCCTCCTTTCAAAAGCCAATTGAATGAATTTTCTTGTCCATGAACTATTTCCCACGTTTTACCAAGGGTTGCTTCAAAACTTCTTCAAAAACTCATCCTAATTCAATGATTCATCAAATAACTACTTCTGGTGCTTAAGCTCAAGGAGCCTGGAACTTAGGTGCTGCACTCTCTATATAACTAACGCATAAGCACCAGTTCTACGTGCTTTGGCGCCACGGTTCATTTTTTTGCACCTTATTCTTTTTTTACTCCAAATTTGATCATTTTTCACTCCTTTTACTATTTGTCATCCATTTGATTGAGCCTGAAAGAAAAACACACAAATATCTTTTATCAAAGCGTAATATCTCAAAAATATGTATAAAAATGTGTACTAAAGAACTTTATATTTTAGGTGTATCACTCACCAAAGCTTGGGATAAGAGATTCTAACCTAATTAGGTCTAACATTAAATTTTTGGGTCTAGACACTTTAGACCAAACCAAAATTCTAAATTTTAGGTCTAAACCACATTAGACCTAACCTTAACCTTGAAGTATAAATTAACTTAAGCTTAACCCTAAACTTTTGGTCTATCACATGTTAGATCTAACCTTACTTTTAGGGCGTAGTTAAACCTAATTAATATAGGGTTAGTCTAAGTCCAAACCAATTTGAACTTAACTCTAATAGTTAAGCTAAATCTAATTTAACCTAAGTCCATGTCCAAACAAACTTGGACTTAACCTTAACCCTTAGGTTTGATCCAATTGAACCTAAATCAAAGTCCAAATCAATTTAGAATTACGACCAACATAGAACTTCAATCTAATTGAACCTAAGTCTAAGTCTAAACTAACTTGAATTTAACCTTACCCTTAGGTTCTATCCAATTGAACCAAAGCCTAAGTCTAATTTGGACTTAACCCTAACACATAGGCTCAATCCAATTAAACATAAGTCTAAGTCTAAAAAAAATTGAACTTAGTTCTAGCCCATAGGTTCAACACAAATTGAACCAAAGTCGAAGCTCACACAATCAAGTTCTAACTAAATTAAACCCTATTTTTAATTAGGTTTAACATAAATTAAGCCTAAATAATTAAAAATGTCTTAACCACAATCGACTTTGTTAAACCCTATATTGATTAAGTTTAACCTCAATTAAACTTAATTAATTAACTATGTTTTAACTAGTTAGACCCTAATCCAATTAGGTTTAATCTCAATATACATAACAAATTAACAAGTATTAACCACATTAAAATTAGTTAAAACCAATATTAATTAGTTCTAATTAGGTTTAATCTAAATTAAATTAATTAATTAACTAAGTCTTAACCCGATAAGTCTTATTTAAACATTATTCTAATTAGATTTAACCTAAGCAAAGCCTAATTAATTAGCTAAGTTTTAATTACATTAGACTTAGTTAAACCCTATTCTAATTTGGTACATTACAAATTAAACCTAAAAAATTAACTAAGTCTTAACTACATTAGAGTTAGTTAAATCCTATCTTAATTAGGTTTAACTAATAAATTAACTAAGTCTTAACAACATTAGACTTAGTTAAACCCTATATTAATTAGGTTTAACCTCAATTAAACATAATTAATGAACTACGTCTTAACCACATTAGAAATAACTAAACCATATATTAGGTTTAACCTCAATTAAACCTAATTAATTAACTAAGCCTTGACCACATTAGATATAGTTAAACCCTATATTAATTAGTTTTAGCCTCAATTAAACCTAATTAAAAAACTAATTCTTAACAACAATAAACTTAGTTAAACCCTATATTAATTAGATTTAGCCTAAATTAAACCTAATTATTTAACTAAAACTTAGGCACATTAGACTTAGCTAAATCCTATTCTAATTAGGTTTAATCTGAATTAAGCTTAATTAATTAACTAAGTCCTAACCACATTAGACATAGTTAAAGCCTATACTAATTTGGTTAATATTAATTAAATTTAACCTCAATTAAACCTAATTAATTAACTAAGTCTTCACCGCATTAAATTTAGTTAAATCTTATCCTAGTTAAGTTTATCCTCAATTTTGAAAAAAAATATTTTAAAATTTAAAAATACAAGACCAAACGGATCTCATATCCTGAGTAGTTTAAATAAGTGAGCATAACACAACAAGAAATACATCTATCCTATAGAATAGACACACTATTTACTAGTGAAGCTTGATTAAATAAACTAAAGAGATAATGGTATCCATTTAATCCTACGAAAAACCATTTTCTTATCTTAAACGACAAGTTTCCCTATTTAATATAGGAAATTAAATAGAGTTTATATTAATCTAGGTTCCTTAAAGTTTCCTATAAGGGCATGCCCCTACAGTTAATTACATCCTAGATAACTAAAGACACATAAGAAAACTCTTGATTTAGATCAGGGAATATTGTTTTTAAGAATTTCAAGGGATTGGACTTTTTAAAAGATCAGACAAAGATGTGTGAAATGAGAATGACTCAAATGTGGAATATTTTATTTTGGAATCCAATGGAGAAAGAACTAGGGGATGTCATGGATCCTGAGGAGAACCTAGGTGACTTCCCAAGTTATCCTACTATTTGGCTTCAATTTCATGGGGAAGAATTATTTAAATGTTACGTCCTTTCAGTTTTTTTAATTAGAGCTTACATTCATGGAAGATAATCACACAAACAACCTGAAAGATGTGAGGATTTAGGTCATGACGAATGACAACCTCTAAATCCTAAAATGAGTTAGGTCTTAAATTGTCTAGCAGGGCTATACAAAGGTCTAAAGAGAGAGTTGAGGATTTATGTCACACTTGGCAGACAACCTTGAAGTCTTATGGCTTGTTGTTTAATTCTAAGAAAAGATATGTTGGTGTAGCTCCTCATGCTATTGCAGATCTTCATGTTGTAGAAGGTTGCCCATAAAACTAGCTCCTCGATGAAGTAGTAGTCCTAAAGTCTAAGTTTGAAAGGTTTAAATTACAAGCTTAAAGTTCAACATTATGGGGATAAAGTTGATTAGAGAGAAGCCGGTTAGGAACCCATAGTTCTCTCATTTTAGTATCACTATTTTCTTTTGAATTTACTTAGCTTAAATGAGTTGTGAAAACCATTTAAATTGAGGAGATCTCTTTCATAACCATGGGTTACCTCCTCTGAGGGACTCCCATAAATTTAAAAGATCATTTTATGTTTAGTGACATTTTAAAGGATTTATGGTCACCTTTGAATCAAATTGTTTTAGATTTTTGAAAATGTTGATCAATTTTTTAAAATGGTTTCGATTTGTGCAAGTAAAGTAAGGTGCAAAACCAAGCAGTTATAATATTTTGCAACAAAAGTTGATTGCAAAAAGTAAAATGATAGAAATTAAATAACACTGTAATAGCGTACCTGTCATCTTCTTGGCATTCCTGCTGAAAGATTAGATTTTGCACCATGTATATAATTTTGCAAGTAATTAAATAAATTGCAAGAGTAGATGAATGTATAATTATTAAAATCCTCAGACCATGACTCGGTGTGTCCTAAAAGATCTTAATGGATGATTTTCTAGATGAAAATATGGCAAGTTCAATTTGTCCTTCAAAATATCCAAGAGATTCCAATGTGTTTAAGGAACCCTGAACTGCTTTAAAGATCCCTTGAAACACTTTGAGTTCATTTTGAAATTATCATATTGTTTTATTAATCATCCAAAAGTCGAGTTAAAATTACTCTATTACTCGATGAACCTTAACATTTCAATTATCTTAACATAGGGTACTCAATTAATTAGTGGAAACTTCACTTAAGAGTTACGTAGATGGATGCCCCTAAGGCAAGTTTAAGNTTATTAATAAGTTTTAACCTTAATTAAACATAATTAATGAACTACCTCTTAACCACATTAGAAATAACTAAACCATATATTAGGTTTAACCTCAATTAAACCTAATTAATTAACTAAGCCTTGACCACATTAGACATAGTTAACCCCTATATTAATTAGTTTTAGCCTCAATTAAACCTAATTGAAAAACTAATTCTTAACAATAATAAACTTAGTTAAACCCTATATTAATTAGATTTAGCCTAAATTAAACCTAATTATTTAACTAATACTTAGCCACATTAGACTTAGTTAAATCCTATTTTAGTTAGGTTTAACCTGAATTAAACTTAATAATTAACTAAGTCCTAACCACATTAGACTTAGTTAAAGCCTATATTAATTTTGTTAATATTAATTAGATTTAACCTCAATTAAACCTAATTAATTAACTAAGTCTTCACCGCATTGGATTTAGTTAAATCTTATCCTATTTAAGTTTATCCTCAATTTTGAAAAAAAATATTTTAAAATTTGAAAATACAGGACCAAACGAATCTCATATCCTGAGTAGTTTAAATAAGTGAGCATAACACGACTAGAAATACATCTATCCTAAAGAATAGACACACTATTTACTAGTGAAGCTCAATTAAATAAACTAAAGAGTTAATGACATCCGTTTAATCTTACGAAAAACCATTTTCTTATGTTGAACGACAAGTTTCCCTATTTAGTATAGAAAAATAAATAGAATTTATATTAATCTAGGTTCCTTAAAGTTTCCTATAAGGGCATTCCCCTACAGTTAATTACATCTTAGATAACTAAAGTCACGTAAGAAAACTCTTGATTTTGATCAGGGAATATTGTTTTTAAGAAATTCAAGGGATTGGACTTTTTAAAAGATCAGACAAAGATGTGTGAAATGAGAATGACTCAAATGTTGAATATTTTATTTTAGAATCCAATGGAGAAAGAACTAGGGGATGTCATGGATCATGAGGAGAACCTAGGTGACTTCCCAAGTTATCCTACTATTTGGCTTCAATTTCATGGAAAAGAATTATTTAAATGTTACTTCCTTTCAGTTTTATTAATTAGAGCTTACATTCATGGAAGACAGTCGCACAAACAACCTGAACGATGTGAGTATTTAGGTCATGACGAATGACAACCTCGAAATCCTAAAATGAGTTAGGTCTTAAATTGTCTAGCAGGGCTATACAAAGGCCTAAAGAGAGAGTAGAAGGCTGCCCACAAAGCTAGCTCCTCAGTGAAGTAGTAGTCCTAAAGTCTAAGTTTTAAAGGTTTAAATGACAAGCTTAAAGTTCAGACATTACGGGGATAAAGTTGATTAGAGAGAAGTCGGTTAGGAACCCACAACTCTCTCATTTTAGTATCACTATTTTCTTTTGAATTTACTTAGCTTAAATGAGTTGTGAAAACCATTTAAACCGAGGAAATCTCTTTCGTAACCATGGGTTACCTCCTCTGAGGGACTCCCATAATTTAAAAGGACGTTTTATGTCACTTTTGAATCAAATTGTTTTAGATTTTTGAAAATGTTGATCAATTTTTTAAAATGGTTTCGATTAGTGCAAGTAAAGTAAGGTGCAAAACCTAGCAGTTATAATATTTTGCAACAAAATTAGATTGCAAAAAGTAAAATGATAGAAATTAAATAACACTGTAATAGCGTACCTGTCATCTTCTTGGCATTCCTGCTGAAAGATTAGCTTTTGCACCATGTATATAAATTTACAAGTAATTAAATAAATTGCAAGAGTACATGAATGTGTAATTATCAAAATCCTCAAACAATGACTCAGTGTGTCCTAAAAGATCTTAATGGATGATTTTCTAGAAGAAAATATGGCAAGTTCAATTTGTCCTTCAAAATATCCAAGAGATTCCAAAGTGTTTGAGGAACCCTGAACTGCTTTAAAGATCCTTTGAAACACTTTGAGTTCATTTTGAAATTATCATTTTGTTTTATTAATTATCCAAAAGTTGAGTTAAAATTACTCTATTACTCGATGAACCTTGACATTTCAATTATCTTAACACAGGGTACTCAATTAATTAGTGGAAACTTCACTTAAGAGTTACGTAGATGGATGCCCCTAAGGCAAGTTTAAGTAATTAAAGATTTTGTACCCACCACTTTTGTTTGGCTTGTAGAATTTGGAGATGTTTATCATTAATCATGTTACGTTTCAAAATAAGTTTAAATATAAAGCCTAGATCACTACCAAGCCCTTAACAATCATAATGGACGAATTTGGAATTATTAAAATTTTTAACTTAGGTGATATGTATTCTTATTGAAATATCATATTATCCTCAATTGTAGACTTAAAATAAGTTCATTATCATCTTCCTAACCTAGGCCCATCACTCCAGAATCATTTGNCGATCACTACCAAGCCCTTAAAAATCATAATGGAAGAATTTGGAATTATAAAAAATTTTAACTTAGGTGATATGTATTCTTATTGAAATATCATATTTTCCTCAATTGTAGACTTAAAATAAGTTCATTATCATCTTCCTAACCTAGGCCCATCACTCCAGAATCATTTGATATTAATTAACTTCCAAATCCTGATAATTTATAAAATTACAATTTTATCTTATCATGGAAAGGTGGCAAATTGGTTTTTACCCTCTAACCCATTATGTCTCAATCATTCCAAAGTACTCATTAAGTCAAAATTACCCATTTTTTTCTTTGACTAATCCTAAATTATGATTAAGGTACTAAAATCTAAAATTACAATTTTGCTCTCGGGGCTATCCATTTCATAATTCATTAAGCATAATTCAAACGACTTTGAAAATTTTAGAGTACCCTATTCATGGGTTAATTGAAACATGAGAGGAGAAAATGTGGTTTTTTTCAAATTTTAATTTAATTTAAATAACTATTTTAACTTAGAAAACAAGATTTTCAATACTAATTTATTTATCAATCAAAATAATTTTTTTTTGTATATGGAAAAATTATTAGAGGTTCACCTAGATCAGAGAAATGCTTAGGCAAAATTCCATGATTTTTCAAATTGAATTTTAATTATTATAACTATTTATTAATTTTATTGACTTAAGTAAATAGAAATTTTGATTTAATCACAAAAAATTATTTATATTTTTTTATTAAATCGTTCTGTGTTCAAAGAACTCAGAGAAATAAAAGTTATATTTTTGTGATTTTTATTTTATTTATTATAATTATTTTATTGGGAAAATAAAGTAAATATATTTTTAGGCCTTTAAGAATTTATTTTTAACATAGAAAATTTGAGAAAAATATCCCAAGTAATCAAGAAACAATTATGAACATTTTGAATCATTTTCATATTTTTGAAATTTTTAATTTTTTTAAATATTTTAATTTAAAATATTGTTCAAAAATGAAATATTTTTGAAAAAATAATTTTATTTTTCCTAAATGCACGCGATCACAAGGAACTCAGAAAAACACTTTTCATAATTTTGCTAGGTGTATTTAATTTAATATAATTATTTTTGTACAAAAATGCAATTTTCCTTATAAAATCAACTTTAGTACTTAAACTTAATCAAATAATTTTCAAATTTTTACAGTGCATTAACATGATTTTTTAACACAATGTGGAATTGATCTTATTAATTTATTATTATTATTATTTATTTTAAATATAGTAATACAAGATATAAACATTCTATAACTATAGAAATATACAAAATTATTCAAACCATCATGATGTTTTTGCTAAGTTCTTCTGACCATACAAAACCTAAAAAAATTTATCTCATAATTTTCCAAGTGATATTTTAATTTATGTAATTAATTTAAACCAAAATAGCCATTCAAGTTTGAAAATTAGGGTTACAAGCACAGAGATGCTATTTGACCTTGAAAAAATCAGGGAACATCTCCTCTATCATGAGAAACAAACAATTAAAGTTTCAAACTATGATGAACATTATTTAATCAAAACAAATTAAAATACCACATAGACCATTTAATTAATTAAAAATCAAAGACTCAACAAATAATTTTTATTTTTAGTCCACACTATTCTCCTCTATTGGCTAAACAAGAGAGTATTTTTATTTTATTTTTATGAATTTCCTATGTAAAGTTATGGATTTTTGAAGATCTGGTATATATTTAATTTAGAAAATCAATATTTTCTATTTAACCAAGACAGTGCTACGTCAACCTCAGCAGCTCCAAGCTTTTGACGTGGCACTCCGCTAACTGACTCCACCAGCCACCTTAATGTCACGCGTCCCTTGGTTTGCGTACCATCTCCTCGTCCGGCTCCATCAGGTCTGTCCATTGAATAAGAGCGAAAACGGACGAAATTCGTTCATCGTCCCCAATCCCCCTAACACGAGAGTCGTCCACACTAAAACTTTAAGATCTCAAGCTAGACTCAACTAAATAACTTCAAGTTTGTTCCTACACTTTCATCTACTCAAGACAAACGCATCTATATGGATTATATGTATGAAATGCAGTCTATATGTATGGAGAATCAAATTAAGCTCTAATTAGAGTGAGAGTTCAATACCTTTGTCTGAGAGGTGCACCCCCAATCAAATGGTTGGAGAAGCTTCAAAAGAGTCCAACAAACCATCATATGAGTTCCTGTGATGTGGTGAAATGTCTAGCTATAATATCGACCAAGGTGGTTTTCAGATGTTGGTCTAGAGCTAAGTTAGAGTAAATGTGTGATGGGATTTTGTGGGGGATAAACTCTTCATACTCTTAAGATGGTGTGTGCAAGTTTAATTGAACTTTGGAGATGGTGGAGTGGAGAATTGTGTATTGGTTCTAGTAAGGAATTGGCTTGAGAAATTAGCTCAAGTCAGTTGGTTTAAATGGTTGGAAATAGTGTGCTTGCACTCAAGGAGGTCTGTAGAAGCTCTGGTGAGACATTGGTAGAGTTTCCCCTCGATTTTTTTGAACTCTCTCCCCTTTTGTCGTGAAGGACTCCATTTTTAGCCAGGGCTGCTTAGTGGAGCTCAGCGGGGTCTGATGGGTGCAATTGGAAGCTGAGTTGGAAAGGAGAAAAGCTTTAATGGCCAATGGGGTTTAGCCAACTAAAGGAAGTTTAATTTTTGTTTTGGCCACTTGTGGCTCTCTTTAGCTAACTATTTTCTGGCTGCTGAGGTGGTGGCTAGTCAGGGTCAAGTCAAGTATAGGCTCAAGGAGGTTAGGGGGTGGCCAATGATGGTTAACCCCTAATAGAAAGTTATGATGGCTAACATATTTTCATTTAAGCTAAGCATGGGAGGATATCCCATAAATTAAATGACCATTGATCCATAGCACATTTATGGTGGGCTAGGTGGGTCTAGCCTTGTCACTAGAGTCCAAATGGTGGTTGTAGTGGCTTTGGTTTGATCAATTTGGTTTGGTTTTGTCAATTTTGGTGCATGGGTTCAATTTAGGGTATTATGGCTTGAAGTTGGGTTTTGGTTGGGCTAGTCATGGCATTGAGCTCAATTAATTTATCAAAATGGTGTAGATGATTGTAACAAGTTGTTTAGAAAAGGTTTGGAGTGATTTTGAATTGATTTGGAAGTTCAATTTGAAGGATTTTAGCTCATGGATTATTTTTGAGGATGTTGGGTTAGACTTGGGCTTGAGTTAGGCTAGAGTAATGGATGGTTCAAATTGGTCCTAAGGATTGTCATGAAGTGTTTTGGATATCAATTGGTTGGAAATTTAGGGATTATGGAGTTCAATTTGGTGGAATTTGGAGACATGGCTAATTTGGGGCAAAAATGGGGGGTTTGGTCCAAGTTGAATTTGAGTGAAATTTAGGCCTAAACAAGGCCAATTAAAGGTTCAATTTTATGTGGGAAAGTGTTTTAAGTAGTTTATGATTCAAATTTGTGGCAATTGAATAGGTTTGGTGGTTCAATTGAGTGGGATTTTGGCTTGAGGTCAAATTGGGGATATTGGGATTAAGATTGAATATGGGCTTGGTATTTGGTTTCAATCAACTTTAGGGATGATTAATTTGAGTTTAGAAATGAAATTCGGGAAGATTGTGATCAAATTGGTGGACATTGGGGGTGAATTAGGGTAATTATACCTTTAAAGGCAATTTGGGGCTTTTGGTAAAAAATTGGGCTCAATAGAGCAGTCCAAATTGATTTTAGGGACATTTTAAATGATTTTGAAGGTTTTGAGACAATTTGGGTCACTAGGGGCATTTTTGTAATTTCAGCAAAATGAGAGGTATTTTGGTAATTTTGAAAAATTTGGGGTGTTTTGGACAATTTGGGTGGTTTCAAATGGTTTGAGATGATTTTTGAAAAAATTTGGGTATTTTGGGAATTTTGGTCAATTTTAGGGTTTCGATGTTAATTTGGTAAATTGGGTAGATTTGAGGGCAAAAGACTAAGTTGGGTATTTTGGTAAAATTGGGGTGTCAACCACCATACTTGAGCTATGGACCAATAGAGTCCTCTTTTTTGAGTCCTCCATGCACTGTTCGTAGCTAAACCTTAGCCTAGGGCTAGTGGTCTAGGGGTCCATCTACATTAGTTTCCCAAATGATAATGGGATCAAAGTTAAGTATGTTTGGGTTTAGGGTTACGAGTGGGAGTGTAATGTGCAAGTTTGTGTATGAAACTGACTAAGACCACACCATCCAGGGTTAACCCTAGGAATAAGTAATCCTATTGGGACTCCATTTGAGCTCCCCCATATTGGCCCCACCTACTAAGTGATAGGACCAATATGTGGAACTTCAAGTTGAGCAAACAAGAGTTTTGAGTTTCTAATGGTGAGGGTTCCTTTTCTAGTCCTCTAGGAATAATCAACAAAAAAGTTCTATGCTTATATCCTTGGGTATTAAGGAGGAAAGACTAGACCTCAACCAAAAGTGAGGTCAAAAGACTTTTATCTTTATGTGGGGTCGGACCCCCACTAAATTGTGTTGGTGGACTAGATCTGCCTAGGATAATTTGCGTTATGAAGTTGGTCCCGCACTGGTTCCTAAACTTTACTCTTTTTTCCAGTATCTTTTAGGTTTGGTTTGCTACTTTGCAAATTAAATTAAATCGTTGCATTCTTTTTCTTTTTAACCTTTCCCATTTAATTAATTAAGTTCTCTCACCTTTAATTTACCTCACTAAATCTTAAGGTCTTCACAAACTAAAATTTGATTAAAATAAGAAATACTTACCCAGTCCCAGAGTGATTCTTGTTAATTTATTAGTGTTCGCACTAGAATTACAAGGTTTTGGCTGAAAACTAACCCCCAGAACTTTCTTTTCAAAGTTGTTGCACCGGCGTTCCTGATGCTTACTTTCTCGTGCAACCTGCCAACTAGCCGTGATGCCCGCAATGTCGCCCCCACCATCAGATTTAGAGCCGGATTCGACGAAATCAAGGAGATTCTTTGAAAGGCCCCATTTGTGGTCAGGAAAGTCACTGTCAAGTCTAATTTAACCTGAATTTAACCTGAATTGTCCTCAAGATTTCCATTCCTGTAAGAAGGTGAAGACTAATGCTACCCCGACACCCGTCAAGTCCGTTGTTCCCTCATCTATCAAAGGAAAAGAGATTATGATTGTTGAAGATATAGTTGATGGATTTACTACCCAACCATCAATATTTAGAGAAAGATGAATGAAGTAAAGTATGGAGCAAATTAACCAAGATGATATTGGACCAGATTCAGACTGCTTTAGTGCGGGCATCCATTCAGAGTCGACAGCCTGCCCAGCTAAAGTTAGAGATTTCACCGTAGAGGTTGCCGCAACCAGAGAAGAAGAAGAATGTCGTAATGAAGATCAATAGCTCAAGGGGTAGGATAGGGGCTGCCTCTGTTAGATTTTTTATCTCAGATTTGGGGAAGAAAATCCTTGAATCCTTAACTCTATATGATTATCTTTTTGCACTACTGAGGTCTTTTGAATATAGAGATTATGATTTCAACTATGTTCTAATTGTCTCTAGTGATAATGTAAATGAATTTGGCCAATCTAACTCCTATCTCAATTCCCAAACTAATCCTCAAATCATACTTAAGCT
>JXCR01146411.1:62459-87835 GCA_002079205.1 Phalaenopsis hybrid cultivar
ATTATAGATGTTGCGGCTGGTGGTTCTTTAATGTCAAAGCCTTTTGATGAGGCTTATTCATTAATAGAGGAGATGGCTTCCAACAATTTTTAATGGCACTCTGAAAGGGTAAATCCTAAAAGAGTAGCTAGTATCCACGATTCTGATGCAATATCTTTGTTAGCTTCGCAGATTGCTACAATATCAAAGAAATTAGATCATTATGGAATGNAATTTTTTTGTATATGGAAAAATTATTAGAGGTTTACCTAGATAAGAGAAATGCTTAGGCAAAATTCCATGATTTTTCAAATTAAATTTTAATTAATATAATTATTTATTAATTTTATTGACTTAAGTAAATAGAAATTTTGTTTTAATCACAAAAAAATATTTATATTTTTTTATTAAATCTTTCTGTGTTCAAAGAACTCAGAGAAATAAAAATTACATTTTTGTGATTTTTAATTTATTTATTATAACTATTTTATTGGGAAAATAAAGTAAATATATTTTTAGGCCTTTAAGAATTAATTTTTAACATAGAAAATTTGAGAAAAATACTTTAATGAGTCCCAAGTAATCTGGAAACAATTATGAACATTTTGAATCATTTTCATATTTTTGAAATTTTTAATTTTTTTAAATATTTTAATTTAAAATATAGTTCAAAAATGAAATATTTTTGGAAAAATAATTTTATTTTTCCTAAATACACATGATCACAAGGAACTCAGAAAAACACTTTTCATAATTTTGCTAGGTGTATTTAATTTAATATAATTATTTTTGTACAAAAATACAATTTTCCTTATAAAATCAACTTTAGTACTTAAACTTAATCAAATAATTTTCAAATTTTTACAATGCATTAACATGATTTTTTAAAACAATTTGGAATTGATTTTATTAATTTAATATTATTATTTATTTTAAATATAGTAATGCAAGATATAAACATTTTATAACTATAGAAATATACAAAATTATTCAAACCATCATGATGTTTTTGCTAAGTTCTTCTGACCATACAAAACCTAATAAAATTTATCTCATAATTTTCTAAGTGATAATTTAATTTATGTAATTGATTTAAACCAAAATAGCCATTCAAGTTTGAAAATTAGGGTTACAAGCACAGAGATGCTTTTTAACCTTGTAAAAATCAGGGAACATCTCCTCTATCATGAGAAACAAACAATTAAAGTTTCAAGCTATGATGAACATTACTTAATCAAAACAAATTAAAATACCACGTAGAATATTTAATTAATTAAAAATCAAAGACTCAACAAATAATTTTTATTTTTAGTCCACACTGTTCTCCTCTATTGGCTAACAAGAGGGTATTTTTATTTTTTTTTATGAATTTTTTATGTAAAGTTATGGATTTTTGAAGATTTGGTATATATTTAATTTAGAAAATCCCTATTTTCTATTTAACCAAGTCAGCGCTACCTCAACCTCAGCAGCTTCTAGCTTTTGACGTGGCACTCCGCTACCTAACTCCACCAGCCACATTAATGTCACGCGTCCCTTGGTTTGCATACCATCTCCTCGTCCGGCTCCATCAGGACTTTCCATTGAATAAGAACGGAAACGAACGAAATTCGTTCATCGTCCCCAATCCCCCTAACATGAGAGTCATCCACACTAAAACTTTAAGATCTCAAGCTAGACTCAAGTAAATCTTCAAGTTTGTTCCTAGACCTTCATCTACTCAAGACAAACGCATCTATATGGATTATATGTATGAAATGCAGTCTATATGTATGGAGAATCAAATTAAGCTCTGATTAGAGTAAGAGTTCAATACCTTTGTCTGAGAGGTGCACCCTCAATCAAATGGTTGGAGAAGCTTCAAAAGAGTCCAACAAACCATCATATGAGTTGTTGTGATGTGGTGAAATGTCTAGCTATGATATCGACCAAGGTGGTTTTCAGATGTTGGTCTAGAGCTAAGTTAGAGTGAGTGTGTGATGGGGATTTTATGGGGGATAAACGCTTCATACTCTTAAGATGGTGTGTGCAAGTTTAATTGAACTTTGGAGTAGTGGAGTGGAGAATTGTGTCTTGGTTCTAGTAAGGAATTGGCTTGAGAAATTAGCTCAAGTCAGTTGGTTTAAATGGTTGGAAATAGTGGCCATGCACTCAAGGAGGTCTATAGAAGCTCTGGCGAGACTTTGGTAGAGTTTCCCCTCGGTTTTTTTGAACTTTCTCCCCTTTTATCATGAAGGGCTCCATTTTTAGCCAGGGCTGCTTAGTGGAGCTCAGCGGGGTCTGATGGGTACAATTGGAAGCTGAGTTGGAGAGGAGAAAAGCTTTAATGGACAATGGGGTTTAGCCAACTTAAGGAAGTTTAATTTTTGTTTTGGCCACTTATGGCTCTCTTTAGCTAACTGTTTTCTAGCTGCTGAGGTGGTGGCTGGTTAGGGTCAGGTCAACAATAGGCTCAAGGAGGTTAGGGGGTGGCCAATGATGGTTAACCCTTAATAGCAAGTGATGATGGCTAAGTTATTTTGATTTAAGCTAAGCATGGGAGGAGATCCCATAAATAAAATTTCCATTGATCCATAGCACATTTATGGTGGGCTAAGTGGGTCTAGCCTGGTCACTAGAGTTCAAATGGTGGTTGTAGTGGCTTTGGTTTGATCAATTTGGTTTGGTTTTATCAATTTTGGTGCATGGGTTCAATTTGGGGTATTATGGCTTGAAGTTGGGTTTTGGTTGGGCTAGTCATGGCGTTGAGCTCAATTAATTTATCAAAATAGTGTAGATGATTGTAACAAGTAGTTTAGAAAAGGTTTGGAGTGATTTTGAATTTATTTGGAAGTTCAATTTGAAGGATTTTAGCTCATGGATTATTTTTGAGGATGTTGGGTTAGACTTGGGCTTGAGTTGGGCTAGAGTTTGGATAAGGCCCAATTGATGGTTCAAATTGGTCCTAAGGATTGTCATGAAGTGCTTTGGATATCAATTGGATGGAAATTTAAGGATTATGGAGTTCAATTTGGTGGAATTTGGAGACATGGCTAATTTGGGGCAAAAATGGGGGGTTTGGTCCAAGTTGAATTTGAGTGAAATTTAGGCTTAAACAAGGCCAACTAAAGGTTCAATTTTATGTGGGAAAGTGTTTTAAATAGTTTATGATTCAAATTTGCGGCAATTGGATAGGTTTGGTGGTTCAATTGAGTGGGATTTTGGCTTGAGGTCAAATTGGGGATATTGGGATTAAGATTGAAATTGGGCTTGGTATTTGGTTTCAATCAACTTTAGGGATGATTAATTTGAGTTTAGAATCGAAATTGGGGAAGATTGTGATCAAATTGGTGGACATTAGGGGTGAATTAGGGTAATTATGCCTTTAAAGGAAATTTGGGGCTTTTGGTAAAAAATTGGGCTCAATAGAGCAGTCCAAATTGATTTTAGGGACATTTTAAATAATTTTGAAGGTTTTGAGACAATTTGGGTCACTAGGGGTATTTTTGTAATTTTGGCAAAATGAGAGGTATTTTGGTAATTTTGAAAATTTTGGGGTGTTTTGGACAATTTGGGTGGTTTCAAATGGTTTGAGATGATTTTTGAACAAATTTGGGTATTTTGGGTTATTTTGGGAATTTTGGTCAATTTTAGGGTTTCGATGTTAATTTGGTAAATTGGGTAGATTTGAGGGCAAAAGACTAAGTTGGGTATTTTGATAAAATTGGGGTGTCAACCACCATACTTGAGCTATGGATCAATAGAGTCCTCTATTTTGAGTCCTCCATGCACTGTTCGTAGCTAAACCTTAGCCTAGGGCTAGTGGCCTAGGGGTCCATCTACATTAGTTTCCCAAATGATAATGGGATCAAAGTTAAGTATGTTTGGGTTTAGGGTTACGAGTGGAAGTGTAATGTGCAAGTTTGTGTATGAAACTGACTAAGACCACACCACCCAGGGTTAACCCTAGGAATAAGTAATTTTATTGGGACTCCATTTGAGCTCCCCCATATTGGCCCCACCTACTAAGTGCTAGAGGATAGGGCTAATATGTGGAACTTCAAGTTGAGCAAAGAAGAGTTTTGAGTTTCTAATGGTGAGGGTTCCTTTTCTAGTCCTCTAGGAATAATCAACAAAAAAGTTCTATGCCTAGATCCTTGGGTATTAAGGAGGAAAGACTAGACCTCAACCAAAAGTGAGGTCGACAGACTTTTATCTTTGTGTGGGGTCGGACCCCCACTAAATTGTGTTAGTGGACTAGATCTGCCTAGGATAATGTGCGTTATGAAGTTGGTCCCGCACTGGTTCCTAAACTTTACTCTTTTTCCAGTATCTATTTAGGTTTGGTTTGCTACTTTGCAAATTAAATTAAATCGTTGCATTCTTTTTCTTTTTAACCTTTCCCATTTAATTAATTAAGTTCTCTCACCTTTAATTTTCCTCACTAAATCTTAAAGTCTTCACAAACTAAAATTTGATTAAAATAAGAAACACTTGCCCACTCTCAGAGTGATTCTTGTTAATTTATTAGTGTTCACACTAGAATTACAAGGTTTTGGCTGAAAACTAACCCCCAGAACTTTCTTTTCAAATTTGTTGCACTGGCGTTCCCGATGCTCACTTTCTCGTGCAACCTACCAACTAGCCGTTATGCACGCAATGTCGCCCCCACCATCAGATTTAGAGCCGGATTTGACGAACTCGAGGACATACTTTGAAAGGCCCCATTTGTGGTCAGGAAAGCCACTGTTCCAGAGGTACAGAAGCCATCTGTTGAATTTAACCTGAATTGTCCTCAAGATTTCGCTTCCTGTAAGAAGGTGAAGACTAATGCTACCCCGACACCCGTCAAGTCCGTTGTTCCCTCAACTGTCAAAGGAAAAGAGATTATGATTGTTGAAGATATAATTGAAGGACTTACTGCCCAACCATCTATATTTAGAGAAAGATGGATGAAGTAAAGTTTGGAGCAAATTAACCAAGATGATATTGGACCAGATTCAGACTGCTTCAGTGCGGGCAGCCATTCAGAGTCGACAGACTGCCCAGCCAAATTTAGAGATTTCACCGTAGAAGTTGCCGCAACCAGAGAAGAAGAAGAATGTCGTAATGAAGATCAATAGCTCAAGGGGTAGGATAGGGGCTGCCTCTGTTAGATTTTTTATCTCAGATTTGGGGAAGAAAATCCTTGAGCCCCTGACTCTGTATGATTATCTTTTTGCACCACTGAGGTCTTTTGAATATAGAGATTATGATTTCAGCTATGTTCTAATTGTCTCTAGTGATAATGTAAATGAATTTGGCCAATCTAACTCCTATCTCAATTCCCAAACTAATCCTCAAATCATACTTAAGCTTGATGAATGTGCCAATGAGAATAAAGAAAATATCGACAACACCGGTTATGATAGCACCGGGAGTGAAACAAGTCTTCGAGCATCACGGTGCACCGCTTACCATCAACTTGGATCTCTCCAATATAAAAGAAACACCGGGAGTTTTGTCAAATTACAAAAATAAATATAATAAGTGGTAAGGTATTACCTCCGAGAACAACTCCATTGGATAAAGGAAAATAAATAGTCACTAGACAAGAACCACCTCCATCTCAGCCAGTGGAAGAGATACATAACCAAGTAAAGATTGGAGGATTTTATAAAGTGGATTATAGCATATTAGATCATCTTAGGAGGTTTCCGGCCAAACTAAGCATCTACGACGCTCTATTCCTATCAAAGGAGATGATAGAGTCTCTGACTACAACATTACTTGATCTAAAGATTTGTTTAGCTCAGTTGGCCAACACATCCTCAGATGAAGTTTGTTCGTTAAAGGAACAGCCTGAGATAATATTCACAGATGAAGAATTGTTGCTCGGCACCACCAATGACCAAAGCAAAATATGTTGAGATTTTTATACATATTTTACACTAATTTTGATGATATTGCACTTTAAAGAAAGATATTTTTGATTTTTTGTTGTACGTATGTGGAATTATGGTCATTGGAGCAAAAAGGTGTAAAAAGGAGCGAATTTGGAGCCAAAAGGACCAAAATATGAAGATTTGATCTTGGGCACCGACGGCAAGTTCGAAGCTCTGAAGACGAGTTTTTCCGTAGAGTCCGAAATTAAATATTCTAGAAGGCCACCGATGGCACCATCGAGGCCGCCGACGGTGAGCACATCGGTTCTCTCAACAGATGCATTGAATGTGAATGATTTTTGAAGGGACGCTTGGGCAACTCTTGAAAACTCTTCTACAACTTTAAAAGAAATAATTTGGAGGCCGAAAAGGTGTCCGCTGGGGGTCCGCTGGGATGGTCTCTGGAGTCTTTATTGTTTGTGGTGCCCATTAGAGTGTAGAGAGTGGTTAGTATTGTGAAGAATTCTTAGAGAGATTGTAAGAGTTGAAGGAAAGTGAGAGATTTCTTTCTATTTGCTGCTTCGAAGGTGAACTCTATGTGTTGTAAAGAAAGGAAGAGATTCAGAGGAACTTCAAGGAGTTTGCATGCGGAAGAATTAGAGATAAGTTGTATTTACTTATAGAAGTCTGTATGACTTTGCTTTTATATATAAATTCCAAGTTTTTTTGTATCTTCTCCATGAGTTCTAAGTAGTTTTCTCTATCTTTCTCCTTGTCTTGAGATTCTATGAAATGGTGATTTGAATTGGTTGTGCCATGAGAATGTTAAAAAAGTTGTGATGATCTTTTTACTTCAATCTTAATTTACTTTCAATCTGACCAATTGATTTGTTAAAATATGTTGAGTTTTACAACTAAAGAGAACATTACATCCATGATTTAGGGAGGCCAAAGTCCTTGAATGTTGATTGAAAATAAATAGGGAAATAAAAAATTATCGGGCGTAGAATTGGAGATTTTAGAATGATGGACTAAAATCCTCAATTTGGTCCTATCGTTTGGGTGCTGAAGTGTAGATGTTATCCCTCTAGCGAGGGGAACGTGGGAGCTCCGAAGTGAGAGCCAGTATCCTCCCAGCCTAGCCGCAAATTCAGTAACCAAGCATAGGATTACTCAATGTACTTTATGCCTGATCCAAAGGGCAAAGAATAGGTATGCTCCTATTTGGCACAATACAATTTGAACTAAGTCAAGTTATCCATTCACTTAAATTTCTTGACAAGGAGAACGATGCTTTCTGATATATTGAACTTCACATTAGAAACTTTATTAATAGAATTAGTTAATTAAGAGTTTATTAAAATTAATTTTTATTTCAATTGCCTATTAGTGAGAAATTATGCGAACTGAACTATATTGTTGTAATTAAGTATTGATTTTTTTTAAATCCTAGTTTGTAGCATCTAACCCTATGGGATCGATATCTAGAACTTCATTAAAGCCCTGTATTACTTGAGCGATACGTATACTTGTGTTGATAAATGTGACTTTGCAATTAATGAATATTTTATACACATCTTTATCAAATTTATAACCATTGTCAAGTTTTTGGCGCCGTTGCCGGAGATTTAAATCTTCTAGTAGCAGTATCAAATTCTTGTATTTTTAAGCATATATAAAGTCGCTGTTAAGTTTTTGGCGCCGTTACCGGGGAGTAAAAAAATTAGATGAAAAAAAATTATAATTAGAGTAACAGACAAATTAGGACTATTAAAAAACTTTTACTTGAATTGAAACTTATTTTCATATTTAGTTAACTGTTTTTTCAATGTACCGATTTCAATTGTATGTGTAAATTTGAACCTGAAAATCTTATACCCTATGATTCGGAATTAGAACGCACTTTTAGAAGAATTAGAAAACTAAGAAAAGAACCTAGAAATCTTGACAAAATGGAAAACAATGTGAACAATGAAGGAATAGAAAATGAACATCAACCTGGACCTCTACGAGATTATGCAAATCCTACAGTAGATGAAATTGACTTATCTATCCAAAATCTTGATGTAGCTGCTAATTTATTTGTGCTCAAACCTGTTATTATCCAAATAGTACAAAATAATCAATTTAGAGGTACACCAAATGAAGATCATAATTTACACCTCGCTAGTTTTTTAGAACTTTGTGCTACCTTTAAATATGACAGAGTTTCGAATGATGTTGTTAGACTTAGAATTTTTCCTTTTTCACTTAGGGATAAAGCTAAGATGTGGTTAAATTTGTTAGCACCTAGATCTATTAGCACTTGGGGAGAACTTTCACAGAAAATTATATCTAAATATTTCTCTCCATCCAAAACAGCTAAACTTAGAAATGACATAACATCATTTTGTCAGATTGATGGAGAGTCGATATATGAAGCTTGGGAGAGATTTAAAGATCTTATTAGGAAGTGCCCACATCATTCGTTACTAGATTGGTTGATAATTCAAACTTTTTACAATGGATTAGTGGGATCTCTTAGATCAATTATAGATGTTGCGGCTGGTGGTTCTTTAATGTCAAAGCCTTTTGATGAGGCTTATTCATTAATAGAGGAGATGGCTTCCAACAATTTTTAATGGCACTCTGAAAGGGTAAATCCTAAAAGAGTAGCTAGTATCCACGATTCTGATGCAATATCTTTGTTAGCTTCGCAGATTGCTACAATATCAAAGAAATTAGATCATTATGGAATGAATTATTCTCCAACACCTACTATGATGGAAGAGAATTCATCTGGGAAATTTTTGGATGTTCAACCTTTTTATGAGACTTTAAATGCTATTAACAATAGACCCAACAATCCTTATTTGAACTATTATAACCCAGGTTGGAAGAATCATCCTAACTTTAATTGGAACAACAATTCTTCTACAGATCAATAATGGGCAAACAACCCAATAAACCCATTGGGAAATTCATCCAACCAAGGAAATGTTAATTATAGACCTTCTTATCCTCCAGGATTTAACAGTAACACTCAATTTAAGGAAAAAAAGCTGTCCATGGAAGAGCTGATACTGAACATGGGTCAACAATTACAGAATCAAGGAAATCAATTACAATTTCAGGAATAGCTGTCAAGAATATTGAAAACAATTATATTTATTCCTTCATCTGGGAACTTGTACATATTAGTTGCAGTAGACTACGTTTCAATGTGGATAGAAGCATAAGCTTTACCTCGTTGTGATGCTAAAAGTATTACAAGATTTTTAATGAAAAACATTTTCACTAGATACAGAATGCCGAGAGTGATTATCACTGATTAAGATTTTTAATGAAAAATATTTTCACTAGATACAGAATGCCTAGAATGATTATCACTGACGGAGGATCCCATTTTAGGAATAAATATATTCAGAGATTTGCAGAAAAATTTAATATTATTCATAGAGATGTCATTTCAGGAATAAATACATTCAGAGATTGGTAGAAAAATTTAATGTTATTCATAGAATCTCTACTTCCTATCACCCTCAGACCAGTGGGTTAGCTGAAATTTCTAATAGAAAGATTAAACAAATAATGGAGAAGATTGTAAACCCTAGTAGAGTAGATTGGTCTACTAGACTAGATACTGCATTATGTGCTTACAGGACTGCTTATAAAACTCCCATTGGAATGACTCCTTATAGGATAATTTTTGGAAAGACTTATCACTTATCAGTAGAATTGGAGCATAAAGCATATTGGGTGATTATAAAATTCAATTATAATTTGAAAGATGATGGTGAGAAGAGATTGTTACAAATGAATAAATTAGAAGAATTGAGAAATGAATCTTATGATAACGACAGATATTATAAAGAGAAACTAAAGTTATGACATGATCAAAAGATTAACCAGAAGAACTTTGAACCAGGATAAAAAGTTTTGCTTTACAATACAAGGCTGAAGTTATTCCCTTGGAAATTGAAGTCTCGTTGGTTAGGACCCTTTACTGTGACTCAAGTTTATACTTACGAAGCTGAGTTGAAGATCAAAAGACTGGGAACAGATTTAAAGTAAATGGACACAGATTAAAGCCATATTTTGAGGGTAAAAGACCAAATTTTAAAGAGATTTTAATGGTCAGTCCACCTGAATAATATCTGAATATGTCGGGCTGACGACGTTAAACTAAGCGCTTTATGGGAGGCAACCCATAGTTATCTTTATTTTTATTTTTATTGCGGTTATAATGTTTTTGTTTGAAATTATCATTAGATATCTATGCGTGTGATTTGATTTTAACTTATGTGTTTGCTTTACTTTCAAATTTTGCTTTTAGATCATAGTATAGTTGAAATTGAGCATAAAATATTTGTTTTAAGCATTTAGAGTGTTGTGGCTTGGATTGCGACGCTAAATTGATGTATTAAGGTTGGGAAAATACCAAACTTATGTGTGTCGTGTAACGTGTATTGTAACCCTTGTATTTTATATATAATTGTAATGTTTTGTGTTGTGAAGGTTTATTTGTGTTAGTACATCATTTAATCACTTAAATTTATGTATAGAATGATTGAACGAATGTCGACGAGGCTTGAAATTGATCAAAATCGCAAAAATATGAAAATTGAACTAATTTTGAAAATCTCGCCGACGGTGCCATCGACGCCGCCGATGGTGGATTTTTCCCGAAACATCTATTTAATTCAATAGAGCTCGCCGACGGCGTTGACGACCCCACCGGTGCTGACGACCCTGCCGACGGCGAGATCTCGAAAGACACTTTTAACCACGATTTTGACCAGTCTACCGCCAAGAATGGGTTTACCCTATGAAACCCATTAGTAAAGCTAATTTAAAGACGTATGAATCCCATGAATGATGGAGATCTGGGAGTAGGAATAAAGAACCTTCTACTGGTAGAGATATCCCCTCTACTAGTTATGACCTTCCTTCCTCTAGTTCCCCTTCCCTTCAAGATTTAATGAATGAGTTAACCTTACAATGGAAGAGTATAAAGGAAATAAATGAAAGAATTGGGGGATTAGAACGTAGACATGATTATCAAATCTACCCATTAAGTTTTAAGGGCTTAGTAGTGAGCTAGGCTTAATCAAAATTTTGTCTAATGAGGTTTAGAAAATGCCCTATAATTAATTCAAAAATGTTAAAATAATACAAGCCCATCTTTGAAAATCAAACTGGTTAAGTCCTTTAATCAACCCAAATTTCCCCCAAGGGCCTTTACTTGTATAATTTGTAATAGAAACATCAAGTGATAATTATCCCACTTAAAGGGATAATCAAAACATCAAGGTTCATTGAGCATAAGGGTATGAAATGTGTGAACCATATTATAAACATAATAAGACCAAAATGAACATGAGACAACTCGAGAGACTGTGAAATATCTAGGGTATTACTCAGGATCTTTTCATGATCCTTTGGAAATCTCGAGGGACACTTGTGCATGTTATGATTTGCTGGATGGAATCATCCCCAGACATGAACAAATTAGACTCATCAAGGTATGACATAGGAACTTGTAGACAAACCTCAAACGCATGTTCTCTGTTTTCCTACAAGCATGTTTTAATTCCTGCAAAATTATATATATTCTTTGCAAATACTAACCTTTCAGGTGGAGGAATGAGAAGAATCGACAGGTACGCTTTTAAGTTATTGCATTACAATTTATTTTTTATTTTGCACCTCTTGTTTCCTTCCGTAAACTTGCATGTTAAACAACAAGGTCACCCTGCATTTTAAAACTGAAACTTTTGGGATAGCCACAAAACTGAAACCAAAACAAAATTAAGAAGTCAGAACAAGATAAAAATCCACCGCCATAACAGTTAAAATATAAGATAACTCAAAATTTAATCACAAACAAAATAAATTAAAAATTACAACTAAATTAAAATGTCTCTATTGGATGATCGGGAATCCCTCAGAGGATGTAACCTACGGTTGCTACAAGATTTCCCAAGGTATAAATGAAAGTATGGAACTCATTAAGATGAGTTTAGTAAATTTATTTGGACTAAGTGAATCCAAAGAAAATTGTGGTGTTGGAATGAGGGAACTGTGCGTTCTTAACCAATGTCACTCTAATCAATTTTAATATTCTCCATGATATTTAAAACAACAATAACCTTAAGAAACATTTGATTTGACATCAGGACTTGACACATTAAAAAACTTAAACTCACCCTGACCAAAAGCTTGGATCTAGCACTGTGGGCAGCACAACAATCTTCAATAACAAAACATTTCTACACCATCTAAACTATTCTTTAGAAACTAAACAACAAGCTATAGGATTTTGAGGTTGTTCCCTAGTATGACATAAATCCTCAACTTATCTTTAGTTCTTTGTATGACTCTGCTTTACAATATAAGCCCTAACTCGTTTTAGGATTCCGAGGATGTCATTCGTCACAACCTAAATCCTCATATTTTCTAAGCTATTTGTGTGATTGTTTCACACGAATTTAAGCCCTAATTAATAAAATTGGTAGGACGACACATATATTTTATTCTTGATACTAAAGTCGAACTATAGGATAGTCTGGGAAGTCACCGAGATTCTTCTGAAGATCTGTGACATCCCCTAGTTCTTATTCCTTTGGATTCAATAATATAATGTTTGAACTTTAAGCAATTACCCTTTCACACCTCTTTGTATGATCTCTTTAAAATATCCTATCCTTTGAAATTCTTGAAGACAATATCTCCTAATTTTTATCGAGAGTTTTCTTAGGTGACTTCAGTTATCTAAGATGTAATTAACTATAAGGGCTTGCCTTTATAAGAAATTTTCAAGAACCCAGCTTAATATAAACCGTATTTAATATTCCATATTAAATAGGGGAACTTTTTGGCTTATAATAAAATGGCTTCGTAGGCCAAAAGGATGTCATACATTTCTTAGTTTATTTGATTGAGCCTCACTATCAAGTCATGTGTTTATCTTTCGGGATAGATACATGGCTTGAGGTGTAGTGCTCTTTCATCTAAACTATGAAACATATGGGATTGATTTTCATTTCATATTTTTTAAATAAAAAAGATATATATAAATTAAATGCCCTTCTGAAGTGGGTGTCGAGATTTCCATCCCGGTGACCAATAGCTTCCATAGGACCCCTGAAATTCTGCCGACACACACATCGTCTCATTACTAAATATTTTCATTTTTTATACAAATATGGGTCATCCCAATAATAAAGTTTTGCATCATGAATGAATTTTTTTTCTTGTTGCTTTATTAATCAATATGGTAAAATACCACTAACAATATTATCATACCACGGTATTTCACATCTTATTACAACATAAAATTGTTCATTTCATTAATTTCTTTTTCTAAATCAAGAATTTCTTCCTTTTCTAGCCTAGATAGATGAATATCAATTTGATTATCAGTCTCTTTACTATCGACTACTACAATATCAATCTCTTGCATCAGAAGTACCCATCTAATTAATCTTGATTTTGCATCCTTCTTCTGCATTAAATATCTAATAGGCAAACGGTCAGTATGCACAACACATTTAGCTCCAATTAGATATGATCTAAACGTATCAAAAGCATAAATAATGGCTAATAACTCTCTTTCAGTAGTGTTATAGTTAATATGACCATCATTAAGAGTTTTATTAGCATAGTATATGACTTTCTAAATCTTATCATATCTTTTCCCTAATACAGCTCCAATTGCATAATCACTAGCATGGCACATTAGTTCAAAAGGTCTCTCAATCAGGTGAAACAATTATAGAAGCAATGATCATTTTTCCTTTAAAGTTTCAAAGGCTTTTAGGCAATCTTGGTTAAAGTCAAAATTTGTATCTTTTTCCAGAAGTTTGCATAGAGGATTTGTAGTTTTTAAAAAATCTTTAATATATCTCTTGTAAAACCTAGCATGTCCTAAAAAGCTCCTAACTCCTCTTACAATAGTAGGTGGAGGTATGTTTGATATAACCTAAATTTTTGCAGGATCTACTTCCATGCCATTTTCTGAAATTTTATGTCCAAGCACAATTCCTCCTACAACCATAATTTAAGGTTTTTCGCAGTTTAATTTAGTCTTTTCACGTCATTCTAAAACTTTCTATAAATGATTCAAACATATTTCACATGAAGTTCCAGATAAACAAAAATCATCAATAAAGATTTCAATCCCTTTTTCAATTAAATCATAGAAAATTTACATCATACATCTTTGAAATGTTGCAGGTGCATTACATAATCAAAAGAGCATTCACCGAAAAGGAAAAGTTCCATAAGGACTAGTTAATGTTGTTTTCTCTTGATCCTCAAGAGCAATAGGTATTTGATGATAACCGGTGTATCCATCTAGAAAAAAAAAATATCCATGCCCAGCCAACCTATCCAACATCCAGTCCAAAAAGGGTAAAAGAAAATTATCCTTTTTGGTGGCAGAATTTAATTTTCTATAATCTATGCAGATCTATCATCTAGTGACTTGTCTTGTTGGTATTAATTCATTATTCTCATTTGTAACTACAGTCACACTTCCATTCTTTGGAACACAGTAAATTGGACTCACCCAAGCAATATCTAAAATAGGATAAACTATTCCAGCATCTAACCATTTTAAAATCTCTTTCTTATAGCTTCTTTCATCTTAGGATTCAATCTCCTTTGTGGATCAGCTCTTAGTTTATGTTGATCTTCCAATAAAATTTTATGCTTACAAATTGAAGGACTAATTCCTTTGATATCAGCTAATATCCCACTAAAGGCTTTTTTATATCTTCTCAATGTTTCCAACAACTTTTTTTTTTGTGTACCAGCTAATTCTAAGGATACAATAATGGGTAATGTAAGATAAATCTCCTAAAAATACATATTTTAAATGTCTAGGAAGTGTTTACAATTCTATTTCAGGTGGTTTCTCAATAGATGAAATCAAATTTATATTACTTTTTATAGGGTCTAACGATTCAAAATTTTCATGAACAAAATCTAAATCTTCTTTACTCACTTCCATAGATTCATTTTGAATTTTATACTCATCTTGATATTCCAAATATTAATTTTCAAATTCTTTTTTGAATGCCTTCTTGAAATATTGATGTCTTTAATATTTGTTAATATCCATTTTGAAGAATTCAATCTCTTGCACTTTTGCAAGGTATCTCATTGATTTTACAATATTAAATGTAACTTCTTGATAACTAACTCTCATGGTTAGTTCTCCTTCTTACACATCTATCAAAGATCTCCCAGTCATAAGGAATGGTCTTCCTAAAATGATAGGAATTTCTTTATCTTCCTCCATATCTAATAAAACCAAATTTACAGGAAAGATAAATTTATCAACTTTTACCAAAACATCTTCTATAACTCCTTTAAGATAGGTAATCGAATGATCAACTAACTAAAGAGTTAAAGTTGTAGGTGAAATATCTCCTAAACCCAACCTTCTGAAAATTGATAAAGGCATAAGATTAATACTGGCTCTTAAATTACATCAAGCTTTTCCAAAAAATATTTTGTCAATAGCACAAGGAATAGTAAAACTTCCAGGATCTTTAAGTTTTTTAGGAAGCTTCTTCTGAATTATAGTGCTACACTCTTCATTGAGTACAATAGTCTCATTATCTACAAACTTCCTTTTCTTATTAAGTTTATCCTTCATGAACTTCACATAGCTTGGAATTTTTTCCAAGGCTTCAACAAATGGAATGTTTATCGTTAATTTCCTCAATATCTCCAAGAATTTTGAAAATTGGTTATCTCCATTTTTCTACTTCAATATTTGAGAAAATGGAGGTGCTGGTCTTTCTACAGTAATTTTCACTGGTTTAATAGGGCATTCTGACTCAAAATGAGAAGCTTCACTAAATTTTTCATTTTCCAGTTCATCTTTTTCAACTTCAACTTCCACTTCTTTTTTAACTCTGTTTTCCAATTTTTTTCCACTTCTTAGTTAAATAGCCTTAATTTGCTCTTTATTATGATCTTTAGGATTTACTTCAACATTACTAGGCAACATTCCATAATGTCTATTGATGAATGCCGTAGCAATACACCCCAATTAATTTTCCTTGTTTATAATTGCAGCTCCTTAACTTTGTAATTGACTTTCCGTTCACAATATCAATTCTGCAATTGACAACTTTTTCTCTTTACTCTGCAAATTATTAAAACTTGGAGGGTAATAAGGTTTATAAGCTAGATTTCCTTGATTGTTGGAGTTTCCCAATGGGTTCGCGGTGTTGTTTCCCCATTGCAGATTTGAAACATTAGAATTATTGTTACTCCAACTAAAATTTGGATGATTCTTCCAACTAGTATTGTAATAAATGTCATTAGATTATTAGAACAATTATTTACTGCATTTAAGGTCTCATAAAAAGATTTTGATTGTATCATTTGTCCCAATGAGTTCTCCTCAAGCACAGGTGATGTCTGAGAATAATTCATTCTATATTGATATATCTTCTCTGATATGACAACTATTTAGACAGATAACATAAATATTACATCAGAATCATGAATATTAGCTACTCTTTTTGGATTTACCCTTTCAGAGGCCCACTGAAAATTATTAGTAGTCATCTCTTCAATTAAAGAATATGCTTCATCGAATGGTTTTGACATTAATGATCCATCAGCAGTAACGTCAATTATTGATCTAAGAGATCCAACCAAACCATTATAGAAAGTTTGAATTATTAACAAATCTGGCGATGCATGGTGTGGACACTTTCTAAGGAGATCTTTAAATCTTTCAATGGCTTCATAAATTGATTCTCCTTTAAGCTGACAAAAAGATGTAATATCATTTCTAAGCTTAGCAGTTTTTAAAGGTAGAAAATATTTAGATAAATTTTTATGTCATAAGTCTCCCCAAGTTTTGATAGATCCAGATGCTAACGAGTTTAACCATATCTTAGCTTTATCTCTTAATGAAAAAGAAAAAAGTCTAAGTCTGATGGTATCATTCAACACTCCATATTTAAATGTAGCACACAATTCTCGAAAACTACCAAGATGTAAATTAGGATCTTCAGTTTGTGTTCCCCAAACTGATTTTTTTTTACCATTTGAATAATACTAGGTTTAAGCTCAAATGAATTGGCAGTTATAGCATGGTTTTGTATACTCAAATGAATATCATTTGTTGTAGGATTAACATTATCTCTTAAAGGTCTCTAATGATGTTCATTTTCATTTACAACATTATGTAAATTGCAAGCTATTTTGCTAATATGATCTATCCCTTTTTTTTGTTTTCAAATTTTTCCAATAGTTCTTTCTAACTCAGAATTATAAGGCACTAAATCTTCAGATCTTACAGTACGCATAAACAAACACAATAAGTAATTAAAATAAACAAACACACTAAAATATGAAAATAATCAAATTAAACTAAAAACACATTTTTTAAGGTTTTAAAACAAAAATCATTCAAATTATAAATAAACTTATTATTACTTTGCATTATTTCCCCGGTAACGGCGCCAAAAACTTAATGCAGCGAGGATTTAGTGTGTTAATCTTGCAACTATTTTTCAGTACTACAAAATACACATGGTAGGAACAATATTAAATATGCAAATTAATCCCAATAGAAATAACTTCAATGAAAATAGTTTTACCTCTTTGTTTTAATTTTTAAACAACTAAATCCCCTAAAAATAACGCAAGTATACGGATCGCTCAAGTAATAAAAGGCTCTAATGGAGTCCTAGATATCGATCCCACGGGGAAGTTGGAAATGCCTATTAGTAAATTTTTAAGATTATAATCTAAATTATAATTTTAAACCACAAAAGTGAAGTGTTAAATTTGTGTAAGAAGTAATAGAGTGAATGCTAAATAAAATGCAGTAAAAAGACAAAGTTAATTAAACTAATTGCTAAACTTTCAAAAGTAAATTTATGAAAAATAAATAAAGTTTTTGTGACGAAGAGTTCAAATTTAAGAAAGCATCCATCCCCTTTAAAATGAGTATATGGATTGTGAAGAAATTAAAATCATTTGAAAATACATATATAAATTGTTTTGTGTCAAATTAGAGCAATCTTACTTTTTACCCTCTTCCATGTGCATAAAGATCATTAACTAATCCAGAGTTTGGTCCCTAATTCTATGGTTAGGCTGAGAGGATACGACTGCCACTCAAGAGATCCCACTACTCTCTCACCCAAGGGCTAACAATCTCGCATTAGTTTCAATTCTCATCTGGCGCCAGTTTTGGCGCATCTGACGTCAGCTTGCTTCATTTCACACAGTTCTGGGTTTTGGCGCATTTGGTGCCAGCTCTCTATAAAATGGTGTATATTGCATCAATTTGGGTCATGTGGCATCAACTCCTTGTAAAATGGTGCATCTGGCCCCAACATTCCCAAAATTTGTTGTTTTGGCTCCAAATTTCATTTTTTTTGCAACTTTTGCTCCAAATGACTGAAATTGATGTACCTTCAACAAAAACATGAAAATAACCTTCTTTAAAGTGTAATATCACCAAAAATAAGCATAAAATATATACTTAAAACAACATATTATTTTGGTGTATCAGCGGCTTACGAGTTAGGTTAATCGGCGATGATGACCAGGAGTGGTCCAATCGCACGTGTATCAGACGGACGGGCGAGATCAAGTTAGACGAGAAGATGGAGTAAAACAACGAGCCACGTGGCAGCTAAGGTGGTTGCCGGCAACAAATGGCGGAGCTCCGCGTGGAGACTTTGAATGTCGAGGATTGCGTGGCGCTGCATATATAAGGAAATAAATAAGATTTAAATGCCATAACTTAGAAAATTCATTACTTTGCATAGAAAAATCACAAAAATAAAATAAAAATACCCATTAATTCTGTGGAAAGAGGAGAATAATGTGGACAAAAAATTAAAAATTATTTGATGAGTCTATGATTTTTATTTAATTAAATAGTATATGAGGTATTGCAATTTATTTTGATTAAACTTTTTTTGCCATGGCTTGAAACTTTGAGAGTTCATTCCTCATGGCAAAGGGCATATTCTCTAATTTTTCTAAGGTCAAAGAGCATCTGTGTGCATGTAAACCTAATTTTCAAGCTTGGATGGCTATTTTGGCTTAAAATAATTATATAAATTAAAATATCACTTAAAAAATTATGATAAAAATTTTATTAGGCTCCTTGTGGTCAGAGGAGATTAGGAAAAATATCATAATAGTTTGGATAACTTTGTACATTTCTATAGTTAGTTAAATGTTTCTATATTATGTTAAATTACTTACATTAAATAATATTCAAAATTAAAAAAAAAATTCAATTCCACATTATGTAGAATATACATGTTAACCCACTGTAAAAATTTGATATTTATTTGATTAAGATTAAGTATTAAAGTTGTTTTTTTAAGAAAAAATGCATTTTTGTACAAAATTAATTATATTAAAGTAATACACTTAGAAAAATTATGAAANCTTATATGGAAAAACTAAAGTTATGGCATGATCAAAAGATTAAAGAAAAGAACTTTAAACCAGGACAAGAAGTATTGTTTTACAACACTAGGCTGAAGTTATTCCCTGGGAAATTGAAGTCTCGTTGGTTAGGACCCTTTATTTTGACTCAAGTTTAAACTTACAGAGCTATTGAAATTGAAGATCAGAAAACGGGAAATAGATTTAAAGTAAATGGACACAGATTAGAGTTGAAGATTATAAAACTGAAAATAGATTTAAAGTAAATGGATAGAGATTAAAATTGTATTTTGAGGGTAAAAGACCAAATTTTAAAGAGGTTTTAATGATCAGTCAACCTGAATAACAGCTAAATAGGTCAGGCTGACGACGTTAAACCAAGCGCTTTATGGGAGGCAACCCATAGTTATCTTTACTTTTATTAAGATTATAGTAGTTTTTATTTGAAATTATTGTTAGTTTGTGGTAGTATTAAGCTCTGCTACTCTTATTTACCCTTAAATCATCATAACAATTGGATCCATAGAGAAAAATTAGAATGCATGGACCAGAGTGAAACTGTGCAATTTTTGCGTTGGGCGCCGATGGCGGGATTTTCCCGAGAGTCCAGGAAAAATAAATACAGAGCCTCACCGACGGCGCCATCGACCCCGCCGACGGCAAGACCGGTGAGAAGGTAGTTTCTGGAGTTTGAATGACGGTTTTTGGCAGTTTTTTGGGCAGGAGTTACCCTTTTAAAACTCCCAAATTTGATTCCTAAGTTCATATTTCCCCCAAAAATGAAGTGAAACTCCATCAAATTCATTCATATGGCATCCAATTCCCCTGATAATCCCAGAATGCGAGTTTTCAATCGGTGAAACTTTATTAGTGCGGAAGCGCAGCGAATCTTCAACAAGTTATTGATGAAGAAAAGATTGATCAAGGAATGAGGATTTGTAAATCACAGATTGAATAATCCATCGACGGAAATTAAAGAAATGATAGTGCGGCAAAGATGGGAAGTGTTGTGCTATACTGCCTCCGCCGTGGTTGTTCCTGTGGTAAAGGAATTTTATGTAAATTTGCACTGAATCAACCAGGGAGTCATTTATGCGCAAGGTAGAAGGATCACTTTCACTCCTGCACGGATCAATGAATTATACATGATCGAGAACATTCCTGTCTACCACTAGTCCAACTTCGTCCTGACAAGAAACCAGATGAATGAAATTTACCAATATTTAACGGACGAAACTGACGACTGGGAAATGAGAGAGAACGGGTATGTTAGTTTTTCTGCGACACTCCTAAATCCCATTTCAAAAATCTGGCACTTTTTCATTTCTGCGAAACTGTTACCAACAATGAAGATCGGTAAAGTTTCTAAATAAAGTGCTATTCTGAATTACTACATCCAAAGGGGACTGCCGATCAATATTGGATCAATAATTGTGATGTCGTTTTTGGGCCTGATCGTTCATGGATCAACTTATGGGCTTAGACACCCTTCCACAATTTTCTCACTTTGTAGTCAGTTCCAAGTGTCCTACAAAAATTGGGAAAGGTACTTCTACCTTGGAAGCCTTTGGACCCAACTGAGAGATTCCCAACTTTTGAAGATGAGAATGATGGTGCCATTATAATAGATCAATCATCTCAAAATTCACTGCCAGTTCAACCCTTAATTCTTGATAAGACTCTAGTGATCCTGCGTAGAATCAAGAAATTGGAGAAGGAGGTACAAAATGTCATGAATGTGATTAATAATATCTTCGATTTCTTCGATTCTATACTGGAGGATGAAAGAACATTTTGATCACTCTGAACATTTAGAAGATAGTTTGATATGGGCGATGAGGAGGATGAAATTGATAGAAGAGGATTCTACTAAAGAATTTCCATTCCAACCCTTCTACAGCCTCTTCGTTCATGTGCTATCAATGGGTGATCTCAGAGGAGAATCTAGTACTGAATCTGATGAATAGTAGATTTATATTACTACCCTTCTGTCTTTGTAATTTGAACTTTGCATTTTCTTTGTTTTAGAATTATGTTTTCAGATCTTTATATAGTTGATATTAAGTATAGGATGTTTTGTTTTCAGTGTTTTGAGTGTTGTGGCTTGGATTGCGACGCTTAATTATGTATTGAGGTTAAGAAAATACCAAACTTAGGTGTGTTATGTAACGTATATTGTAACCCTTGGAATTTAAATATAAATGTAATGTTTTGTGTTGTGAAAGTTTTATTGTGATAAGTACATCATTTAATCACTTAAAATTATGTTTATAATGGTTCAAAGGATGTCGTTAAGGCTTGAAATTGATCGAAATTGCAAAAATCTGGGAATTGAACCAAAATCAATAGAGCCCACCGACAGCGCCCTCAACGCCGCTGACGACGCATTTTTCCCGAGAGTCCTATTTAAATTTTAATAAAGCGTGCTGACGGCGCCATCAACCCTGCCAACGGTGAGATCATGAAAAAACACCTTTAACCGCGATTTTCACCAGTCAACCGCCACTATTCATCATCCCCTTCCTCCTAAAAAAGCAATTTTCGACCTAGGGCTTAAGAGATCTTGGATTGGGAGGCAATTTCAAGGCTTTTTGAAGCCGGATTTGATCATCTCTAGGTAAGAGTTTCACTCCAAGTTAAAAATATTTGATTTTCACCATGGATTTCTTCCACATTGAGGAGATCTAAAAAATTTGAGAATGTGAAGAAAATATTAGGAAGAAATTCATGAAACTTAGTGTTAAACTCTTAGAATTACTGTTGGAAGCCATTATTTGCATATTTGAAGTATATTTTGGAATTTTTCTATAATTTGATTAGATTGAAATGGTTCCACTTTAAAAGAGATGAGTTGAGTTCGACGACTCTCTCTTCTTCAATGCAAAAGCTCAATCAAGATTTACTTCAGTATTTAAAGGAGAGAAGTGTATACAAGATTGAGTTTTTGAGAGTTCGGGACGAGAAATTGAACGAGTTATTGCCGAGCGGAGGTGAGAAAAATTTTGTTACACCACCAATAAAGCTGATGCAAATGTTGTGAAAGAACTCTACGCTAACAGAATCTATTCTGAAGATGGAATCGTTCAAGTGTGGGGATTTCCTGTTGAATTTAATGCCGCCTGCATCAGCACTTTTAACAAAGTCCCTGACTCTTTTAGCTATCATTATGAATCCTTTAGTACGATGGAAGGCTCCTTGAATGATGTGATCAACTTTATCACTGATGAGAAAGGAACGCGGAAGATTAAACAACAAGAACGGGTAAATTTTTCTGCTTCCATGTTGAATGCCACCTCTAAGGTGTGACACTATTTAATTTCTTCTACTCTGTTACCGACTTATCACCATAGTGAGGTAACTAGAGATAGGGCTATTCTGAATTTTTGTATTCAGAATAATAGAACTATAAATTTGGGGAGAATTATTTTTAAGAATATATTGACTACGGTAAGGAGTGAGACAAGTGGAGGTCTAGGACATCCTGGCCTTATTTATGCACTTTTCCAACTTTCTGAAGTGGAAACTGGAGATGAAGAAGGGGTTTACCTGATGTAACCCATTAGTAAAGCTAATTTGAAAACTTATGAATCCCATGAGAAATGGACAAATGGAAGTAGGAGTCAAGAACCTTCTACTAGTACAGATGTGCCCTCTACAAGTTATGACCCTCCACCTTCTAATTCGCCTACTCTAACTGACTTGATGAATGATTTAGCCTTGCAGTGGAAGAGCATAGAGTTAATAAATGAAAGGATTTGAGGTTTAGAACATCGATATGATTATGATAGTGAGTACCAGAGGCATTTAAATTTTGAGGTAGCTTACTACGAAGCTCAGGCCCAACACTACAAAGGTGAGCCTGATGCTACTTTCCCTGAGTGCCCCCGATATACTCAGTATCAGCCTGATCCACCTGCTGATCAAGGAGATGAAGATATAGTTTGGGATTTTGATATTTGGATGTAATTGATGTACTTGTATTTGTACTTTTATTTCTATGATCTTTTGTAATAGAAATGGATGTTTATGTGTATTTAGACTTTCATTTTTATTATTATGTTGTACTTGGATGATTATTAATTTTTTTTATAAAGTTAGTGTTATAGTTAAATTTGCATGTGTAGTATAATAGATGTTGAGTACTATTTTGAAATGTAATGTGATTTATTTTTATTTCGCATTTTAATTGTAATTGTTTTGTGTAGTATTGTGGTTGTGTTAGGAAATATTGTGTTTGTTTAATGTTTTAGTTTTATACTTATTTTAAAATTTCATTACCCAGAAATCTCTCTGATGATTATATGTGTAGAAAGCTCCTAATGTTACATACCAGTTGAAATAGAAATTCTAAGAAGGACTACAAAAATTTCAAAATGATGAAAGTGCCTAAAATACTGAGGTATGACTTATACTTAGAGTTTTTCTTTCCACCAGTATCATTTTATATTGAAAAATTTATGTTTGGGTGAGGGAAGAAAAAGATAAACTATTAGATGTCCTCTATTTAATTATTTTCAAAAATTATTTATATGATTTTATGTAGTGAATTTAATTCAGGTAACTATATTTTGCAGCTATTCAAATATTATAGTAGATTTAAAGAAATATTTTTGTAATGAAAATTCATTTTGTAACTTAAGATGTTTAGTATAAGAGAATAAGATTATAGTTAACTATTTAAAGTAAACAAAAACTATATTTTGAAGTATTAAGAATCTAGAAATTCATTTGAGAAGAAAAGATTGGGGCTCACGATGTAAAAACTATGAAATATTTATAAGGTAAAGGAATGCTTTGAGTTTCAAATTTAGGGAAACTATGAAATATTTATAAGGTAAAGGAATGCTTTGAGTTTCAAATTTTGGGAAAGAAAAGTGAAGAAATAAAATATTTATAAGGTAAAGGAATGCTTTGAATTTCAAATTTAGGGAATGAAATGTGATGTTCAAAATCATTAAAGGCTATCCAGATATATTAATCCTCACTTGAAAAAGGAAAAGAAAGGATTGACAACAATCCCTAAAAAGAAAAGAAAAATATATAGGATTGAAAACAATCCAAATGAAAAAGAGAAAAGAAAGAAAAAAAATATAAAAAATAAAAGTGAGGAAAAGCTTGAGGATATGCCTAATCAAAAATTGGCTTCACTGGACCTACCTAAGGGAAAACTTAAATACATTCTTGAGCTTATATTTATGGAATAGATCTTTTACTAGTAGTGTTCTCATGAAATTCCTATCATCTGAATATTCTAAGTGACTTAATATTGCAACATATAGTCATTCTTAAAATGAATAGAAGACTAGAACTCTTAAACTTGATGACTAGATAATCTTGTGGCTACAGAGTTAATTCAATTACTTGAATTTTTTTTGAAAATCTCACTATGATATTTATCTAAACCAAACTTATAGTATTTCTGAATTAAAACTTTACTACAATAGATCATAACTTTTATGTAGTACTAAAATTACTTGATGACAAGTAATAATTAAGTTTGGGGCATTTTGACCAGAGAAAAATATGTTGAGATTCTCATACCTATTTTAAACTATTTTTGATGACATTGCACTTTAAATAAAGGTATTTTTGGTGTTTCATTGCAGGAATGATGAAATAGGGTCATTGGAGCAAAACGATGCAAAAAGGAGCGCATTTGGAGCGAAAAGGGCCAAAATGTAAAGAATTGAACTAGGGCACCGACGGCGCCATCGACCCCGCCGACAACGAGATTTTCCCGAGACTCCAGAATTAATTCATTAAGAAGGTCCGCCGACGGTGCCCTTGAGGCTGCCAACGGCAAGCTCGGCGGTTATGTCCAACTAGGCATTGGATGAGGAAAAATTTTGAAGGGATGCTTAGGCAACTCTTGGGAAAGCTCATCCACAACTTTAAAAGTAGATTTTGACCAAAAATTGAGAGGAGGGGAGAGACTCTAGAGGTCTTAGAGGTTAGAGAGGTTCCATTAGTGTATAGAGAATTTACTAGAGAGTCAAAAGTGTGAGGAATTCTTTGAGAGATTGTAAGAGTGGAGGGAAAGTGAGAGATTTCTTCCTCCTTGGCTTCAAAGAGGAATTTTGTGTGCTGTAAAGAAAGGAAGAGATTCAGAGGAACTTCGAGGAGTTT
>JXCR01146411.1:88109-215416 GCA_002079205.1 Phalaenopsis hybrid cultivar
TGCAAATAAATAGGGAAATAAAATTATCGGGAGTAGAATTGGAGATTTTAGAGTGACAGACTAAAATCTCCAATTTGGTCCTATCATTTGGGTGCTGAAGTGTAGATGTTAGCCCTCAGGCGAGGGGAACGTAGGAGCTCCGAAGCAAGAGCCGGTATCCTCCCATCCTAGTCGTAGATTCAGTAAACAAGCGTAGGATTAGTCAATGTTCTTTATGCCATGATCAAAGGGTAAAAATATGTATGCTCCTATTTGGCACAATATAATTTGAACTGATTCACTTTATTCATTCACTATAATTTCTTGACAAGAGAAGGATGCTTTCTTAAATATTGAATATCACATTAAAAACTTCATTAGTATATTTAGTTATTTAATAGTTATTAAAATTACATATTTATTTCAATTGTCTAATAGATGACAGATAAGCAATTTGAATTATATTGTTGTGATTAAGTGTTGATTTTCTAAAATCTTAGTTCATAGATAAGCAATTTGAATTATATTGTTGTGATTAAGTATTGCTTTTCTAAAATCTTAGTTTGTAGTCATAAGCAAATTGAATTCCATTGTTGCGATTAAGTATTGCTTTTTCTAAAATCTTAGTTTGTAGTTCTACATAAGCAAATTGAATTTCATTGTTGCGATTAAAGTATTGCTTTTCTAAAATCTTAGTTCGTATTCTAATATTACCTCCGAATAGGATCAATATCTAGGACTCCATTAGAGCTCTATATTACTTGAGTGATATGTATACTTGTGTTGATAAGTGTGACTTTACAATTATTGAATAATTCATATTTATCAAATCTATAACTATTATTAATTTTTGGTACAGTTGCTGAGGAATTAAATCTCTTTGCAGTAGTATTAAATACTTATATTTTTAAGCATATATAAAGTCGCGGTCACTCAGCACTACTGACCACTCTGCATCTCCATAATATCGACAAATTTGTATTTTCCAGAGTTTTTGTAGATCCAAGAGCATCACTCAACTTAATGAGTTTATGGACATTTACATATTTGGATATTGAGGCTCAAGAGCTTACAACCAATAAAATGATGTTAAGAGGATTTAACCAGAAGGGAGAAAGAGCCCTTGGATCAATTACACTATCAATGAAAGTTGGAGAACTAGTAACAACCACAAAATTCTACAACATCGATGCACAGACCTTTTTCAATGGTTTACTTGTACGACCATGGATTCATGAGCATAATATGGTTCCATCATCTCTACACCAATGCACAATGTATTTGAAAGAAGGTCAAGAACATTGTATCAAGGGAGATTTATAGCCATTTTTGGTTCATGAAGTGAATATCAATGAAGACGCCGCCTACTATGCACCTTAAAAGAAAATGTCTTTTCTAGTGAAATTTTGGCAAATTAATAGATTCCATTTAACTCCTCTTCAACAATCTACCACCATTTCTTCACAATAAGTTGGTAGAGGTTCTTTTAGCGCATACACCCGAGATTGAGGCAGGGGACGTAGACGAGGAAGAACCAACACGATTGTTGAACGGACTAGGCTGACCATTAACATCAACATGGAAGAAACTGAGATTGAGGCCGAGGACGTAGACGAGGAAGAACCAACATGATTGTTGAACGGACTAGGCTGACCATTAACATCAACATGGAAGAAAGTTCTAATGAAGAGAGCTCCAAAGAAGAAATGATGATGATAGAATAGAGGAAACCTCAATATGAGATTCCTTTGGAAGATGTGGAGAAAAGCAAATATAAGTCGATGTATGATCAGATCAACCATCATGTGAATTTCATGGCCCTTACTCCAATCCACCCTCAAAATCTTGAGAGTTTTGAGGTCAATGAAGTTCGTAGTGTTGGTTTGAAGTCAATCAAGTTTTACCGTGCTTCCCCTTCTACTAGTTCTAAAAATCATGTAAACTTGGAAAAGGATTTTAATGAATTCATGGAACTCCCTTTTGGTTACTTTTCTCCTTGTGTACAAAAATTAATCCAACAAAGATATGTACCAAAGAAAATGCCAAAGGATAAGGTACAACTTATTGAAAAATTGTGAAATGTTAAAATTCGGAACTCCTAACTTGAAAGAAGGTCTCAGATTTAGTACTGTAGGGCCAGTCGATGACTCAAAATTTTGCATGGTTTTTACTAGTGGATTGAAAGAGCATTATCTCGACGTAGAGGATGACTCTAAAGATCAGTTAATATAAGATTCCCCCACAAAAATTTGAAGAAAAAATTAAGTCAATAGTGGATGAAATGAAAGAAATCAACCTTGAGACTGTGGAGCAGCCCCGACCCACCTTTATTAGCTCTCTATCAATGAGGAAGAATCCACAGAATTGAAAGAATTATTTTCAAAATTTAAAGATTTCTTCACCTGGAGTTATGATGAAATGTCTGGGCTGTCAATGGATGTTGCAGTTCATAAACTCAGGGTGGACAAAGATATGATCCCAGTAAAACAAGCTCCTAGGAGAATGAGCCTCGAGATAGAACAACAAGTCATTTCCGAGATAAAGAAATTAATAGACAATAAGTTTGTAAAAGAAGAGCAATACCCCACATGGTTAGCCTATATTGTACTAGTTAAGAAGAAAAATGGACAAATCCGTGTATGTTTCGACTTCAGGGATTTAAATAAAGGATGTCTAAAAGATGAGTTTCCATAACCAATACCAAAATTAATGGTAGACATTGTATCGACACATGAGATTTTCTCCTTCATGGATGGATTATCAGGATATAACCAAATCAAAATGGCTCTAGAAGATGTAGCACTTACAGCATTCAGAACACTGATCGGGATTTTTTGCTACACAGTAATGTCATTCGGGTTGAAGAACGCCGGAGAAATATATCAATGAGCGATGATAAACATATTTGACGACCTCTTTCACAATTAAGTGGAGCGCTAAGTGCATGATTTGGTCATCAAAAATAAATAGAAAACAGACTATTTGTAAATTTTAAGGATCGTGTTCGAACAATTATGGCAATATAATCTAAAGATGAATCCCTTAAAATGCGCCTTCGACGTCACCTTCGAGAAATTTTTAGGATTCGTTGTCCATCATCGGTGAATCGATATAGACCAGAAAAAAATTGAAGCCATCTTGGAAATGCCTCCTCCCAAAACCTTGAAACAATTATGTTACTTCCAAGGATAGTTGGCATACATGAGACACTTTATTTCTAATCTCTTGGGTAAGTGTCAGCCCTTCTCAACAATAATTAAAAAGCACGCCAAATTTTTTTTGGGAAGAGAAATGTCAGCTGGCCTTTGAGGATGTTAGTAGATACTTAATGACACCTCCTATTTTGGCAGCCCCTGTCCCGGGAAAATCATTGATACGTTATACTGCGGGCTTAGATGACTATCTCAAAGCTCTATTAGCTCAGGTCAATGATGAGGGTAAGGAAAATGTACTCTACTACTTGAGTTTTCATCTAATACTAACGGAGGTAAGGTATCCACCTACTGAGAAGCATTGTCTAGCTTTAATTTTTGCAGCCTAAAAGCTTAAGCATTACATGCTTTCTCATAAGATTACCCTTATTTCAAAAGTTAATCTATTGCAATATTTAATGACCCAACCAACACTTTTCAGATGTTTAGCAAGGTGGTCGATGATCTTATTGCAATTTTATATAACTTTTGTTCTCCTCTAAGCTATTAAGGGACAAATTTTAGCAGATTTTCTCGTAGTGCACCCTCTTCCAACTGGGTCCCCACTCAATGATGAATTGCCAGATGAGCAGATATTGCAAATAGAACCGTCTAGTGCCATGCATTGGGAAATGTACTTCAATGCAGCTTCTTCAACCAGAAAAGATAAAGGATCATAAATGGTTATACCAAGCAAAATAGGAATTGGTCTGATTTTCATCACACCAGATAAGTGTATGTTGAGATTCTCCTACCACTTGATAGAGCCATGTACAAATAACAAAGCAAAATTTAAAGCATTGATCATCAGATTGGAATATGTAATCTCTATGGATATAACGGACATCGTCATCTATGGCGACTCACAACTCATCATCCAATAAGTTGTTGGACAATACAAGATTTTGAAGACAATACTAACAGAATACCACTAGTACACATTGAAGCTGCAGGAACAGATCCAAAATGTGACTCTTTACCAGATTCCTTGAGGAGATAACGCCCATGTCGATCCTTTAGCAATACTTTCCAAGGAACCGACATGTCCACCAGAGGATTCCATCGACATTAAAATACAAGGACGACGAGTTTTGTCTTGGATTGACCTTGACAATTTAATCAAACTCAAAAAAGAAGAAGGAATGATTGTTGTAGATGCTGACATCAACAAAGACTGGCGTAAGCCATTATTAGAATATTTGCAAACTTGAAAGCTACCAGAAGACAAGTCCTAGGCATATCAAATCACAAGAAGGGCTATGTCATATGCTCTAGTGGGTGATGTACTTTATAAAAGATCGTTCGATCAGATGTGGTTGAGATGTCTAATAAGAGTCGAAGCACAGAATATCATTAAAGAAGCACATGTCAGACTGTGTGAAGCTAACCAGTAAAAATCAAAGATGAAAATGAAGATCAAAAGACTCAAACAATATTGGCTGGTAATGATATTCGGTTACATGGATACAGCTAGAAGATGTCACCATTGCCAAGTGAATGGGGTGGTCTTACACAAACCTCGGAATATGTTACACCCAACTGTCACCTCGTGTCTATTCAAGTGTTGGGGCACAAACATAATAGGACTAATAGACCCTCCATCCTCTAAGGAACATAGATTCATTCTTGCCACTACGGATTACTTGTCCAAGTGGGTAGAGGCAGTATCATTAAGAGAGGTTACAACACAGTATGTTTTGTAATTTTTTAAGAGTCAAATCGTCTAATGGTCTGGTGTACCGCACAGAGTGAATTCTGACAACGGGACAGCCTTCAAGAGCACAATGATCAACAATTTTGTTAAATGACATGGGATAAACTGGATATACTCTATGATCTACTATCCCAGAGCAAATGGACTGGTTGAGGCCTTCATCAAGATGCTCGTGCAAATCTTAAAGATGACATTCGACAAAAATAAAAAAGATTGTCATAATAAATTGTTTGAAGCTTTGTAGGTCTACCGGATAATGTTCAGAACTACCACTCAATGTACACCCTACGCACTTGTGTACGGCTTCGAGGTCGTACTGCCGCTGGAAGTTCAGAAACCGTCTCTTAGAGTCATCATCACCAATCAAATCATAATTGAAGAAACTATGAGGGAAAATGACTAGAAGCCAACAACATTTGACCAATTTGACCCATTTTGACCAAAAGCCCAAATTGCCCTTAAGGGCCCAATCTCCCAAAATTAGCCCTAATGTCAAGCCAATTGACCCTAATCTTTCCCAATTTCAATTACAAACCAAAATTAAACATCCATAATACCAATTGAAACCAAGTACAATTCTAACTTCACCTAATTCCAACCCAAATCAAAAAGCCCCAATTTTTACCATGTAACTAAAGCTCCCTAAATTGAACCACATGCCCTATCTAATGGCCTCAATTTTGAACTCAAAACTCTTTATAAATATTCTCCACATCACATTGGATCCTCAATTGGCCTTGGTCTAGCCTTAATTCCACTCAATTTCAACTTGGACCAAAATCCCCAAGTTTGCTCCAATTTAGCCATATGCCCAAATTCCACCAAGTTGATTTTTCATTTCAATTCAAAATCACTTGAAATATTTTCAAAACTCTTAATGAAATCACCCTATACCAAATTAAAGATTCAATTGACCCAAATTTTGATCCAAATCCAACCCAAACTCAAGCCCAAGTTCATCCCCAAATCTAAAAGCCCAAGCCCTTAAGTCATTGAAAAAGCCCAATGTTCTATTAAAAGCCCACAAGACAATTTATCTCCTCATCATTCATTTAATCAAAATCATTTGCTAAGGTTCCAATTCATTCCAAAATCATTCCATAATAAGCCTCATGACAAACACTATCAAAAAACCCCATAAAATACAAAAATCCTATTTCATGCAAATTGGTCAAGCTAAAGACAAGCCATGAAGCCATCCTAAGCCATAAGTGAGCCATATGAGCTTTTTCCACCTCACCAAGTTATTAATGGCAAAATGAGGAGCCACTTTCAAGCTCCCTCAAAAATTTTTTAAACATTTTTAATGACACACTCTAACCCATGCTTAGGCAAATCCAATGGATGGGGACTTCTCCACATCATTTCAGCTGGCTCACCTGGTCTTGATCAGCCATGGAAAGCCACCCAAGCCCAATCCAATGAAGCTAAACCCAACCTAGCCCAAAACCCTTTCTAGTTCAATTAGTCACCCTTTCCCATGCATAAACCCAATTGGCTTTACATTAACCCACCACTAATCATCCTCAGTGGGATGATGAGTTGAGCCTGACCGGCCAGCCACCTTGGCTCTTGAAAAACCCAAATATAAGAGCCCCACCTAGGCCAAAAGCTAAAATTGAACCCATCCAAGTGGCACCAATCCAATTGGCCATTGGAGCCTTTCTGCCCTCCACCTAGGCAACATCCCAGCCACCTCAGCTTGGCCTGAGAGACACCATGACCCCTCTCACATAAAAGCCACTATCACGACCAAGGGAGGAGTTGTTGAAATTCCTTGGGCAGACCCTAGAAAATTGTTCCCAGAGCTTCTCCTGGCTTCCCTGAGTGAAAGCCCTCTATTTTCAGCCACTCAAACCCATTGTCTGAGCCACTCAAACCAATTGTCTGAGCTCAACTTTAGAGCTCAAAATTAGGAAAAAATAAGACATAATTCCTCATTGCTCCACAGTGCACCAAAGTCAAATTAATTGCACCCACACCATCCCCTGAGTGAAAGAAGAACATCCCCAATAAAAAACCCATAACCAGACAACCATAGCATAGACTTTGATCAATACCCAAAATCAGCCTTGATTGAAATTGTACCTAGGAAATTTACCACGGCCTAAGGCTCATCTAGGAGCTCTCTAGACTCAACTCAAGCTTTTGGAAGCACCCAATCGAGGCCACACCTCTTGGGCAAAGGTATTGAACTCTCCCCTTAAACCGAGCCTATTTTAATTCTCCATGCTTATAGACTCAATTTAAAACTTGATTAACCATATGGATATGTTCTCCTAATCTAGACGCATATATAGAAACAAACCTAAGTGATTTGGTTGAGTATCGAGAGAGATTTTAATGTTTGGAGTTTAAAGGCTCTTGGGTTATGGACTTGGGGACGATGAACAGATGTTGTCAATTTTTGGTGTATCCGACGAATGGCTGAGATCGTGTTAGAAGAAGTCTCAATGTCTATACAATGGGCAGACTCAGCAGGCGGTGCCTAGCCAGAAGCTAACGTGTGTGTGGTTCAGAGTTTCTTAAAATGAGGTGGTGTCGCGCTGGATAAGTAGAAAAATAGGGGTTTATCTCATTTATTTAAATACCAGAACTTCAAAAATTCATATCTTGGTGTAGAAAAGTCATAAAAATAAAATAAAAATACTATCATGCTTAGTGAACAAAGTAGAAAAATGTGGAAATGGCTTTACATTTGTTTGATGCATGTGAGATTTTTAATAAATTGAATGGTGTATTTCTTATTTTGATTCTCCATTTGCATGGAAATTTCACCATTACTTGATTTTTGGGCCTGTTGACCTCTCTCTCATGAGGGATCTTCCCAGATTTTTCCAAGCACAAGGAAGGTCTCCAGGCAGATATATCTAATTTTTTAAGCATATCATGTCAGCTTTTGTAAAATAACTATAAAAATTAAAATATTCATCAAAAAAATACAAAACTTATTTTGGTAGATTCATTGTGGTCAGAGGACCCTAGAAAAAATATAAACTTGGTTCAGCCCATTAAAAATAACCCTAATTATCATTAAAACCTAAAAATGAAATGTAATTAAATTGGATGAAATATAAAGATAAATGACACCAAAATCATTCTCCACTATGATTCAATATCAGAGGAGCTTTCCATAAAAATTTCAAGTCAATTGGATTTAATTTGACCACTAAAATGGATTAATTAAGTGAAATTCCATTTTAGGCACTAAAATAATTATAATAAATAAAATAAAACATAAAAAATGACCAAATTATTTTTGGGAGATCCTTATGACTAGAGGAACCTAAAAAAATAAAAGTGGAATTAAAATAGATACTTCATTTTTAAGCCATTTTTAAGTATTTAAATAAAAAAATTAATTAAAAATCATAAAAATTATAAAATTATAAAATAAACTAAAATGTCACGTTTGTCTTCCTGATCACTTGGGACCCATCAAAACAATTTTTACTAATTTTCTAAGTCAATATATTAATTTTTAAGGGCTTAAAATGAGTTTTCTTTAGTTTTTCATTAAAATAATTCTAATAATTAAAATATAAATCATTAAAATATGAAATTTATTTAAGTCGGTTCCCTGTATTTAGAGAGATTTAAGAAAAATATAAAATTTAATTTTCCATTTAAATAATATTTTATATTTAATTAATACTCAAAACAAACAAGTAATTCTACTAATTAAATTAAACCTCTAAAAATCATGGAAATTGGTCCAAGTTGTCCTCTAACCTAGGTGACCTCTAGTAATTTTATCATGGATAGTGGCTTTGTTTTGGTTGTGTTATTGAATTTTTAACAAAAATCGCTATTTTTGCATTAAAATAATTATAAACTTAAATAAATTCAGAAAAATCATATTTTCTCCTTTTATTTTTTAATTAACTCATGAGTAGGGTAACATAAAATCTTAAAGTCATTTGAGTTTTATTTAATGAATTATCAGGTGTTAAAGCCTTAAGGGCAAAAGGGGAATTTTGGAATTTAAGCCTTAATTAATATTTATGCCTAACCAATGGGGAAATGGGTAATAAATGATCTTAATTGATATGTCTTGATGATTTAAACATGAAAGGTATAAATGGTAGCAACCAATCTCCCTTTGGTTTCATTAAGGATAAATTTATAATTTCTTAAATTGATGAAAATTAAGAAGATATTAAGGTAAGGGGTTGACTCTGGAAGATTATAATCCACTAATTTAAAACCCCAATTAATGGATCTAAAATGATCTATAATTCTTGATAAGGGTTAATAATATAAATACTCAAATTTTTCCTAAAAATTACAAATCTACCCATTAAGTTTTAACAGCTTAGTAGTGAGCTACGCTTAATCAAAATTTTGTCTAATGAGGTTTAGAAAATGACCTATAATTAATTTGAAACTTTAAAACACTATAAGCCCATCTTTGAAATCAAGTCGGCTAAGTCCCTTAATTAAGCCAAATTACCCCCAATGGCCTTTACCCGTATAACTCGTAAGTGGAACATCAAGTGATAATTAACCCACTTAAAGGGATAATCATAACATCAAGGTTCATTGAGCATAAGGGTATGAATTGGGTGAATCATATTGCAAACATAATAAGCACAAAATGAACTTGAGATGACTTGAGGAATTGTAAAAGTTCTAGGGTATTACCGAGGACCTTTTCATGATCCTTTGGGAATCTCAAAGGACGCTTGGGCATGTTATGATTTGCTTGATGAAATCATCCCCAGAGATGAAAAAATTAGACTCATCAAGGTATGACATAGGATCTGGTAGATAGACCTAAAAAATGTGTTCTCTATTTTTCCTATAAGAACATTTTAATTTATGCAAAATTTTATACATGCTTTGCAAACACTATCCTTCCAGGTTAAGGAATGGGAAGAATCAACAGGTACACTTTTAAGTTATTGCATTACAATTTATTTTTTATTTTGCACCTCTTGTTTCCTTCCGATAAACTTGCATGTTAAACAACAAGGTCACCCTGCATTTTAAAACTGAAACTTTTGGGATAGCCACAAAATTGAAACCAAAACAAAATTAAGAATTCAGAAAAAGATAAAAATCCACCGTCATAACAGTTAAAATATAAGATAACTCAAAATTTAATCACAAACAAAATAAATTCAAAATTTCAACTAAATTAAAATTTCTCTATCGGATGATCGGGAATCGCTCAGAGGATGTAACCTACGGTTGCTACAAGATTTCCCAAGGTATAAATGAAAGTATGGAACTCATTAAGCTGAGTTTAGTAAATTTATTTGGACTAAGTGAATCCGAAGAAAATTGTGGTGTTGGAACGAGGGAACTGTGCGTTCTTAACCAATGTCACTCTAATCAATTTTAATATTCCCCATGATATTTAAAACAACAATAACCTTAAGAAACATTTGATTTGACATCAGGACTTGACACATTAAAAAACTTAAACTCACCCTGACCAAAAGCTTGGATCTAGCACTGTGGGCAGCACAAAAATCTTTAATAACAAGACATTTCTACACCATTTAAACTATTCTTTAAAAACTAAACAACAAGCCATAGGATTTTGAGGTTGTTCCCTAGTATGACATAAATCCTCAACTTATCTTTAGTTCTTTGTATGACTCTGCTTTACAATATAAGCCCTAACTCGTTTTAGGATTCCGAGGATGTCATTCGTCACAACCTAAATCCTCATATTTTCTAAGCTATTTGTGTGATTGTTTCACACGAATTTAAGCCCTAATTAATAAAATTGGTAGGATGACACATATATTTTCTTCTTGATACTGAAGTCGAACTATAGGATAGTCTGGGAAGTCATCGAGATTCTTCTCAGGATCTGTGACATCCCCTAGTTCTTATTCCCTTGGATTCAATAATATAATGTTCGAACTTTAAGCAATTACCCTTTCACACTTCTTTGTCCGATCTCTTTGAAATGTCCTATCCTTTAAAATTCTTGAAGACAATATCTCCTAATTTTTATCGAGAGTTTTCTTAGGTGACTTCGGTTATCTAAGATGTAATTAACTATAAGGGCTTTGCCTTTATAAGAAATTTTGAAGAACCCAGCTTAATATAAACCGTATTTAATTTTCCATATTAAATAGGGGAACTTTTTGGCTTATAATAAAATGGCTTCGCAGGCCAAAAGGATGTCATACATTTTTTAGTTTATTTGATTGAGTCTCACTATCAAGTCATGTGTTTATCTTTCGGGATGAATACATGGCTTGAGGTGTAGTGCTCTTTCATCTAAACTATGAAGCATATGGTATTGATTTTCATTTCATATTTTTTAAACAAAATATATATATATATAAATTAAATGCACTTCTGACCATCCCGGTGACCAACAACTTCCATATGACCCCTGAAATTGTGCCGACACACACATTGTCTCATTACTAAATATTTTCATTTTTTATACAAATATGGGTCATCCCAAAAATAAAGTTTTGCATCATGAATGAATTTCTTTTCCTGTTGCTTTATTAGTCAAAATGGTAAAATACCACTAACAACATAATTTACAATATCATCATACCACGGTATTTCACATCCTGTTACAACATAAAATTGTTCATTTCATTAATTTCTTTTTCTAAATCAAGAATTTCTTCCATTTCTAGCCTAGATAGATGATTATCAATTTGATTATCAGTCTCTTTACTATTGAATACTACAAAATCAATCTCTTGCATCAGAAGTACCCATCTAATTAATCTTGATTTTGCATCTTTCTTTTGCATTAAATATCTAATAGGCAAACGGTCACTATGCACAACACATTTAGCTCCAATTAGATATGACCTAAACGTATCAAAAGTATAAATAATGGCTAATAACTCTCTTTCATTAGTGTTATAGTTAATATGAGCATCATTAAGAGTTTTACAAGCATAGTATATGACTTTCAAAATCTTATCATATCTTTTCCCTAATACAGCTCCAATTGCATAATCACTAGCAGGACACATTAATTCAAAAGGTCTGTCAATCAGTTCAAACAATTATAGGAGCAATGATCATTTTTTCCTTTAAAGTTTCAAAGGCTTTTAGGCAATCTTGGTTAAAGTCAAAATTTGTATCTTTTTCCAGAAGTTTGCATAGAGGATTTGTAGTTTTTAAAAAATCTTTAATATATCTCTTGTAAAACCTAGCATGTCCTAAAAAGCTCCTAACTCCTCTTACAATAGTAGGTGGAGGTATGTTTGATATAACCTAAATTTTTGCAGGATCTACTTCTATGCCATTTTCTGAAATTTTATGTCCAAGCACAATTCCTCCTATAACCATAATTTAATGTTCTTCCCAATTTAATACGAGATTAGTCTTTTCACATCATTTTAAAACTTTCTATAAATGATTCAAACATATTTCAAATGAAGTTCCAGATAAACAAAAATCATCAATAAAGACTTCAATCCCTTTTTCAACTAAATCATAGAAAATTGACATCATACATCTTTGAAATGTTGCAGGTGCATTACATAATCTAAAGAGCATTCACCGAAAAGGAAAAGTTCTATAAGGACTAGTAAATGTTGTTTTCTCTTGATCCTCAGGAGCAATATGTATTTGATGATAACCGGTATATCCATCTAGAAAATATATATATATATATATGCCCAGCCAACCTATCCAACATCCAGTCCAAAAAGGGTAAAAGAAAATTATCCTTTTTGGTGGCAGAATTTAATTTTCTATAATCTATGCAGATCTATCATCTAGTGACTTGTCTTGTTGGTATTAATTCATTATTCTCATTTGTAACTACAGTCACACTTCCATTCTTTGGAACACAGTAAATTGGACTCACCCAAGCATTATCTAAAATAGGATAAACAATTCCAGCATCTAACCATTTTCAAATCTCTTTCTTATAGCTTCTTTCATCTTAGGATTCAATCTCCTTTGTGGATCAGCTCTTAGTTTATGTTCATCTTCCAATAAAATTCTATGCATACAAATTGAAGGACTAATTCCTTTGATATCAGCTTATATCCAACTAAAGGCTTTTTTATATCTTATCAATGTTTCCAACAACATTTTTTTTGTGTACCAGCTAATTCTAAGGATACTATAATGGGTAATGTAAGATAAATCTCCTAGAAATACATATTTTAAATTTCTAGGGAGTGTTTGCAATTCTATTTCAGGTGGTTTCTCAATAGATGAAATCAAATTTATGTTACTTTTTATAGAGTCTAACAATTCAAAATTTTCATGAACATAATCTAAATCTTCTTTACTCACTTCCATAGATTCATTTTGAATTTTATCCTCATCTTGATATTCCAAATATTAATTTTCAAATTCCTTTTTGAATGCCTTCTTGAAATATTGATGTCTTTAATATTTGGTAATATCCATTCTGAAGAATTCAAACTCTTGCACTTTTGTAAGGTATCTCATTGATTTTACAATATTAAATGTAACTTCTTGATAAGTAACTCTCATGGTTAGTTCTCCTTCTTACACATCTATCAAAGATCTCCCAGTCATAAGGAATGGTCTTCCTAAAATGATAGGAATTTCTTTATCTTCCTCCATATCTAATACAACAAAATTTACAGGAAAGATAAATTAATCAAATTTTACCAAAACATCTTCTATAACTCCTTTAAGATAGGTAATCGAATGATCAACTAACTAAAGAGTTAAAGTTGTAGGTGAAATATCTCCTAAACCCAAGCTTCTGAAAATTGATAAAGGCATAAGATTAATACTGGCTCTTAAATTACACCAAGCTTTTCCAAAAAATATATTGCCAATAGCACAAGGAATAGTAAAACTTCCCGGATCTTTAAGTTTTTTAGGAAGCTTCTTCTGAATTATAGTGCTACACTCTTCATTGAGTGCAATAGTCTCATTATCTACAAACTTCCTTTTCTTATTAAGTTTATCCTTCATGAACTTTATATAGCTTGGAATTTTTTCCAAGGCTTCAAAAAATGGAATGTTTATTGTTAATTTCCTCAATATCTCCAAAAATTTTGAAAATTGGTTATCTCCATTTTTCTACTTCAATATTTGAGAAAATGGAGGTGTTGGTCTTTCTACAGTAATTTTCACTGGTTTAATAGGACATTCTAACTCAAAATGAGAATCTTCACTAAATTTTTCATCTTCTACTTCATCTTTTTCAACTTCAACTTCCACTTCTTTTTTAACTCTCTTTTCCAATTTTTTTCACTTCTTAGTTGAATAGCCTTAATTTGCTCTTTATTATGATCTTTAGGATTTACTTCAACATTACTATGCAACATTCCATAATGTCTATTGAAGAGTGCCGTAGCAATACACCCTAATTAATTTTCCTTATTTATAATTTTAGCTCCTTAACTTTGTAATTGACTTTCCGTTCACAATATCAATTCTTCAATTGACAACTTTTTCTCCTTACTCTGTAAATTATTAAAAGTTGGAGGGTAATAAGGTTTATAAGCTAGATTTCCTTGATTGTTGGAGTTTCCCAATGGGTTCGCGGTGTTGTNGGGTCAATTGATGGTTGATTTTGATGTATAGGAATGTCATAAAGATTTTTCAACATTAATTGAGGCCAATTGACTAGGCTATGGATTTAATTTGGTGAGATTGGGTCATATGGTCAAAATTGGGGTTTTGACTCAAATCAAAATTGGGCTCAAATCATGGATCAAGTTAACATATATTTGGTTTATTTTGGTCATATAAAAAGTGAATTTGAGTTTAGTATTGGAATTGAGCTCAATTGAGATCAAATTGATGGACATTTGAGTTGGATTTGGGGAAATTTAGTCTTTAAAGGGTTTTAGTTAAAGATGGTCAAATTGGCCAAATTGGGTCATGTGATAGTTGAGATAAATGAAATTGGGAATATTTATGATTTATTGGGTTTTTTTGGGATTTTTTGGAATTTTTGAGATTTTGAGCAATGGAGGGGTATTTTTGTAATTTGGGGGTGTTTTAGGGGTAAAAGGCCAAGATGGGTATTTTGGTAGAGTTGAGGTACACTCACCCAAGAGCCATGAACCAGTGGAAACCCCATTTTGGGTCCTCTACATAGTGGTCTTAGCTAAACCATAGCCCTAGGGCTAGTAGGTTTAAGGGATCATCTACATGAGTATCTCAAAAGATCAAGGGATCTAGGTTAGAAATTTGAGTTCAGGGTTGTGAGTGATTGTGAGTGTAGATGAGTGTAGTGAGTGCCTTAGCTCCAGACCAACACCCAAGGTCAACCCTAAGGTCCAGCAATCCTAAGGGTGACTCATCTTGAGTTTCCCCCACAGTGACCCACCTACTAAGTGCTAGAGGTTGAGAGCAATATGTGGAACTTCAAGTTGAGTGGAGAAGAGTTTGGAATTTTTAATGGTGAGGGTTCCATGTCTATTTTTCTAGGATAAGTCAACAGGAAAAGTCCTATGGCTAGACCCTAGGCTACTAAAGAGGAAAAACTAAACCTCATTGAGGTTAGCACCTCCTTAGTAGCCTAGGGTCTAGCCATAGGACTTTCCTGTTGACTATTCCTAGAGGATTAGTAAAGGAATCCTCACCATTAGAAACTCTAAACTCTTCTTTGCTCAATTTTAAGTTCCTCATATTGGTCATAACCTCTAACATTCAGTCGGTGGGGCAACTATGGAGAAGCTTAAGGAGAGTCCCCATAGGACTGTTTGGCCTTAGGGTGGACCTGGGTTGCGTGGCCTTGGTCAATTTTACACACACACATACACTTGATTCCCCCACTTACACTAACAACCTTAGGCTTTAGTCAAATATGCTTAGTTGGTCCCTTAACTTTTTGGGAAACTCATGTAGATGGTCCCCTGACCATTGGCCTTAGGCTAGGGTTTAGCTGAGACCAGTACATGGAGGACCCAAAGTAGGGAATTCTATTGGTCCATGGCTCATGTAAGGTGATTATGTGGTTGGCAACCCTAATTCTACTAAAATACCCAATTTAGCCTTTTGCCCCAAGATCTATCCAATTTATCAAATTACCCTTGAAACCCCAATTTTGACCAGAATTCCAAAAGTTACACAAAATACCCAATTTTATCCAAAAATCATTTCAAACCAATTGAAACCACTCAAATTGCCCAAAACACCCCAAAATTTTCAAAATTTTCAAAATACCTCTGATTTTTCCAAAATTACAAAAACACCCATGGTGACCCAAATTGTCCCAAAATTGTCAAAATCATTTCAAATGTCCCCAAAACCAATTTGAACCACTCCACTAAGCTTAATTTGACAAATTTGACCAATTTTGACCAAAATCCCCAAGTTGCCTTTAAAAGACCAATTACCCCAATTCACCCCCAATGTTCACCAATTTGATCACAAATTTTCTCAATTTCAATTCTAAAATCAAATTCATCATGCCTAAAATTTATTGAAACCAAATCCAAATTCAATTGGACTCAAATTTCAAACCTAAATCTTAGTCTCAATTCAAAATCCTTAATTTAATCCTAAGCTAAAATTTCACCAAATTGAAACCCTAAACCAATAGCCCCAATTTTGAATCCTAAACTCTTTAAAACACTCCCCCACATCAAATTGAATCCTCAGTATGCCTTGGTCAAGCCCTAATCTCACTCAAATTCAACATGGACAAAAATCACCAATTTTGCCTCAAACTCAAAATTCCACCAAATTAAACTTCATAACCCCAAAATTTCCACTCAACTAGTATCCAAAACTCTTCCTGGAAATCCCTTGGACTAATTTGAAACATCAATTACGTCTAGCCAAAGCCCTAGCCCAATCCAAACCTAAGGCTAACCCAAATGCACCAAAATTGGCCATAAGCCAAAATCCATCAAATTGAGCTTCCAAATAAACTCAAAATCAATCAATTCTTTTTGTAAACTCCCTGTGACAATCATTTTTACCATTTTAACCAATAAATTGAGCTCAATGTCATGAATATCCTGACTCAAACCCAAATTCAAGCCAAAATACCCAAAATTGAACAAATGCTCTAAAGTTGACCTAAGCAAATCAAATTGATCAAGCCAAAGCCACCATTGCCACCCTTTGGATCCTAGTTAGCCCATTCTATATGAGTCATGGACAAATGGTACCTTAACTTAAGGGATCCCTCCCATATTTGACTTAAACCAATATACACTTGTCATCAACCTTAACCATTGCGGGTTAATCGTGATTAACCCACTCTTTACTCCCTTGACTCCTCTATCCACCTCCCTTGGCTCTACCGACCGGTCTTGTGGCTGGAAAACCCCAAATCAAGAGATCTCTCTCACCCAAATGCACTCAAATTCACCCATCCAAGCTGGCTCATACCATTTGGTCTTTGACATTTATCAGCCCTCTACATAAGCTGCTAAGTGCACCTAAATTGAAGCCCTGAGCTCCACCCATGCTATGACTATTTGAACTCCCTCTTCTGTGGCAAAAAAAAAGCTAATCAATTTACTTGGGGAGCTTTTGTTAAATTTCTTCCTCATACTCTTCAAAAACTCCTAAGCTCAAGCTCACCATTTGCCCCTTATGGATTTCTCTGCTTGAGCTCAAATTTGAGTTCAAAATCCAGGGCATTTTCTGTCATTCCACAAAAACCCAGCAAGCCTCCAATTAAACCTTCCAAAAGCTTCCTCAGACCAAAATTGGTAGTTCCCCGTCAAAATCCTTCTCTATTGAGCTCTCTAACCCCTTCCTAGACCAAGGCCATTCCACTTTTTCATTGAACTCCTACCTAGACACTATTTCAGCTCAAATAGACAATTGGAGGAGGTTTGACAGCTCAAAGGAAGCTTCCACAAGCACCTAATCGAGACTTCACCTCTTGGGTTAAGGAATAGACCATTAACCCAAATTTTGAGCTTGTTTTCACCAATAGTGAAGAGAAGTTTAATTTCATAGCATTGTAACCGTATAGATGTATTTTTCTTGAGTAGATGAAGGTGTAGGAACAAACCACACTTGATTGGTTGAGTATTGAGCAAAATCTTAGGTCTAGAAGTTGGACGGCTTACGGGTTGGGTTAATCGGGAATAATGACGGAGGACCATTTGATTAAGTGTGTATCAGATAGATGGGCCAGATGGCGCCGGACGTACTCTTGGAGCGTGAACAACGGGCTGACTCAGCTGGTGATGCCCAATTAGAAGAAGACACATGCACGATTCGGAGCTGCCTAGGTTGACGTGGATAAGAAGGAAAATGCATTTTAATACGATTTTATTTAATTATAGAACTTCAAAAATTCATAACTTTGCATAGAAAAATCATAAAAATAAAATAAAAAGACTCTCTTGTTCAGTGAACAAAGGAGAATAATATGAACTAAAAATACAAATTATTTGATGAGTCTCTGATTTTTTATTAATTAAATAGCCTCCAAGGTATTTTAATTTTTAATTAAGTAAATATTATTCATCAAAGCTTGAAACTTTGGGGGTTCATTCCTCATGACAGAGGGGATGTTCTCTGATTTTTCCATGGTAAGAGAGCATTTTTGTGCATGTAATCCTCCAATCATGGAAGCCTATGATCAGGGAAGCTTAGGAAATTATATAAATTAAAACTTCACATGAAAGTTATGGGATGAATTTTAGTAGGTTCCCTGTGATCAAAGAAGCTTAGGAAAAATATCAGAATGGTTTAGATAATTTTATATATTTTATAGCTAACTAAATGCTTATAGCTTGTATTAGTTTATTTGAATTAAATGTTACTCAAAAAATAATAAAATTATTTCTATATTGTTTAGAAAAATTATGTCGACTCACTGTAAAAATTTGAAATTTATTTGATTAAGTTTAAGTACTAAAGTTGATTTTCTAAGAAAAAATATATATTTTTTACAAAAATTATTACATTAAATTAAATATACTTAAGAAAATTATGAAAAGTGATTTTTTGAGTTCCTTGTGATCAAGGGAACTTAGAAAAAATAAAAATTATTTTTGAGAAAATACTTTATTTTTAAGCTATATTTTGAATTAAAAATAATTAAAAATTTCAAANATATATTATGTTAAATTATTTACATTAAATAATATTCAAAATTAAAAAAAAAATTAATTCCACATTATGTAGAATATACATGTTAACCCACTATAAAAATTTGATGTTTATTTTATTAAGATTAAGTTTTAAAGTTGATTTTTTAAGAAAAAATGCATTTTTGTACAAAATTAATTATATTAAAGTAATACACTTAGAAAAATTATGAAAAGTAATTTTCTAAGTTCCTTGTGATTAGGGGCACTTAAAAAAAATTAAAAATTATTTTTGAGAAAATACTTTATTTTTAAGCTATATTTTGAATTAAAAATAATTAATAATAATTAAAATTTTAAAAATATGAAATGGTTCAAAATATTTCTAATCACTTCTTGGTTACTTGGGATTCACTAGAATATTTTTCCTAATTTTTATAAGTTAAATATAAATTTTTAAAGGCTAAAAATGTAGTTTTCCTTAATTTTTAATTCAAATAATTATAATAATAAAATATAATTTTAAAATTCATAAAATTTTGTCTAAGTGTTCCTCTGACCTTGGTGAGCCTTTAATAATACTCTTATAAAAAAATCTTATTTTGATTAATTATGTAAATTAATAATGAAAAATTTTATTTTTGATTTAAAATTATATAACTTAGATGAAAATTCAAAAGACCACATTTTCTCCTCTGATATTTTAACTAAATCAGGATTGAGTATCCATAAAAATATCGAAGTCACATGAGTTTATTTGATAAGTTATGAAGTGGGAGCCCTAGGGACAAAATGGTAATTTTGGAATTTTGATCCCTTAATTAAATTTTAGAATTAATCAAAGGGTAAATGAGTAATAATGATCATAATAAACTTTTTAGATGTTTGAAACATAAATAGGTTAATAGGTAGAAACCAGTTAATCACCTTCTCATGATAAGGGTAAAATTGTACTTTTACTGATCATCATAACTTGGAAGTTAAATCAATAAGATGATCCTAAAGTAATGGGTTTAAGCTATGAAGATAATAATTTACTCATTTAAATCCCACTAATTGGATACTAAGTTTGATATTAATGAGAGTTAAAATCCCATTTCAATATTTAATTATCTTGAATTTACTTTAAAAATTGAAATTGAGAGGGTCTAATAGTGAACTAAGTTTAATATGCTAAATTGTCTTAATTGGGATTAGAAAAGATGGACTTAATTAATTGATAAACACTTTTAAACACTTTAGGCCCTACTTCAACTCTGGGCATTAAAATCCTTAATGACTTTGGACTTGCCCTTTGGGGTGCTCATTCATAAAACTGTGAAATGAAATGCTAAGTGATTATCTAGTTTCTCTCATTTTTGAGATAATTAAAATGTCAACGTTAACAAAGTAATGGGGTAATTTTAATTCAACCTTTGGATGATTAAAAGAACAATATGATAAATTCAAAATTAACTCGAAACATTTCAAGAGATCATTAAAGCGGCTGAGGGTCATTCCCCAAACATTTTCGAATCTCTTGGATATTTTGAAGGACGAATTGAACTTGTTATATTTTGTTCTAGAAAATCATACACTAAGATCTTTCGGGACTCACTAAGTCATAGTCTGCAGTTTTGTTAGCTACACCTTCATCTACTCTTACAATTTATTTAACTTCTACAAAATTATGTACATGTTGCAAAAGCTAATCTTTCAGTGGAATGCCAAGAAGATGACATGTATGCTTTTATAATGTTATTTAATTTCTATCATTTACTGCAATTTACTGTTGCAAAATATTATAACTGGTTGGTTGTGCACCTTACTTTACTTGCAAAAATCAAAACCATTTTTAAAAATTAATCAACATTTTCGAAAATCTAAAACAAATTGTTTTAAAGGTAACAAAAAATCCTTTGAAATGTCACTAAACTTAAAACATCTTTTTGAATTTACGAAAGTCCCTCGGATGAGGTAACCAATGCTTGCTATCGAGATCTCTCTGGTTTAAATAAGTGTAACAAGATTAAACTAAGTAAATTCAAAATAAAATAGTGATACCAGAATGAGGGAACCGTGGGATCCTAACCGGTGTCACTCTAATCCACTCTAAGCCCCCTTCATAATTTAATTTAAACTCGTCATTTAGACCTTTTGGACCTTAGACTTTAGGACTGTTAATTCATCGAGGAGCTTGGATCTAACTTTGTGGGCAGCAATCTACAATAGTACGAGGATCTACAATAACACATATTTCCTTAGAATTAAACAACAAGCCATAGGATTTCGGGTCATCTGCCTAGTGCAACATAAAACCTCATCTCATCTTTAGGCCTTTGTAAGACTCTGCTATACAATTTAAGCCCTAACTTGTTTTAGGATTCTGAGTTCATCGTCCGATACGACATAAATCCTCATATCTTCCATATTATTTGCGTGAACGCGTCACGTAAATATAAGTTTTACATAATAAAATTGGCAGAATATAACATTTAAATAATTCTTCTCTACAAAACTGAAGCCAAACTATAAGTTATCTTAGGAATTCACCGAGTTTCTCCTCAGGATCTGTGACAACCCTAGTTCCTCTTCCTTTGGATTCCATAATAATGTTCCAAAATTGAGTAATTCCCCTTTGACACTCCTTTGGTCCGATCTTTAGAAAAGTTCTACCCCTTGAAATTCTTGAAGACAATATTCCGTGATTTAAATTGAGAGTTTTTTGTTGGTAACTTTGGTTATCTAGGAGGTAATTAACTATAGGGGTTTGCCCTTATTGGAAACTTTTGAGAACTCATCTTATTATAAATTCTATTTAATTTTTTGTATTAAATAGGGAAACTTGTCGTTCAATATAAGAAAATTATTTTTTTGAAGATTTAACTGGATATCATAAATTTTTAGTTTATTTAATGAGACTTACCAGAGAGTAGTGTATTTATTCTTCAAGATGGATGCATTGCTTGTGGTATTAGATCCGTTTATTTAAACTACTGAGGATATGAGATCGATTTGGTCTTGTATTTTCAAAACATAAAATATTACCTTTCAAAATTATATATATATANAATTTAAGATTGGGTAGGGGGATGAAAAATTTTGTAAAAACTTGAAGTTTATTTGTTCTCGAATGTACTTGAAATAAAATTAATTTTGATTTGAAGAAAAATAATCATGTATATGAAGTTATATTAAGGAAGTAAAATTTTTAATGTAGAAATAAGTAAGAAAATTTAGTTAAAATCTATATTAATAAAGAAAAACTCAAAGTTAAAAATCTTTTAGTTTGATAGTGATAAACAGTGTGTAACTATCTTTAGTAGGAGAAATTGTATTTTTTAAAAATGTTGAATCATTAGACTTTTATTTTCAAAACTTAAATTTCTTCTATTGAAACTAATTTTAAAAAACTATTACTATGGTTTTAAGTAAATGAAATATATCAACTTTTTGTTTTAGGAAAGGAAGAGTGGAATTCAAAATCATTAAAAGTCTATCAAGATATAGTAATCCTTGCCAGAAAAAATAAGAAAAGAAAAAGAAAAAGAAAAAGAAAAGGAAAAGAAAAAATGAAAAAGAAAAAGAAAAGAAAAAGAAAAAAAAGAAAAAAAAGAAAAGTTGAAAAAGGTAGGAGAAGCTTGAGGGTTAGTGTCTAATCAAAAATTGATTCGACATTTGATCTTTTTAAAGTGTAAGGCTTGAGCAACTCTTAATCTTAAGAATAGAATAGAGTAAGTATAATTATTCTTAAATAAAAATTTTTAAGTGGAGAAGATAGAATGTCGAAACTCTATATTTGGAGAATTTACAATATTAATGAACTAGATAGGAACTAATATTTTCAGGCTTCCTTACATTAAAATTTTCTAAACTCTAAATTAGTCGCATTTACTAAAGTTTTTTTCTAAATTGGACTACTATATTTCTACATCAAAATTTTAGAATATCCTAAAGAAACTCATATACATNGAATGTAGAAATAAGTAAGAAAATTTAGTTAAAACCTATATTAATGAAGAAAAACTTAAAGTTAAAAATCTGTTAGTTTGATAGTGATAAACATTGTGTAACTATCTTTAGTAGGAGAAATTGTATTTTTTAAAAATGTTGAATCATTAGACTTTTATTTTCAAAACTTAAATTTCTTCTATTGAAAGTAATTTTAAAAAACTATTATTATGTTTTTAAGTAAATGAAATATATCAAGTTTTTATTTTAGGAAAGGAAGAGTATAAACTCTATTTAATGTTTTTCTTTCAAGTACACTCATATGGATTAAAACTCGTAAAAGGAGTGAAAAAGGATTAAATTTTGAGCAAAAAATGAACTGAGACACCTATGCACCCAGGACTGGTACTTACGCTCCAGTTAAACAGAGAGAGCCATGCCTAAGCACCAGGTACCCCACTCTTAAGCGCCATAAGTAGTTATTTGATGATTCATTGAATTTGGATGAATTTTTGAAGAGGTGTTTGAAGAAACCCTTGGTTAATAGACACGAAAATTCTTTCAATTGGCTTCTAAAAGGAGGAAACTTCTAGAAGATTCATTGAATGGAGACACATTTTGAAGACACAACAAGACACCTTTTGGAAAATTATAAAAGATGACTTGGATCATCTTTAGAGAGCATCCATCCAGACTGATCCAGTGTTAACCACCACATATGCTGCCACCGCCGATCATCGCCGCTGCCGCCCATTTTTTGAGTTGTATTTTGTATTCTAAGCTATGGAAGAGATTCAAAGGAACTTCAAGACAATGGTGGAGAGGATTTGAGAAAATTTTATATCTATGTGACTATATTTTGTTTTAATTTAGACTTCTTGTTAGTGTGCATGATTTCTATTTTCAAACTCATATGTGTTTGTCTTTTCTCCATGAATTCTGAGTAGTTTTCCTTATCTTTTTTCTTAAAATGATAAGTGATTAAGTATTGGAGGGAAGTTGTGTGAAGTATTACTCTTTAATGTTGGAAGAAGTTGTGATGATTTTAAACCTTATACTTCATTTACTTCTTAATTTGGCCAATTAAGATGTTAGTACCTTTTGTGAGAACATTTAAAATCCAAGATGGTATTGTCTCAGTCAACAAATGCTAAGAATCACATTTGATTTCATGGATGAGAATGTAGTTCATAGGTTAAGTGCAAATAAATATGAAAATAAACTTTAAAGGGTGTAGAATTAGAGGACTTTAGAGTGATAGGCTAAAGACCTCAATTTGGTTTATGATTTCACATTTTGATACAAGACGTTAGCCCCTAAGTGGAGGGAGTAGAGGGAACTCTAGAGTGAGAGCTAGTATCTTCCTTACCTAACCCGTCTTCAAGATTATTAAAACTATAGATTAGCCNGGTTTTTAAAAGATTGGACAGTCACTTGGAGACAAGTAATATTTTAAGTTTAGGGAATTTTGACACACCTAAAATAAATTGTCTTTATATACACACTTTTATACCTATTTTTGAGATATTTCGCTTTAATTAAAGATATTTGTATGTTTTTCTTTCAACTACAATCATATGGATGAAAACTCGTGAAAGGAGTGAAAAAGGATTAAATTTTGAGCAAAAAATGAACTGAGGCACCTATGCACCCAAGACTGGTACTTACGCTCCAGTTAAACAGAGAGAGCCACGTCTAAGAACCAGGTACTCCACTCTTAAGCGCCATAAGTACTTATTTGATGATTCATTGAATTTGGATGAATTTTTGAAGAGGTGTTTGAAGAAACCCTTTGTTAATAGACATGAAAATTCTTTCAATTGGCTTCTAAAAGGAGGAAACTTCTAGAAGATTCATTGAATGAAGACACATTTTGAAGATACAACCAGACACCTTTTGGAAAATTATAAAAGATGACTTGGATCATCTATAGAGAGCATCCATCTAGAGTGATCCAGTGTTAACCACCACATATGCTGCCGCCGCCGATCACCGCCGCTGCCACCCATTTTTTTAGTTGTATTTTGTCTTCTAAGCTATGGAAGAGATTCAAAGGAACTTCAAGGCAATGGTGGAGAGGATTTGAGAAAATTTTATATCTTTGTGACTATATTTTGTTTTAATTTAGACTTCTTGTTAGCGTGCATGATTTCTATTTTCAAACTCAAATGTGTGTGTCTTTTCTCCATAAATTCTGAGTAGTTTTCTTTATCTTTTTTCTTAAAATGATAAGTGATTAAGTATTTGAGGGAAGTTGTGTGAAGTATTACTCTTTAATGTTGGAAGAAGTTGTGATGATTTTAAACCTTATACTTTGATTACTTCTTGATTTGGCCAATTAAGATGTTAGTACCTTTTGTGAGAACATTTAAGATTCAATATGGTATTGTCTCAGTCAACAAATGCTAAGAAGCACATTTGATTTGATGGATGAGAATGTAGTTCATAGGTTGAGTGCATATAAATATGAAAATAAACTTTAAAGGGTGTAGAATTAGAGGACTTTAGAGTGATAGTCTAAAAACCTCAATTTGGTTTATGATTTCACGTTTTGATACAAGACGTTAGCCCCTAAGTGGAGGGAGTAGAGAGAACTCTAGAGTGAGAGCTAGTATCTTCCTTACCTAACCCGTCTTCAAGATTATTAAAACTATAGATTAGCTGATGTTCTTTATAACATCTCTAGTAAGGTAAATAATATTATTGCTTCTATTTGACAAAACACAACTAGAATACTTTCAAAATAGAATTCCTATACTTGTTATTGATTCATGATAAGGAAAAAGATATTTTATTTATATTTCCTTCATCTTACAAATACCTAGTTAAATTAATTGGTTGCTTACTTTATTTTCAATTATCACAAATTACAAAAAGAATTGAACTTGCATTCCTATAAGAGCATCTAAAGTTTAAGTAAGAATATTTTGCTAATTAGAATTTTGTTATCTAATTACTCCTATTTTGTAAAGTGCATATTGTAATTTTCTCTATGGGTTCGATATTCAGGGCTTAATCAAAAAATCCTATACTACTTGATAACGATACACATACTTGCATAATATCTCATATGTAAATATTATAACTGTATTCTTATTTGCTTCGAAGTTAAGATTTGACCTAGCTTTTGCTCGAGATCAAGTTTTTGGCGTCGTTGCAAAGTAAGAATTATTATTAAGAAAATTAAGAATATAATCACATACATCACATTAACATATATAAAGAGAATTGAGATCAAATATCAACGGGCTTTAATCAAATGTGTTAGCTTCTACGACAAGGGTTTGAATACTTAAGCTAATTTCATCTATCATACGATTAGTGTAATCACTTAATGGTCTATGCACATTATGATGATTATTAATTGATTCCTGAGCATCTAATTTTATTTTTTGATTGTTCACCACTTCTTCAACAAGTTCATGAAGTCTTTTCTACTTTCTAATTCTCTAAATAGTTCTCTCTAGTTCTAAATCCCAGGTTCAAGTCCAATAGGTCCTGAATTACACGTTCAATGACTAAAGACTAAACTAGTAGGTTTCAAAAAAATCTTTCAAAAAAAATTCTTTCTCAAACAAACATACAATTACACACAAAAAATTAAAACTATAGATGTTCAACTCTAGGTCTAAATTGTTCAATTAAAATTCTTCAATGTTAACTACATCGTCGTTCTCTGAAAATGGTGCCAACAACTAAATACCAACTATGCACCTGCTCTCTAGGGTTTCACGCAACTGTACATGTCATATCAGTAATATTTAGTTTTTGTGTCTGGAATATTGATCCCACACAAAATGAGGGAATTAGACTTAAGAGAAATTCTAGCCTAGTAGGTTTAAATCTTAGTTTGGAATTGAAATTAAGTAATGGTTCTACAGATTACTCCTACTAAACTACAAACTATTTTAAATGCTAAATATTATTGAAATCCTAGTTATCCTATTTGGATTATTATTTAGCAAGTTATAGAGTTACCTTCCTTTGGAATGATAATGTGGAGTGTAGTAAATGTAATGTGTCAATTGTGATTGTAGCTTGTAACAAATAGGAGCAACACTCTTTTTTACCTCTCCCAAGTGCATAAAGACATTTGGCTAAATTATTTTTTTTTCCTTAAATCCCAAATTGAACCCATCAAACAATATTTTCCTAATATTTACATCTCCATACAAAGTACTTGCACCATACCATATAGAGTAATGTGACTAACCTNCGATGTTCTTTATAACATCTCTAGTAAGGGTAAATAATATTATTGCTCCTATTTGACAAAACACAACTAGAATACTTCCAAAACAGAATTTCTATACTTGTTATTGATTCATGATAAGGAAAAAGATATTTTATTTATATTTCCTTCATCTTGCAAATACCTAGATAAATTAATTGGTTGCTTACTTTATTTTCAGTTATCACAAATTACAAAAAGAATTGAACTTGCATTCCTATAAGAGCATCTAGAGTTATTTTGCTAATTAGAATTTTGTTATCGAATTACTCCTATTTTGTAAAGTGCATATTGTAATTTTCTCTATGGGTTCGATATTCAGGGCTTAATCAAAAAGTCCTATATTACTTGATAACGATACACATACTTGCGTAATATCTCATATGTAAATATTATAGTTGTATTCTTATTTGCTTCGAAGTTAAGATTTGACCTAGCTTTTGCTCGAGATCAAGTTTTTGGCGTCGTTGCAAAGTAAGAATTATTATTAAGAAAATTAAGAATATAATCACATACATCGCATTAACATATATAAAGAGAATTCAGATCAAATATCAATGGGCTTTAGTCAAATGTGTTAGGTTCTACGACAAGGGTTTGAATACTTAAGCTAATTTCATCTATCATAGGATTAGTGTAATCACTTAATGGTCTATGCACATTATGATGATTATTAATTGATTCCTAGCACCTAATTTTATTTTTTGATTGTTCACCATTTCTTCAACAAGTTCATGAAGACTTTTCTACTTTCTAATTCTCTAAATAGTTCTCTCTAGTTCTAAATCCTAGGTTCAAGTCCAATAGGTCCTGAATTACACATTCAATGACTAAAGACTAAACTAGTAGGTTTCAAAAAAAATATTTCAAAAAAAATTCTTTCTCAAACAAACATACAATTACACACAAAAAATTAAAACTATAGATGTTCAACTCTAGGTCTAAATTGTTCAATTAAAATTCTTCAATGTTAACTACATCTTTGTTCTCTGAAAATGGTGCCAACAACTAAATACCAACTGTGCACCTGCTCTCTGGGGTTTCACACAACTGTACATGTCATATCAGTAATATTTGATTTTTGTGTCTGGAATATTGATCCCATACAAAATGAGGGAATTAGACTTAAGAGAAATTCTAGCCTAGTAGGTTTAAATCTTAGTTTGGAATTGAAATTAAGTAATGGTTCTACAGATTACTCCTACTAAACTGCAAACTATTTTAAATGCTAAATATTATTGAAATCCTAGTTATCCTATTTGGATTAGTATTTAGCAAGTTTTAGAGTTACCTTCCTTTGCAATGATAATGTGGAGTGTAGTAAATGTAATGTGTCAATTGTGATTGTAGCTTGTAACAAATAGGAGCAACACTCTTTTTTACCTCTCCCAAGTGCATAAAGATATTTGGCTAAATTATTTTTTTTTTCTTTAAATCCCAACTTGAACCCATCAAAGAATATTTTCCTAATATTTACATCTCCATACAAAGTACTTGCACCATACCATATAGAGTAATGTGACTAACCTTATTGATTCCGCCATAGCTCTCATGAGTCATTATGAATCATAATACATTTTAAAAATTCACTTGGTCAGAATAAAAAGTAAATGAAAAATCAATGGTTACTCATCACATTAAGAACTTTAAAACAAATTAAAAAATATTTTACACTCTTAAACATCCTACTTAAATATCAAAAGGAAAAGTAAAAGAGAATCACTCAAAAAGCATGAAGATCACACCCTAAAGCGTCATTGGAAAAAAAATTTCACTAAATAATTGTGTTTACAAAAATGTAATAATAAAAGTACACAATATTTAGTTTTCTCTCCTTTACAAAGCTATGAGAATACTCCCCCAAAGATATCTTAATCCCTTGCTGCTCTCCTAAAAACTCTCCTCACAATACAATATAAATCCTCTCTAATTCCCTCATAAATAATCTCTCTACCCTTTCCTCTATCCAACTTAAAACCCTAAATTTTCCTCTAGTTCACCTAAAACATCTTTTCATTAAGCCCTCAAGTCATTTGAATAACTCCACACGTCTTCTACAGGAATTGTTAAAGACTACCTTAAGCAATTGATGGTAGTTGACCTCACTTTTAATTGAGGTCTGGTTTTTCCTCTTTAGTAGCCTAGGATCTAGCCATAGGACTTTCCTGTTGACTACTCCTAGAGAACAAGAAAAAGAACCCTCACCATTAGAAACTCTAAACACTTCATTGCTCAACTTGAAGTTCCACATATTTGTCCTAACCTTTAGCACTTAATTGGTGGGGCCAATATGTGGGAGTTTATGGGGAGTCCTCATAGGACTGCTTGGCCTTAGGTTTGACTCTAGGTGTTGGTCTGGAGCTAGTTCACACACTTTCACCCCATTCACAACCCTAAACTCAACCTTGTTGACTTTGATCCCTTGATCTTTTGGGAGACTCATGTAGATGGTCCCCTAGACCCACTATCCCTAGGCTAGGGTTTAGCTAATACAAGTACATAGAGGACCCAAATGGGGGTTCCATTGGTCCATGGCTCATATAGGGTGGTTGGCACCTCAATTTCACCAAAATATCCAACTTGGCCTTTTGCCCCCCCAAATCTACCTAAATTACCTAAACACCCCAAAACCCCAAATTTAACCAAAATTCTCAATATCACCCAAACTACCCAAATTTGTTCAAAAATAATTTCAGACCATTTCAAACTACCCAAATTGCCCAAAACCACCCAAAATTGCCAAAATTACAAAAATATCCCCAAATTTGCCAAAATTACTAAAATGCCCTTTCTGACTCAAACTTTTCCAAAACCCCCCCAAAATCATTTCAAAAGTCTCAAAAACCAATTTGAAATCTTCCATTGAGCCCAGTTTGACCAATTTGACCAATTTTTACCAAAAGCCCCAAATTTCTTTTAAAGACCCAATTTCAATTCTTAAATCAAATTCATCATGAAAAAACTCAATTAAAACAAATTCCATGTCTAATTGACCCACATTTGAGTCATATTTCAACCCAAATCAAAAAGCCCCAATTTGACCAAAAACCAAAATCCCATTCAATTGAACCCCAATCTTTCTAATTGCCTCAATTGTGCATCATAAAATCTTTGAAACATTTCCACACATCAAATTGAACCTTCAATTAGCCTTGGTCAAGCCTCAGTTTCACCTANTTTCCAAAATTACCAAAATACCCCCCAAATTTGCCAAAATTACCAAAATTTCCTTGGTGACTCAAGCTTTCCCACAATCCCCAAAATCATTTCAAATGTCTCCAAAACAAATTGAACTCTTCCATTGAGCCCAATTTGACCAATTTTGACCAAAACCCCAAAATGCCCTTAAAGTCCCAATTTCCCCCAATTTCAATTCTCAACTCAAATTCATCATGAAAAAACTCAATTCAAACCAAATCCAAGTCAAATTTACCCACATTTGAGTCTGATTTCAACCTAAATCAAAAAGCCCTAAATTGGCCCAAAACCAAAATCTCATTCAATTGACCCCAAAATCTTTCCATCTTTGCATTTCGGGGTAGGCTTAGACGCCTTATTCACATTTTTGCTTTTCGTGGTAGGTATAAACAGCCTATTTCCATCTTTGCATTTTGGGGTAGGCTTGGACACCCTATTCCCATCTTTGCATGTCGGGGTAGGCTTGGACGCGCTATTCCCATCTTTGTAGTTTGGGGTAGGCTTGGACACCCATTTCCCATCATGAAATTTAGGGGTAGGCTTAGACACCCTATTCTCGTCTTTGCATGTCGGGGTAGACTTTGACGCCCTATTCCCATTTTTGTATTTTGGGGTAGGCTTGTACGCCTTTTTCCCATCTTTGCATTTTTGGGTAGGCTTAGATACCCTATTCCCATCTTTGCATTCAGGGTAGGCTTAGCGCCCTATTCTCATCTTTGCATTTCGGGTTAGGCCTGGATGCCCTATTCCCATCTTTGCATTTTGGGGTAAGCTTTGACGCCCTATTCCCATATTTGCATTTCAGGTTACGCTTGGATGCCCTATTCACATCTTTGCATTTTGTGGTAGGCTTGGACGCCTTATTCTGACGGCGAAAGAGGCGAAAGAAGCAATCCATAGAAAGATTTGGAGCCGCTCACTAAATTCTGTGGTTAATAAAATTTGTGAATCGGTGGTTCCTGTTTGGAGACATCTTTGCGTTTAGGGGTAGGCTTGGACGCCCAATTCCCATCTTTGCCTTTTAAGGTAGGCTTGGATGCCATATTCCCATTTTTGCATTTCAGGGTAGGCTTAGACACCCTATTCCCATCTTTGCATTTCGGGGTAGGCTTGGACGCCCTATTCTTTTCTCTGTGCTTGGTTTCCATTTAACCCTGTTTCATCGTGCATAATTTCACCTCCTTAAACCCTTAAATTGAAATTCAAACTTTCTTTGATATATTCAATTCAAATCAAGCCTTTTCTGCAACTGTCGGTTCTCCTGACGATTGTCCTCAAAATAGCCTTTCTTTTCCCTAATGACAGTATCTGTTACTCCCTAGTAGATACAACTTTTATTCAAGTCTACACTTCATTATAGGTATGTTGATTTAAAAGTCTGTGTTGGTTTTGCTGATCTTGTCGGTCGACACCAATATGTGCGGTGTGCTTGTCTGACACACCACACTTATTAGGGGTCCATTTATTGACCTCACATTTGATTGAGGTCTAGTTTTTCCTCTTTAGTAGCCTAGGGTCTAGCCATAAGACTTTTCTGTTGACTACTCCNGCACCTAAACATCCTACTTAACCATCAAAAGGAAAAGTAAAAGAGAATTACTCAAAAAGCATGAAGATCACACCCCAAAGCGTCGTTGGAAAAAAAATTTCGCTAAATAATTGTGTTTACGAAAATGTAATAATAAAAGTACACAATATTTAGTTTTCTCTCCTTTACAAAGCTATGAGAATACTCCCCCAAAGATATCTTAATCCCTTGCTGCTCTCCTAAAAACTCTCCTCACAATACAACAAAAATCCTCTCTGATTCCCTCATAAATAATCTCTATACCCTTTCCTCCATCCAACTTAAAACCCTAAATCTTCCTCTAGTTCACCTAAAACATCTTTTCATTAAGCCCTCGAGTGATTTGAATAACTCCACACGTCTTCTACAGGAATTGTTAAAGACTACCTTAAGCAATTGATGGTTGTTGACCTCACTTTTAATTGAGGTCTGGTTTTTCCTCTTTAGTAGCCTAGGGTCTAGCCATAGGACTTTCCCGTTGACTACTCCTAGAGAACAAGAAAAAGAACCCTCACCATTAGAAACTCTAAACTCTTCTTTGCCCAACTTGAAGTTCCACATATTTGTCCTAACCTTTAGCACTTAATAGGTGGGGCCAATATGTGGGAGTTTATGGGGAGTCCTCATAGGACTGCTTGGTCTTAGGTTTGACCCTAGGTGTTGGTCTGGAGCTAGTTCACACACTTTCACCCCATTCACAACCCTAAACTCAACCTTGTTGACTTTCATCCCTTGATCTTTTGGGAGACCCATGTAGATGGTTCGCTAGACCCACTATCCCTAGGCTAGGGTTTGGCTAATACAAGTACATAGAGGAACGAAATGGGGGTTCCATTAGTCCATGGCTCATATAGGGTGGTTGGCACCTCAATTTCACCAAAATATCCAACTTGGCTTTTTGCCCCCCCCCCAAAGCTACCCAAATTACCTAAACACCCCAAAACCCCAAATTTCACTAAAATTCTCAATTTCACCCAAACTACCCAAATTTTTTCAAAAATAATTTCAGACCATTTCAAACTACTCAAATTGCCCAAAACCACCAAATTTCCAAAATTACCAAAATACCCCCAAATTTGCCAAAATTACCAAAATGCCCTTGGTGACTCAAACTTTCCCACAATCCCCAAAATCATTTCAAATGTCTCCAAAATAAATTGAACTCTTCCATTGAGCCCAATTTGACCAATTTTGACTAAAACCCCAAAATGCCCTTAAGGACCCAATTTCCCCCATTTTCAATTCTCAACTCAAATTCATCACGAAAAAACTCAATTCAAACCAAATCTAAGTCAAATTTACCCACATTTGAGTCTGATTTCAACCTAAATCAAAAAGCCCTAAATTGGCCCAAAACCAAAATCTCATTCAATTGACCTCAAAATCTTTCCATCTTTGCATTTCGGGGTAGGCTTAGACGCCCTATTCACATTTTTGCTTTTCGGGGTAGGCATAGACAACCTATTTCCATCTTTGCATTTTGGGGTAGGCTTGGACACCCTATTCCCATCTTTGCATTTTGGGGTAGGCTTGGACGCCCTATTCCCATCTTTGTAGTTTGGGGTAGGCTTGGACACCCATTTCCCATCTTGAAATTTAGGGGCAGGCTTAGACGCCCTATTCTCGTCTTTGCATGTCCGGGTAGACTTTGATGCCCTATTCCCATTTTTGTATTTTGGGGTAGGATTGTATGCCTTTTTCCCATCTTTGCATTTTAGGGTAGGCTTAGATAACCTATTCCCATCTTTGCATTCAAGGTAGGCTTAGCGCCCTTTTCCCATCTTTGCATTTCGGGTTAGGCCTGGACGCCCTATTCCCATCTTTGCATTTTGGGGTAAGCTTTGACGCCCTATTCCCATATTTGCATTTCAGGGTAGGCTTGGATGCCCTATTCACATCTTTGCATTTTGTGGTAGGCTTGGACGCCTTATTCCCATCTTTGCATTTAGGGGTAGGCTTGGACGCCCAATTCCCATCTTTGCCTTTTAGGGTAGGCTTGGATGCCATATTCCCATATTTGAATTTCGGGGTAGGCTTAGATACCCTATTCCCATTTTTGCATTTCGAGGTAGGCTTGGATGCCCTATTCCTTTCTCTGTGCTTGATTTCCATTTAACTTTGTTTCATCGTGCATAATTTCACCTCCTTAAACCTTTAAATTTAAATTCAAACTTTCTTTGATATATTTAATTCGAATCAAGCCTTCTCTGCAACTGTCGATTCTCCTGATGATTGTTCTCAAAATAGTCTTTCTTTTCCCTAACAACAGTATTTGTTACTCCCCAGCAGATACAACTGTTATTCAATTCTACACTTCATTCTAGGTATGTTGATCTAAAAGTCTATGTTGGTTTGTTGATCTTGTCGGTCGACGCCAATATGTGCGGTGTGCTTGTCTGGCACACCACACTTATTGGGGGTCCATTTATTGACCTCACTTTTGATTGAGGTCTAAGTTTTCCTCTTTAGTAGCCTAGGGTCTAGCCATAAGACTTTTCTGTTGACTACTCCTAGAGACCTAGAAAAGGGACCCTCACCATTAGAAACTCTAAACTCTTCTTTGCTCAAAATGAAGTTTCACATATTGGTCCTAACCTCTAGCACTTAGTAGGCGGAGACAATATGGGGAAGCTCAAGGGGAGTCTCCATAGGATTTCTTGGCCTTAGGGTTGACCAAAGGTGTTGTTCTGGAGCTAGTTCACTCACTTTCACCCCACTCATAGCCCAANCTCCTAGAGACTTAGAAAATGGACCCTCACCATTAGAAACTCTAAACTCTTCTTTGCTCAACATGAAGTTTCATATATTGGTCCTAACCTCTAGCACTTAGTAGGCGGAGACAATATGAGGAAGCTCAAGGGGAGTCTCCATAGGATTGCTTGGCCTTAGGGTTGACCAAAGGTGTTGTTCTGGAGCTAGTTCACTCACTTTCACCCCACTCATAGCCCAAAACTCAACCTACTTAACTTTGATCCCTTGATCTTTTGGAAGACTAATGTAGATGGTCCCCTAGACCCACTAGCCCTAGGCTAAGATTTGGCTAAGACCAGTACATAGAGGATCTAAATGATGGCTTATATAAAGTGGTTGGCACCACAATTTCACCAAAATATCTAACTTGGCATTTTGCCCCCCCCCCCCCCACAAATCTACCCAAATTACCCAAACACCCCCAAACCCCAAATTTGACCAAAATTCTCAATTTCACCTAAACTACCCAGATTTGTTCAAAAATTATTTCAGGCCATTTCAAACTACCCAATTTGCCCAAAACTAGCGAAAATTACCAAAATACCCCCAAATTTGCCAAAATTACCAACATATCAAAATGTCTCCAAAAGTAATTTGAACTCTTCCATTGAGCCCAATTTGACAAATTTGACCAATTTTGACTAGAAGCCCGAAATTGCTCTTAAAGACCCAATTTCCCCATATTTGTATCAAATGTCCATCAATTTGATCCTAATTTCCCCCAATTTCAATTCTTAACTAAAATTCATCATGATCAAACTTAATTCAAACTAAATCCAAGTCTAATTGACCCACATTTGAGTCACATTTCAACCCAAATCAAAAGGCCCCAATTTGGCCCAAAACCAAAATCCCATTCAAGTGACCCCTAAATATTTCCAATTGCCTTAATTGTGCATCATAAACTCTTTAAAACATTCCCACACATCAAATTGAACCTTCATTTTCCTTAGGTCAAGCCTCAATTTCACCTAAAATCAACTTGGACCAAAACCCCCAATTTGCCCAATTTTGGCTATGTCTCNAGGTAGTGACCTAGGTTTGATATTTAAACTCAATTGATCGATTTTAGAAGATAATATGATTAGTAATTAACATCTTTAAACACTCCAAGCCCATTTGTGATGGGCACCTATTCTTTAATGACTTAAGTTTGCCTTAGGGGCATTCATCCATATAACTTATAAGTAAAGTATTAAATTGATTAAGTAACTTATCCTCAAGATAATTGAATTGTCAAGTTTCACTGGGCAATGAGGTGGTCACATTCTAACTTCGGATGATTAATGGAACAATATGATAAGTTCAAATGATGAGCTCAAAATAATTCAAGAGATCCTCAAAGTAGTTCAGGGTCATTCCCAGAACACTTTGAAATCTTCTGGATATTTTGAAGGGCAAATTGAATTCATCATTATTTGTTCTAAAATCATCTACTAAGAACTTTATAGACTCAATAGAGTCATAGTTTGGGGTTTGATAGCTATAACTTCATCTACTCCTGCAATTTAAATTCTTTGCAAATTTATATACACACTGCCACAACTAACATTTCAGGTGGTGGAACTAGAAGAACTGATAGGTACGCTTTTAAATTATTACATTTACCTTTCTGTACTTCTTGTCTCGAACTTGCATGTTAAATAACCATGTCACCCTGCATGTCAAATCAAAACTGTTAGGATAGCCGCAAAACCAAAACTAAAGTTTAAAAATTAAACAAGATAAAATTCACCACCACAACATTCAAAATATGAAGACAACTCAAAATTTAATCACAAACATAACAAAAGAAAAATTGCAACTAAATTAAAAATGTTTCTATGGGATGATTGGTAATCCCTCGGAGGAGGTAACCTACGGTTGCTAACGAGATTTCCCACGATCTAAATGAAAGTATGGAACTCATTAAGTTAAGTTTAGCAAATTCATTTGAACTAAGTGAATCCGAAAGAAAATAGTGGTGTCAGAACGAGTGAACCGTAGGATCCTAACCGGTGTCGCTCTCATAAACTTTAATATATCTCATAAAACTTAAACAACCATGACCATAAGAAATATGTGATTTAACATAACGACTTGACACATTAGAAAACTTGAACTTACTACGACGAGAAGCTTGGAGCTAGCATTGTGGGCAGCACGACCATCTTCAACAACAAAACATGCTACATCAGCTAAACCATTATCTCCTTAGAATTAAACAACCAGTCTATATGTCTTTGAGGTTGTTTGCTTATGCAATGTAAAACCTCAACTTATCAATAGGTTTTTGTATAGTTCTGCTATACAATATAAGCCCTAACTCATTTTAGGACTTCATGGTTGCAATTCATCACAGCCTAAATCCTCACATCTTCTAGGCTGTTTGTGTTATCGTTTAGCACAAATGTAAGCCTTACTTAATAAAATTGGCAGGATGAAACATTGAAGCATTTCACCTCTAAACTGAAGCCAAACCATAGGGTAGCTTGGGAAGTCACCGAGGTTCTCCTCAAGATCTATGACATCCCCTAGTTCTTCTTCCTTTGGATTCCAAAAATAAAATGTTCCAAATTTGAGTCATTCCCCATCAGCACCTCTTTGTCCAATCTCGTTAAAAAGTCCTAATTCTTTGACCTCTTTGAAGATAATATCATATGATTTTTATCGAGAGTTTTCCTAGATGACTTCGGTTATCTAAGATGTAATTAACTATAGGGGCTTACCCTTATATGAAGCTTTTCCAAACCCAGCTTAATATAAACCCTATTTAATATTTCATATTAACTAGGGGAACTTGTCGGCTTATAATAAAATGATTTTGCGTACCAAATGGATATCATATATTTCTTAGTTTATTTGATTGAGTCTCACCCTCAAGTTTTGTATTTATCATTCAGGATAGATACATGGCTTGAGGTGTATTGCTCTTTCATTTAAACTATGAAGATATGAGATCAGTTTGATTTCATATTTTTCTAAAACTTAAATATATATGTAAATTAAATATCTTTCTGAAGCGGGTGATGAGATTTCGATTCTGGCGATCGACAGCTTCCAACGGGCAACTCCTCAACTTTTTTTAGAGCCAACAATGGCTGCTAGGCACCAAAGAGCTGGTGTTTAGACACAAGTCTCTCTATAGGCTAGGATCAATATGAGTACCTAGGCGCTCACGAGTCTGGGACTAAGCACCAATAATGTAGTGCCTTGGTGTCCAACTAGCACCTAGGCGTTGGTCTCTCAGGTTGTCAGGGCAATTAGTAAAGCATAGGAGCTCCAAGGTCTGGCGCTAAGGCACCAATCTCTTGTGATTTCCTTTGCTCCAAGTCCCCGCCACATTGCTCTATGTCTCATTCACTTTTCTCTACTTCTAATACATGTTATATCTGCAAAAAATGTATAAACAAATTTATTTTTCTAAAGTGCAATTTCATCCATAAAAACGTGCAAAAACATAAAAGAATGTATGCATACTTTTTTACTTATCACGTACACTCTTGGGCAATTATATGAAAGGTTACCTTATGAAAGTTCTACAAATTTTTTTTTAAATTATTTGTTTAGTTTCATCATATTTTCTTACATTCTCATTCCTCTCTAGTTTGAATCATCTCCAAGATTCAAAAGAGAGATTTACCTAAAAGGAGAATTATATGATGAGGATAAGACAAGTCAACGATCCAAATTTACAAAAAGAACAAAAACACTCATGATAATCACATATTCAAATTCAATACTCAACGATGTAAATAAAATTTTAATGCCTCCATATGGTTCGTATATTCATGATTACATTTAAAATGCTACATTTAAAGATGTTCTAATGATGTTATTATGTAGGAAAATACCACCTCATCGATTCGGGATATCCCACGCAAAATGGTTTCTTAAAGCACTTCCCCCATATGAGATACCATCTTCCAAACATTGAGTGTAGCCAATAAGTGATTAGAGTGAGAAATGAAATCTTCAAAACAAGACAATGATCATTATGAAGTGTTATCGAGTGAGTATTTGACGTATAGAAGAAGAAGTGGGGCATACTCAAAGATATGCCAACATATTATTTCAAAAAATAGATAAAGATAGTTTNTGCACTTGACTTCTCTGGCCACAATCCCTGGCCCTACCAGCCAGCCTAGTGGCTAGAAAACACCAAAATTGAGAGCTCCCATGCCTTAACTCAAACCTAATTTCAATCATCCAATGTGTCCAACTCTAATTGCTATTTGGCATTTTCAAGCCCTCCACATAAGCACTTAATTGAACCCAAATTGAAACCCTAAGCTCCACCCTAAGCCCCTTTGTTCAAACTACCTTCTCCATGGCCAAAGAAGAACTAACAATAAAACCTTAGGGAAACTCTGCCAAAATCTCACCAAAGACTCTCTAAGCCTTCCTCAGCTCAAGCCAACCATTTTCCCCCTCTGTTTCCCCATGTGAGAGTTCAATTTTGAGCTCAAAATCAGGTTGAAACCTAGACACATTTCTCCACAGCCCCATGGTAAACCAAACTCCAATTAATTGTGCACACACCATCCCCACAGTGAGAGGAGTTGATCCCCCACAAAAGCCACTTCTCAAACAACCCCTAACTTAGTTCTAGAACAACACCTGAATTTGATCTTGGTCAAAAACATAGCTAGACAATTCACCAAGGCTTGAGACTTCATCTGGAGGTTTGTTGGACTCAATTGAAGTTACCACAACAATGTGATTGAGGCCTCCCCTCTCAGACAAAGGTATTGAGCTCTAACCCTAGCTCGAGATTCTTTTGATTCTTTATGTGTAATTACTTGATTTTATGTTTGATAAATCGTATGGATATGTTCTTATTGAGTAGATCAAGGTTTTGAAATAAACCCCATGTGATTTGGTTTAGTCAAGGCAAAGATCTTAGGTTTTAGTGTGAACGGTTCTCGGGTTAAGTCATTTGGGGATGATAACGGGCAACCATCCGATTGCGCATTTATTTCATCAATGGAGGAGATTAAGTCGGACCAAGCTTTGGTGCAAAAAAGCGGGCCGCATAGCAGCTAAGGTGGATGACAGAGTCAAATGGTGGAGCACTGCATGTGAGTTCGGAGCCGTCGTAGGATGAGGTGGCGCCACTAGTTTAAGTAAGAAAATATTGATTTTTTAAATTATTTAGAGAACAGAGGAGAATAATGTCGACAAAAATAAATTTTTTTTTTGCTAAGTATATGATTTTTAATTAGTTAAATATTCTCTGAGGTATTTTAATTCATCATGATTAAATACTAACCACCATGACTTGAAATTTTTAGGGTTGGTTCCCCATGACAAAGGACATCTATGATTTTTCCAAAGTCAGACAGCACCTCTGTGCTTCTAACCTAATTTTCAAGATTAAGTGGCTATTTTGGTTTTATTTAATCATATAAATTAAAATATCCCTCAGAAAATTATGGAATCAATTTTGTTTAGTTTCGTATGGTTTGAAGAGCTTGGGAAAAATATTGTGATGATTTGAATGATTTTGTATCCTTCTTTTATTTATTGAATATTTTTACCTTGTATTAATTTATTTAAATTAAATATAAATAAAAAATTGACAAAATCAATTCCACATTATTCAAAATAATCATTTCAACTTATTGTAAAAATATCAAATTTATTTAAGTTAATTTAGTCATTAAAGTGAATTTTGTAAGTAAAAATAGTATTTTTGCACAAAATAAATTATATTAAACTAAATAAGCTTTGAAATATTATAAAAAATAGTCTTATGAGTTCCTTGTGATTAGGGGCATTTAATAAAAATAAAATCTATTTTTGTGAAGATCTTTTATTTTTAAATTATATTTTGAATTAAAAATAATTAAACTAACCAAATTTTTCAAAAATACAAAAATAGTTAAAATTGTGTGCAATTGTTTCCTAATCACTTGGGACTCCTTAAAATATTTTTCTTGATTTTATAAATTAAAAATAAAATTCTAGAGGCAAATATTGTATTTTCCTTATTTTCCCATTAAAATAATTACAATAAATTAAAAATAAATCATAAAAATATAAAATTTACTCCTTTAAGTTTTCTTGGACTTATGAGGGTTTAATAAAAATTTAAAAGTGATTTTTCAAGATTGAAACATCTTTTTGTATTTAAATAATCATTAAAAATGACCTTTAAATAATTATAATAATTACAATATTATTCAAAAAAATCATAAAATTTTGTCTAAGTATTCTTCTAACCTAGGAAAACCTCCAGTTATTTTCTCATAATTTAAAACTTCATTTTGATTAATTAAATAAATTAACATTGAAAATTCCTATTTTAAAAAAATTATTTAAATTAAATCAAATTGTGGAAAATTCTATTTCCTCCCTGATATTTTAATTAATCCATAGATAGGATACTCAAGTATTTTCCAAAGTCATTTGAATTTTTCTTGAAGAATTATAAAATAGAAATCCCCAAGGGCAAAGTGGTAATTTTAGATTTTGGTGACTTAATCAAAATTTAGGATTTATCAAAGGGAAAATGAGTAATTTTCATCTTAATATCTATGTTTGGATGATTGTAATATAATGGGATTAAAAGGTAGAAACTCACTTACCACCTCTTCACAATATCAACAAAATTATAATTCCCTAATCTTCATGATTTGGAAGTCAACAAAGATCAAACGATTCTAAGTGGTGGGCTTAAGCTAGGGAGATGATAATTTACTTATCGTAAGCCTAAAATTGATGATGATGGGATCTTCAATAAGAATAAATATCACTTAAACCAAAATTTTAACCACCACCAATTACCCCCGTTATGATTGTTAAGGGCTAGGTAGTGACCTAGGTTTGATATTTAAACTCAATTGATCGATTTTAGAAGATAATATGATTAGTAATTAACATCTTTAAACACTCCAAGCCCATTTGTGATGGGCACCTATTCTTTAATGACTTAAGTTTGCCTTAGGGGCATTCATCCATATAACTTATAAGTAAAGTATTAAATTGATTAAGTAACTTATCCTCAAGATAATTGAATTGTCAAGTTTCACTGGGCAATGAGGTGGTCACATTCTAACTTCGGATGATTAATGGAACAATATGATAAGTTCAAATGATGAGCTCAAAATAATTCAAGAGATCCTCAAAGTAGTTCAGGGTCATTCCCAGAACACTTTGAAATCTTCTGGATATTTTGAAGGGCAAATTGAATTCATCATTATTTGTTCTAAAATCATCTACTAAGAACTTTATAGACTCAATAGAGTCATAGTTTGGGGTTTGATAGCTATAACTTCATCTACTCCTGCAATTTAAATTCTTTGCAAATTTATATACACACTGCCACAACTAACATTTCAGGTGGTGGAACTAGAAGAACTGATAGGTACGCTTTTAAATTATTACATTTACCTTTCTGTACTTCTTGTCTCGAACTTGCATGTTAAATAACCATGTCACCCTGCATGTCAAATCAAAACTGTTAGGATAGCCGCAAAACCAAAACTAAAGTTTAAAAATTAAACAAGATAAAATTCACCACCACAACATTCAAAATATGAAGACAACTCAAAATTTAATCACAAACATAACAAAAGAAAAATTGCAACTAAATTAAAAATGTTTCTATGGGATGATTGGTAATCCCTCGGAGGAGGTAACCTACGGTTGCTAACGAGATTTCCCACGATCTAAATGAAAGTATGGAACTCATTAAGTTAAGTTTAGCAAATTCATTTGAACTAAGTGAATCCGAAAGAAAATAGTGGTGTCAGAACGAGTGAACCGTAGGATCCTAACCGGTGTCGCTCTCATAAACTTTAATATATCTCATAAAACTTAAACAACCATGACCATAAGAAATATGTGATTTAACATAACGACTTGACACATTAGAAAACTTGAACTTACTACGACGAGAAGCTTGGAGCTAGCATTGTGGGCAGCACGACCATCTTCAACAACAAAACATGCTACATCAGCTAAACCATTATCTCCTTAGAATTAAACAACCAGTCTATATGTCTTTGAGGTTGTTTGCTTATGCAATGTAAAACCTCAACTTATCAATAGGTTTTTGTATAGTTCTGCTATACAATATAAGCCCTAACTCATTTTAGGACTTCATGGTTGCAATTCATCACAGCCTAAATCCTCACATCTTCTAGGCTGTTTGTGTTATCGTTTAGCACAAATGTAAGCCTTACTTAATAAAATTGGCAGGATGAAACATTGAAGCATTTCACCTCTAAACTGAAGCCAAACCATAGGGTAGCTTGGGAAGTCACCGAGGTTCTCCTCAAGATCTATGACATCCCCTAGTTCTTCTTCCTTTGGATTCCAAAAATAAAATGTTCCAAATTTGAGTCATTCCCCATCAGCACCTCTTTGTCCAATCTCGTTAAAAAGTCCTAATTCTTTGACCTCTTTGAAGATAATATCATATGATTTTTATCGAGAGTTTTCCTAGATGACTTCGGTTATCTAAGATGTAATTAACTATAGGAGCTTACCCTTATAGGAAGCTTTTCCAAACCCAGCTTAATTTAAACCCTATTTAATATTTAATATTAAATAGGGAAACTTATCGGCTTATAATAAAATGGTTTCGCATACTAAATGGATATCATATATTTCTTAGTTTATTTGATTGAGTCTCACCCTCAAGTTTTGTGTTTATCTTTCAGGATAGATGCATGGCTTGAGGTGTATTGCTCTTTCATTTAAACTATGAAGATATGAGATCAGTTTGATTTCATATTTTTTTAAAACTTAAATATATATGTAAATTAAATATCTTTCTGAAACGGGTGACGAGATTTCGATTTCGGCGACCGACAGCTTCCAACATGCAACTCCTCAACTTTTTTTAGAGCCAACAATGGCTGCTAGGCACCAAAGAGCTAGTGTTTAGACACAAGCCTCTCTATAGGCTAGGATCAATATGAGTACCTAGGCGCTCACAAGTCTGGGACTAAGCGCCAATAATGTAGTGCCTTGGTGTCCAACAACTAGCAACTAGGCGTTAGTATGTCAAGTTGTCAGGGCAATTAGTAAAACCTAGGAGCCCCAAGGTCTGGCGCTAAGGCACCAATCTCTTGTGATTTCCTTTGCTCCAAGTCCCTGCCACATTGCTCTATGTCTCATTCACTTTTCTCTAGTTCTAATACATGTTATACCTGCAAAAAAAGTATAAACAAATTTATTTTTCTAAAGTGCAATTTCATCCATAAAAACGTGCAAAAACATAAAAGAATGTATGCATACTTTTTTACTTATCACGTACACTCTTGGGCAATTATATGAAAGGTTACCTTATGAAAGTTCTACACAAATTTTTTTAAATTATTTGTTTAGTTTCATCATATTTTCTTACATTCTGATTCCTCTCTAGTTTGAATCATCTCCATGATTGAAAAGAGAGATTTACCTAAAAGGAGAATTATATGATGAGGATAAGACAAGTCAACGATCCAAATTTACAAAAAGAACAAAAACACCCGTGATAATCACATATTCAAATTCAATACTCAACGATGTAAATACAATTTTTACTGCCTCCATATGGTTCGTATATTCATGATTACATTTAAAATGCTACATTTAAAGATGTTCTAATGATGTTATTATGTAGGAAAATACCACCTCATCGATTCGGGATATCCCACGCAAAATGGTTTCTTAAAGCACTTCCCCCATATGAGATACCATCTTCCAAACATTGAGTGTAGCTGATAAGTGATTAGAGTGAGAAATGAAATCTTCAAAACAAGACACTCATCATTATGATGTATTATCGAGTGAGTATTTGACATATAGAAGAAGAAGTGGGGCATACTCAAAGATATGCCAACATATTATTTCAAAAAATAGATAAAGATAGTTTTTGCAATGACATCTCTTTATAAATTATAAGAAAATATCTATCATGCTAGGATGTTGATTTCAGGGTTTTGGATGAAAATCTAAAATACATAACTGTAGAAGCATGCAAACACTAGACATGTCAATCTTCACTCAAGGATGACTTTTATGCTTATGACATCAACACGTCTGATGGGGCGTGTGTTCAGGAGACGATACAGTTGAGAGATGACATTGTCGATGTTTTAATGCATTCATTGTGTATGTCAAATTAATATTTTTTAGTTTCTCCATTTTGATATTTATTGTTTCAGATGCATGGAGGATTAGCTGATGTCTTTTTCTCTTATATGTTTTGATATTTTAATTTTCTAAATTTATAACTTTAGATATGCATATTTTACCCTTTGTCTGTTTTTATTTTTTATTGTCATATTGCATATGTAGCCTAATTTCTTGAATAAAAACGTGGTTTATTATAATCTTAGNTATTTCAGTCCATTTCAAACTACCCAATTTGGCCAAAACTAGCAAAATTTACCAAAATACCCCCAAGTTTGCCAAAATTACCAACATATCAAAATGTCTCCAAAACTAATTTGAACTTTTCCATTGAGCCCAATTTGACAAATTTGACCAATTTTTACTAGAAGCCCTAAATTGCTCTTAAAGACCCAATTTCCCCATACTTGTCTTAAATGTCCATCAATTTGATCCTAATTTCCCCTAATTTCAATTTTTAACTAAAATTCATCATGATCAAACTCCATTCAAACTAAATCCAAGTCTAATTGACCCACATTTGAGTCACATTTCAACCTAAATCAAAAGGCCCCAATTTGTCCAAAAACCAAAATCCCATTCAAGTGACCCCCAAATATTTCCAATTGCCTTAATTGTGCATCATAAACTCTTTAAAACATTCCCGTACATCAAATTGAACCTTCATTTTGCTTTGGTCAAGCCTCAATTTCACCTAAAATCAACTTGGACCAAAACCCCCAATTTGCCCAATTTTGGCTATGTCTCTAAATGTCACCTAATTGAATGCCCAAACCAAAAACTTGACACACAATTGATGTTGAGAAATCTTCATGATATTCCCCTAGACCATTTTCAACCATCAAGTTGGACTTAACCCAACTCTAACTCAACTTAAGCTCACGTCTAACCCAACATCCCCAAATTGTCCAAATGGAAAAATCTTCTAAATTGAACCTCTAAATAAATTCAAAATCATCCCAAATCATTTCTAAACCCATCATGAAAATCATGCAAACCAAATTAATCAATCAATTGTGATCAATGTCATGGCTAGCCAAACCCAAACCCAACTTCATGCCAATTTGACTCAAATTGAACCCATGCACGAAAATTGACTAAGCCATGCCCAAGTGACAAAATTAATGACACCACAGCTTCAAAGTACACCTTAATGACCAACCTAGACTCTCTTAAACCAGCCAAGGTGGGCTATGGACCAATGGTTCCCTAAATTAAGGGATTTCATCCCTTTTTTGGGTCTAAGCCAAAATATCTCCACCATCATAACAAACCATTAGTGGTTAATCATAATTAAACCTCCCCTGGCTCACTTGACTTCTCTGGCCACCATCTCTAGCCCTACCAGCCAGTCTAGTGACCGGAAAAAAACCAAAATTGAGAGCCCCCATGCCTTAACTAAAACCTAATTTCAACCATCCAATGTGTCTAGCTCTAATTGCTATTTGGCATTTTCAAGCCCTCCACATAAGCACTTAATTGAACCAAAATTGAAACCCTGAGCTCCACCCTAAGCCCCTTTGTTTAAACCACCTTCTCCATGGCCAAAGAAGAGCTAACAATAAAACCTTAGGGAAACTCTGCCAAAATCTCACCAAAGACTCTCTAAGCCTTCCTCAGCTCAAGCCAACCATTTTCCCCCTCTGTTTCCCCATGTGAGAGTTCAATTTTGAGCACAAAATCAAGCCAAAACCTGGACACATTTCTCCACAGCCTCATGGTAAACGAAACTCCAAGTAACTGTGCACACACCATCCCCACAGTGAGAGGAGTTGATCCCCCACAAAAGCCACTTCTCAAACAGCCCCTAACTGAACTAGACAATTCACCAAGGCTTGAGACTTCATCTGGAGGTTTGTTGGACCCAATTGAAGTTACCACAACCATGTGATTGAGGCCTTTCCTCTCAGACAAAGGTATTGAGCTCTAACCATAGCTCGAGCTTCTTTTGATTTTTTATGTGTAATGGCTTGATTTTAATAAACCGTATGGATTTGTTCTTATTGAGTAGATCAAGGTTTTGAAATAAACCCCATGCGATTTGGTTTAGTCTAGGCAAAGATCTTAGGTTTTATTGTGAACAGCTCTCGGGGTAAGTCATTTGGGGATGATAACGGACAACCATCCGATTGCGCATTTATTTCATCAATGGAGGAGATTAAGTCGGACCAACCTTTGGTGTGAAAAGGCGGGCCGCATAGCAGCTGAGGTGGATGGCAGAGTCAAATGGTGGAGCACCGCATGTGAGTTCGGAGCCGACGTAGGATGAGGTGGTGCCACGGGTTTAAGTAAGAAAATATGGATTTTTTAAATTATTTTTAATACTTGATCCTCAAAAATCCATATCTTTCTCTAGAAAAATCATAAAAAAAATACCCTCTTACTCAGAGAACAGAGGAGAATAATGTCGACAAAAATAAATTTTTTTTTGCCAAGTATATGATTTTTAATTAGTGAAATACTCTCTGAGGTATTTTAATTCATCATGATTAAATACTAACCACCATGACTTGAAATTTTTAGGATTGGTTCCCCATGACAAAAGACATCTTCTATGATTTTTCCAAAGTCAGACAACACCTCTGTGCTTCTAAACCTAATTTTCAAGATTAAGTGGCTATTTTGGTTTTATTTAATCATATAAATTAAAATATCCATCAGAAAATTATGGGATCAATTTTGTTTAGTTTCGTATGGTTAGAAGCGCTTGGGAAAAATATTGTGATGATTTGATAATTTTGTATCCTTCTTTTATTTATTGAATATGTTTACCTTGTATTAATTTATTTAAATTAAATATAAATAAAAAATTGACAAAATCAATTCCACATTATTTAAAAGAATCATTTCAACTCATTGTAAAAATTTCAAATTTATTTAAGTTAATTTAGTCATTAAAGTGAATTTTGTAAGTAAAAATAGTATTTTTGCACAAAATAAATTATATTAAATTAAATAAGCTTTGAAAAATTATGAAAAATAGTCTTATGAGTTCCTTGTGATTAGGTGCATTTAATAAAAATAAAATCTATTTTTGTGAAGATCTTTTATTTTTAAATTATATTTTGAATTAAAAATAANCTAAATAAGCTTTGAAATATTATAAAAAATAGTCTTATGAGTTCCTTGTGATTAGGGGCATTTAATAAAAATAAAATCTATTTTTGTGAAGATCTTTTATTTTTAAATTATATTTTGAATTAAAAATAATTAAACTAACCAAATTTTTCAAAAATACAAAAATAGTTAAAATTGTGTGCAATTGTTTCCTAATCACTTGGGACTCCTTAAAATATTTTTCTTGATTTTATAAATTAAAAATAAAATTCTAGAGGCAAATATTGTATTTTCCTTATTTTCCCATTAAAATAATTACAATAAATTAAAAATAAATCATAAAAATATAAAATTTACTCCTTTAAGTTTTCTTGGACTTATGAGGGTTTAATAAAAATTTAAAAGTGATTTTTCAAGATTGAAACATCTTTTTGTATTTAAATAATCATTAAAAATGACCTTTAAATAATTATAATAATTACAATATTATTCAAAAAAATNATTTTTGTATTTAAATAATCATTAAAAATGACCTTAAAATAATTATAATAATTACAATATTATTCAAAAAAATCATAAAATTTTTTCTAAGTATTCTTATAATCTAGGAAAACCTCCAGTTATTTTCCCATAAATTAAAACTTCATTTTGATTAATTAAATAAATTAACATTGAAAATTCCTATTTTAAAAAAATTATTTAAATTANAACCTAGGAAAACCTCCAGTTATTTTCTCATAATTTAAAACTTCATTTTGATTAATTAAATAAATTAACATTGAAAATTCCTATTTTAAAAAAATTATTTAAATTAAATCAAATTGTGGAAAATTCTATTTCCTCCCTGATATTTTAAATAATCCATAGATAGGATACTCAAGTATTTTCTAAAGTCATTTGAATTTTTCTTGAAGAATTATAAAATAGAAAACCCCAAGGGCAAAATGGTAATTTTAGATTTTGGTGCTTTAATCAAAATTTAGGATTTATTAAAGGAAAAATGAGTAATTTTCATCTTAATATCTATGTTTGGATGATTGTAATATAATGGGATTAAAAGGTAGAAACTNTTAATCCATAGATAGGATACTCAAGTATTTTCCAAAGTCATTTGAATTTTTCTTGAAGAATTATAAAATAGAAATCCCCAAGGGCAAAGTGGTAATTTTAGATTTTGGTGACTTAATCAAAATTTAGGATTTATCAAAGGGAAAATGAGTAATTTTCATCTTAATATCTATGTTTGGATGATTGTAATATAATGGGATTAAAAGGTAGAAACTCACTTACCACCTCTTCACAATATCAACAAAATTATAATTCCCTAATCTTCATGATTTGGAAGTCAACAAAGATCAAACGATTCTAAGTGGTGGGCTTAAGCTAGGGAGATGATAATTTACTTATCGTAAGCCTAAAATTGATGATGATGGGATCTTCAATAAGAATAAATATCACTTAAACCAAAATTTTAACCACCACCAATTACCCCCGTTATGATTGTTAAGGGCTTGGTAGTGACCTAGGTATGATATTTAAACTCAATTGATCGATTTTAGAAGATAATATGATTGGTAATTAACATCTTTAAACACTCCAAGCCCATTTGTGATGGGCACCTATTCTTTAATGACTTAAGTTTGCCTTAGGGGCATTCATCCATATAACTTATAAGTAAAGTATTAAATTGATTAAGTAACTTATCCTCAAGATAACTGAATTGTCAAGTTTCACTGGGCAATGAGGTAGTCACATTCTAACTTCGGATGATTAATGGAACAATATGATAAGTTCAAATGATGAACTCAAAATAATTCAAGAGATCCTCCAAGTAGTTCAGGGTCATTCTCTGAACACTTTGAAATCTTCTGGATATTTTGAAGGGCAAATTGAAGTCGTCATATTTTGTTCTAAAATCATCCACTAAGAACTTTATAGACTCAATAGAGTCATAGTTTGGGGTTTGATAGCTATAACTTCTTCTACTCCTGCAATTTAAATTCTTTGCAAATTTATATACAAACTGCCACAACTAACATTTCAGGTGGTGGAACAAGAAGAACTGATAGGTACGCTTTTAAATTATTACATTTACCTTTCTGTACTTCTTGTCTCGAACTTGCATGTTAAATAATCATGTCACCCTGCATGTCAAATCAAAACTGTTAGGATAGCCGCAAAACTAAAACTAAAGTTTAAAAATTAAACAAGATAAAATTCACCACCACAACATTCAAAATATGAAGACAACTCAAAATTTAATCACAAACATAACAAAAGAAAAATTGCAACTAAATTAAAAATGTTTCTATGGGATGATTGGTAATTCCTCGGAGGAGGTAACCTACAGTTGCTAACAAGATTTCCCACGGTCTAAATGAAAGTATGGAACTCAATGAGTTAAGTTTAGCAAATTCATTTGGACTAAGTGAATCCAAAACAAAATAGTGGTGTCGGAACGAGTGAACCGAAGGATCCTAACCGGTGTCGCTCTAATAAACTTTAATATATCTCATAAAATTTAAACAACTATGACCATAGGAAATATGTGATTTAACATAAAGACTTGACACATTAGAAAACTTAAACTTACTATGACGAGAAGCTTGGAGCTAGCATTGTGGGCAGCACGACCATCTTCAACAACAAAACATGTCTACATCAGCTAAACCATTCTCTCCTTAGAATTAAATAACCAGTCTATACGACTTTGAGGTTGTTTGCTTATGCAACGTAAATCCTCAACTTATCTTTAGGTTTTTGTATAGTTCTGCTATACAATATAAGCCCTAACTCGTTTCAGGACTTCATGGTTGCAATTCATCACAGCCTAAATCCTCACATCTTCTAGGCTGTTTGTGTTATCATTTAGCACAAATGTGAGCCTTACTTAATAAAATTAGCAGGATGAAACATTGAAGCATTTCACCTCTAAATTGAAGCCAAACCATAGGGTAGCTTGGGAAGTCACCGATGTTCTCCTCAGGATCTATAACATCCCATAGTTCTTTTTCCTTTGGATTCCAAAAATAAAATGTTCCAAATTTGAGCCATTCCCCTTCAACACCTCTTTGTCCAATCTCGTTAAAAAGTCCTAATTCTTTGACCTCTTTGAAGATAATATCATATGATTTTTATCGAGAGTTTTCCTAGATGACTTCGGTTATCTAAGATGTAATTAACTATAGGAGCTTACCCTTATAGGAAGCTTTTCCAAACCCAGCTTAATTTAAACCCTATTTAATATTTAATATTAAATAGGGAAACTTATCGGCTTATAATAAAATGGTTTCGCATACTAAATGGATATCATATATTTCTTAGTTTATTTGATTGAGTCTCACCCTCAAGTTTTGTGTTTATCTTTCAGGATAGATGCATGGCTTGAGGTGTATTGCTCTTTCATTTAAACTATGAAGATATGAGATCAGTTTGATTTCATATTTTTTTAAAACTTAAATATATATGTAAATTAAATATCTTTCTGAAACGGGTGACGAGATTTCGATTTCGGCGACCGACAGCTTCCAACATGCAACTCCTCAACTTTTTTTAGAGCCAACAATGGCTGCTAGGCACCAAAGAGCTAGTGTTTAGACACAAGCCTCTCTATAGGCTAGGATCAATATGAGTACCTAGGCGCTCACAAGTCTGGGACTAAGCGCCAATAATGTAGTGCCTTGGTGTCCAACAACTAGCAACTAGGCGTTAGTATGTCAAGTTGTCAGGGCAATTAGTAAAACCTAGGAGCCCCAAGGTCTGGCGCTAAGGCACCAATCTCTTGTGATTTCCTTTGCTCCAAGTCCCTGCCACATTGCTCTATGTCTCATTCACTTTTCTCTAGTTCTAATACATGTTATACCTGCAAAAAAAGTATAAACAAATTTATTTTTCTAAAGTGCAATTTCATCCATAAAAACGTGCAAAAACATAAAAGAATGTATGCATACTTTTTTACTTATCACGTACACTCTTGGGCAATTATATGAAAGGTTACCTTATGAAAGTTCTACACAAATTTTTTTAAATTATTTGTTTAGTTTCATCATATTTTCTTACATTCTGATTCCTCTCTAGTTTGAATCATCTCCATGATTGAAAAGAGAGATTTACCTAAAAGGAGAATTATATGATGAGGATAAGACAAGTCAACGATCCAAATTTACAAAAAGAACAAAAACACCCGTGATAATCACATATTCAAATTCAATACTCAACAATGTAAATACAAATTTTACTGCCTCCATATGGTTCGTATATTCATGATTACATTTAAAATGCTACATTTGAAGATGTTCTAATGATGTTATTATGTAGGAAAATACCACCTCATCGATTCGGGATATCCCACGCAAAATGGTTTCTTAAAGCACTTCCCCCATATGAGATACCATCTTCCAAACATTGAGTGTAGCTGATAAGTGATTAGAGTGAGAAATGAAATCTTCAAAACAAGACACTCATCATTATGATGTATTATCGAGTGAGTATTTGACATATAGAAGAAGAAGTGGGGCATACTCAAAGATATGCCAACATATTATTTCAAAAAATAGATAAAGATAGTTTTTGCAATGACATCTCTTTATAAATTATAAGAAAATATCTATCATGCTAGGATGTTGATTTCAGGGTTTTGGATGAAAATCTAAAATACATAACTGTAGAAGCATGCAAACACTAGACATGTCAATCTTCACTCAAGGATGACTTTTATGCTTATGACATCAACACGTCTGATGGGGCGTGTGTTCAGGAGACGATACAGTTGAGAGATGACATTGTCGATGTTTTAATGCATTCATTGTGTATGTCAAATTAATATTTTTTAGTTTCTCCATTTTGATATTTATTGTTTCAGATGCATGGAGGATTAGCTGATGTCTTTTTCTCTTATATGTTTTGATATTTTAATTTTCTAAATTTATAACTTTAGATATGCATATTTTACCCTTTGTCTGTTTTTATTTTTTATTGTCATATTGCATATGTAGCCTAATTTCTTGAATAAAAACGTGGTTTATTATAATCTTAGGAAAAATAAGTTCATGTTCATATGGTACATCGAGAGCTCTATATTGTCATTGTGGCACACAGTGTTCTGAATACATTTAAAAAACGAAAGGGAGCTATGAGGGGATCAAATTTTATTGTTGTTCTAGAAAAAGGACACGTTAAGATTGTAGATTTTTTCGATGCGCTGATGATGAAGAGGAGCTACAAGTCAAGAGAGAGATTTTGGATGAAAATTTACCTTGAAAACTTGAACATCTGGATATAAAGTTGAATGTCGTTATAGCATTATTGGTTGTTTTTATAGTTTCTTTTATTTTGTATTATGCATAAAATGATGACCTATAATTGATGTACTGAAAAATGTTGGACTCATGTTGTATTTTTAATATTGTTGAAGTTCCTTGTATTATTCTACTACAATTTTTCTGAAAACTGCAATGATTTAATTAATTTAAATATATAAGTGAATAAAACAACTACAACACAGCTTATTATCCAAACAACTTCACATTTATTTTTGCAGTAGCTTTATAATAGCTATAGCTTTTTGAAAAGGCAACTACCACCCCAAACACACCAGTAATCTGTTAGCACATAAATTATATAATATACTCATATAAAAAAATAAAGACGTATCAAATATTCTTTAAAAGTCGTTATGATTAAGTTTTATTTGACAGAGTTTTCTTATTTACAAATTTTGTCCCTCTAAATAATGCTAGAATATTAACATTATCCTATAATTAAAAAATAAGTAATTTATCCAAAGTTGAACTTGAAACAAAAAAAATNTAGACTTAAAAGTTGTCATGTGCTCGACTCAATAAGTGGTTCGTGAGTTGAGCTCGATGAGCTAACAAGCAAAGTTCAAGCCAGCCCTCACTTAACTTGTTAGCTTGTGGGTGGGCTCATTTAAAAAAATATTAATATGAAATATNCAGACTTAAAAGTTGTCATGTGCTCGACTCAATAAGTGGCTCGTGAGTTGAGCTCGATGAGCTAACAAGCAAGGTTCAAGCCAGCCCTCACTTAACTTGTTAGCTTGTGGGTGGGCTCATTTAAAAAAATATTAATATGAAATATAATCAAAATACATTAAGTTCCAAAACTTTATCTTTTAAGATATAAAAAATATTAAAAAAATTATACTTTCCATTGTATATTTGATCATTTTTGTTATTTATATTCTAATTACTCATTCTATATATAATCTTATTATAAAACTCACTAGACATAATATCATTTTCTCTACTTGCTATTAAACAGGTCGGCTAGCGAGTTGGCTTGAACTCGTAGAAGTAAACTCGAAATCGATAAAGTTAACCAAACTCAAGCTGAAGCTGAGGGTGTCTCGGGCTTCACTAGCCTTGTTCACGGAAAAAATTTGCGTGCAATAGACGTACGCAGCAGTGCGTGCGGTATTAGGGTATATCAAGGGTACAAGGGGGTTACAGCCACAGTATAAGCCCTTGTAACTTTCCTGTAACCTCCCTGTAACTTACGTGTAACCTCTTAATATATGATAACAGAAGCGCAAAACTTATTGTAGGGTACAGATAGGTTACAACAAGTTACAGGGAGGTTACAAGGGGTTATACCGTGGATGTAACTCCCTTGTNGATAGACGTACGCAGCAGTGCGTGCGGTATTAGGGTATATCGAGGGTACAAGGGGGTTACATCCACAGTATAAGCCCTTGTAACTTTCCTGTAACCTCCCTGTAACTTACGTGTAACCTGTTAATATATGATAACAGAAGCGCAAAACTTATTGTATGGTACAGATAGGTTACAGCAAGTTACAGGGAGGTTACAAGGGGTTATACCGTGGATGTAACTCCCTTGTACCCTCGGTATAACCTCAATATCGCACGCAGCACTGCGTACGTCTATCGCACGCAAATTTTTTCACACCCCTTTACATCCCCCACCCGCATTTATCGCGTTTTCTTCAGTTCATTTATTTACCCTCCTCGTGGCTTTCGCTGCATTACACCATGTCTACGTTTAAGAAAACATCTCTCGTTCAATCCTTTGAAAATGCTCTCACCGGAACCTTATTTTATGTTGTTTTGAGTTCACGAGTTCAATCATCTCTTCTGTTGCTTCAAATCACAGTTTGTTCNCCTCATACCTTAACCTTATTTTATGTTGTTTTGAGTTCACGAGTTCAATCATCTCTTCTGTTGCTTCAAATCACATTTTGTTCTGATGCTTCGAAATCAAAAGGTTTAAAAACCCTGTTAATGAGATCCTTGAGGAATTTCATAAAGCCTTTGAGAAGGTAAAGGCTTTGTAGTCATTTTTCTTTAAATATTATAATTGATTGTGTCGAAACGCACATAATAAATATTTTATTCATGAAATAATATACTGTAATTTTTTGGCAAAGATAAACCTCAGGCGGCCTAGTTCCTATCCAAATTTTCATTTTCAACCCCCGCACTTCAATATTCACATCCTAGCCCTCCTCCTCTCCTTATANAGAGAAGGTAAAGGCTTTATAGTCATTTTTCTTTTAATATTATAATTTATTGTGTCGAAACGCACATAATAAATATTTTATTCATGAAATAATATAACTTGATCCACCGTAATTTTTTGGCAAAGATAAACCTCAGGTGGCCTAGTTCCTATCCAAAATTTCATTTTCAACCCCCGCACTTCAATATTCACATCCTAGCCCTCCTCCTCTCCTTATAAAGTAGTGAAACCTGCCCCAGAACCACCGCATAAACTGAAAAACAATGGATTCATTACTCCATGAATGGCCGGAACCCATCGTCGCCGTTCAATCCATCGCCGAAAGCGGCGCCACATTAATCCCCGTTGACTACGTGAAGCCCGCTGCCGATCGGCCTGCTGTTGCCGGAACCACCGCCGCTCGTGAACTAAGCATCCCTATCATCGATCTAGGGAAACTTAAAACAGGCGTCGTTGATTTTTATGCCGTGATACGTGAGATCTCTGATGCTTGCCGTGAATGGGGATTCTTCCAGGTGGTGAACCATGGTGTAGATAATGAATTGGTTAATGCCGTGATGGGGGTTTGGAGAGAGTTTTTCCACCTTCCAATGGAGGAGAAGAAGAAGTTGGCTAATTCACCTGTAACTTATGAAGGTTATGGAAGCCGTCTAGGTGTTGAGAAAGGTGGGGCGCTAGACTGGGGCGACTACTTGTACCTTCATATTCTGCCACACAGTGTCAAAAACTATGATAAGTGGCCAAATGTCCCCTCTGCATGCAGGTACTGTGCTCTCCCGACTAAGAATACTGTTTGTCCATATTAAGTTATTGAATATGTGGTGTATTACAGGGAAATTACGGNGTCCCGACTAAGAATACTGTTTGTCCATATTAAGTTCTTGAATATGTGGTGTATTACAGGGAAATTACGGAGGAGTACGGGAGGCAGATGGTGAGCTTATGCGATACGGTTATGAAGGTGCTGTCAATAGACCTGGGGTTTGACGTAGGGTTTCTAAAGGAGAGGTTTGGAGGAGAAGATATTGGAACATGCATGAGGGTTAATTACTATCCTAAATGCCCGCAACCCGAATTAACGTTGGGGTTGTCCGCACACTCTGACCCGGGCGGGCTTACTGTACTTGTGTCTGACCATGGGGTTCCCGGGCTTCAGGTGCGCAAGGGGAGCGCTTGGGTCAACGTCAGCCCGGCCCCCAATGCACTTATCGTTAATGTCGGAGATCAGATTCAGGTTAGTATGGCCATGTTCTCCATCGTAAGAGAATTTTTGATATATTTTTCTTTATGTACCATAGTTAAGTTTTACATTGATATTTGTTTTTAGAAGTTCTTCATGGTGATTTAAGTATAAGAGGACACTAATGTTATTGCAAAATGGATGGAGAAAAGTGATAAATATTTATTGTATTTTTATGGTTATACTTTGCTTATCCAAGTGAAAGAAAACGATGGCGTACTTAAGATTGATGGAATAAATTCTATCCGTTACTTGTAGCTCATAACTATGTAATGGTTTAAAATTCTATGCTTTCAATTAGCAAATAACTATGCTAGTATGATGAACAATGGTTAATTGATGGTACTAACTATTGATACTATTTATGTGCTACTTTCAAATTTACTCATAAAAACGGTATATTTTTTGTCTTTGCACAAGTAGCATGTTGATGTCTCACGTATAAAGTCCATTCAATATGAGCATTTTTAAAAGTAAAAAATAGAATATATTTATTTTAATTATGCACATAAAAATAACACCTTTTCCCGTATTTTAAAAGCCAGATACATTTTTTCATGCATCCATTTAAAACACTACAAAATCCAATGTATATAATTNAGAGAACAATGGCGTACTTAAGAGTGATGGAATAAATTCTATCCGTTACTTGTAGCTCATAACTATATAATGGTTTAAAATTCTATGCTTTAAATTAGCAAATTACTATGCTAGAATGATGAACAATGGTTAATTGAAGGTAATAACTATTGATACTATTTATGTGCTACTTTCAAATTTACTCATAAAAACGTTTAATTTTTTGTCTTTGCACAAGTAGCATGTTGATGTCTCACATATAAAGTCCATTCAATATGAACATTTTTAAAAGTAAAAAATAAAATATATTTATCTTAATTATGCACATGAAAATACTACTTTTTCCGTATTTTAAAAGCCAGATACATTTTTTCATGCATCCATTTAAAACACTACAAAATCCAATGTATATAATTNCACATTAGAAAACAACTCTAAGCATATTTCTCACATATTAATTTCATTACATGGCTAAAACCTAAACTTTAAATTTCATAAATTCACAAAAAAAAAATTGACATCACACATAATAACCTCATTACATTTATGTTTTACCTACCTAACACCAAAAAATAAAGTTACATGAAATGAAAATTAAACAAAACACAAATCTCATGAGGGGAGGCTCGAGAGAGAAAAAAATATAAATCTAAGCAGGAAGAGGCGTTTACCTTGCTGGAGCCGCAACTTGGATGGTTAAAATGTCATCGGAGTCGTTCGAGCTTGTCGGAGTGGTCGTTTTCGCCCGAATTCAACCTAAGGTCGTTGATTTTGTTGCACAGAGATGCCGAAAGGAAGAAGAGGGAGAAAATTTTAGGGCATTACCGTCCGCTTTGCGTCGGCCATTTCCGATGCTATTAATTTACTATGTAGCAACATGGTCGATGTTGAGCGGACGATAACCACTGCATTTAGCTATTGCATCTACTTTTTTGGGTTTGGCTCTGTTGATCGGTAAGTACACGTAAATTGGACGTAAATTTTGAGTTGAATTAAAAGTTGATGCAAATTCTGACGCTAATTANTTTAGAAAATAAATTTATAATTGTCAACACACATTTTTTAGGAATTGTTGCTTCACAAATGCTTTTTCAAACAGCTGTAGCCATACCAAACTGACCCAACCTATAATCTAGGGATTGATAGTGATTTGACCCAATAATATAAACATCTCCATTAGAGAAAATATTGGGAGATCGATGAGGGAAATAATGAGAGAGAGCAACATTAAGGAATTTAAGTTAGAAGCTTTTGATATATTTATATGACGAGTATAAAATAAATAATCAAATCATATTATTTGATCAGAATTACAGTACAATATAATTTAGTTTAAAGGAAAAATGAGTTTGATTGTTGTTTTATATTGAAAAAAAAAATGCATGGTCTCAAAGTTTTTTGTAAATGCCTTATAATTCTTTTCAAATATCATTTTCATCTCAGTTTCCTTTCAAGTTGAATTAAAAGCACATGGCATAACTTGTTAAATCATATTAATAGCATTATTTCAGGCACGTTTTATTTATATTTTTTTTTTCTATCATTTAAGAGACTAAGTGCGCGCAGTAACAAAGAAGGTGATTGTTTCGTAAATGAGATTGTTATACTCAAAAAAATAATACATACGAAAACTGGATGCTTCTGTAGTCCAATGGTGGGGCACCTCGTGTCAAGTGGGCCCCACTATATTTAACACTGAACTGCAATGNAGAAAATAAATTTATAATTGCCACCACACATTTTTTAGGAATTGTTGCTTCACAAATGCTTTTTCAAACAGCTGTAGCCATTCCAAACTGACCCAACGTACAATCTAGGGATTGATAGTGATTTGACCCAATAATATAAACATCTCCATTAGAGAAAATATTGGGAGATCGATGAGGGAAATAATGAGAGAGAGGAATATTAAGGAATTTAAGTTAGAAGCTTTTGATATTTTTATATGACGAGTATAAAATAAATAATCAAATCATATTATTTGATTGGAATTACAGTACAATATAATTTATTTTAAAGGAAAAATGAGTTTGTTTGTTATTTTATAGTGAAAAAAAATTTATGGTCTCAAAGTTTTTTGTAAATGCCTTGTAATTCTTTTGAAATATCATTTTCATTTTGGTTTCCTTTCAAGTTGAATTAAAAGCACATGGCATTACTTTTTAAATCATATTAATAGCATTATTTCACGCACGTTTTATTTATATATTTTTTTCCTATCATTTAAGAGACTAAGTGCGCGCAGTAACAAGAAGCTGATTGTTTCGTAAATGAGATTGTTATACTCAAAAAAATAATACATACGAAAACTGGATGCATCCGTAGTCCAATGGTGGGGCACCACGTGTCAAGTGGGCCCCACTATATTTAACACGGAACAATGCAATGTATTGCGGTGGGGCCCAGTTTATACGTGTTGCCCCACCACTGGTCTCCGGACGCAAATTACAACCAAAGTCAGGATGGTAATACTTTCTCGTTATCCTCAAACCTTTTGTACGCTCAATCTATTAAATAAACACACATTAATATAGAGCAATACAATGTAAATGTCAAATTAAAGAATTTACAAGCTATGTTCACTAGAAAATCTCTCTTGAGATATCNGAGTCAGGATGGTAATACTTTCTCCTTATCCTCAAACCTTTTGTACTCTCAATCTATTAAATAAATACACATTAATATAAAGCAATACAATGTAAATGTCAAATTAAAGAATTTACAAGCTATGTTCACTAGAAAATCTCTCTTGAGATATCAACGAGTCATATGTGCGAGCAATATTTGATGAATGCCATTTTTAATATTTGATTTAAGCAAAAATTAATACAAATAATTTAACTATTTTGCTGTTTATTTTTCTTCATAAATGCAACTCAGATACATTCAACCGGACACTAAAAGTTGACATGCCACAGGTATTGAGCAATGCAACATACAAGAGCGTGGAGCACAGAGTATTGGCTAATGCAGTCCAGGAACGATTGTCGATCGCTTTCTTCTACAATCCGAAGAACGATCTGCCATTAGAGCCGGTGAAGGAGCTCGTAACGCACGAGAGACCGCAGCTTTACAGAGCAATGACCTTCAGTGAGTACAGGCTCTACATAAGGAAAAAAGGCCCAAGGGGCAAGACACAGGTCGAATCTCTCGAGGCCATGTGATAAATAATATTGAAATGTCTACTAACATGTTATATGTGCTTGGTCATTCAGTACATTCATAATGAGGTAAACATTTCACAAGATCTGTACAACATCCGAAAGTACTTTGGCCGAACCTATCTGGATATCTACTGTTTATTTTTAGCACTTATTATACATGCTTTTTGGCTATCCTTTTCTGTCCCTTCTTCTTTGCTGACTTACTGTTGAATGTTACTGCTTGTTCTTTTTTTTTTTTTCTCTTAACCAAGTTTTTCTCTGAATTTTACATGAAATAGCGACCATGCAAGAGACATTGCAAGCATGAGGCNCCCCTTCTTCTTTGCTGACTTACTGTTGAATGTTACTGCTTGTTCTTTTTTTTTTTCTCTCTTAACCAAGTTTTTCTCTGAATTTTACATGAAATAGCGACCATGCAAGAGACATTGCAAGCATGAGGCAAGAGACGACTATTTTAATCCCACGTGATGGAAAATTGAAATGAGGCTTTCAGATAAAAATAAAAAAAATAAAAGAAATAATAATGATGTGATAATGACACAATGCTTTCAAGATTATTTATTTCAGAAACAGTTATGGATTGCTTTCAATGTTCAACTATTAGACAGATCTTAACTTTTAAACAAGCTAATATTATAATATTTTAATTATATAACTATAAAGGATATCTGAATTATTGGAGTTTAGATAATTAAATTTCCATTAATGATGAGTGCTACATGAGGTTAAAATTCATATAGATCATATTAATAATAGTTCAAGACTAATTTTCCTCCTTTTATTTTAGTTAACAAGAATTTTAATTATCTATTTTGAGCAAATTGGACAATGATTTACTATTTCGAGGTAACGTATTAAAAAATATTAATAAAATATGAAATATAATCGTTTGTTTCCTTTATAAAAGGACCATTTTTGTCTAAGAAGCTATTAAAGGCCCAAATGAAATGTCAAGTGTGGGTTCTTCTCGAACTACAGGATTTTGACAATTTACTGTCGGTCAATTTTGACGCGAATATGTTAATAACTCAATACAAAATATTATTAGTATTCGATTTGCATTGGATATATGGTCCATGCAAAAATAGGCATTGCAAATACAAGTAACGTCAATTGTGGCCAACACAAATAAATTACTTCAACATTAACATCCAACATTGTTGAGGTTAGCCAGTTTCAACGCGACTCAAAACGNGGTTTAGATAATTAAATTTCCATTAATGATGAGTGCTACATGAGGTCAAAATTCATATAGATCTTATTAATAATAGTTCAAGACTAATTTTCCTCCTTTTATTTTAGTTAACAAGAATTTTAATTATCTATTTTGAGCAAATTGGAGAATGATTTACTATTTCGAGGTAATGTATTAAAAAATATTAATAAAATATGAAATATATTAGTCCATAGTTAAACATATTAAGAAAATATGAAAATTCAATAATAGTTTGTTTCCTTTGCACAAGAACCATTTTTGTCTAAGAAGCTATTAAAGGCCCAAATGAAGTGTCAAGTGTGGGTTCTTCCCAAACTACAGGATTTTGACAAATTACTGTCGGTCAATTTTGGCGCGAATATGTTAATAACTCAATACAAAATATTATTAGTATTTGATTTGCATTGGATATATGGTCCATGCAAAAACAGGCATTGCAAATACTAGTAACGTCAATCGTGGCCGACACAAATAAATTACTTCAACATTAACATCCAACATTGTTGAGGTTAGCCAGTTTCAACGCGACTCAAAACGACATAAACGTTAAATATGAAATCTGAATCCACCATTTTGTGGACACAAACTTTCGTCATCAGTTGCGTCCATTTTCGCTGGAGAGACAGATTAGCATCAGAATGTTTCGAAGGTATTAGCGTAAGAAATTTCCAATGCCATATACCAACCAAGAAAATAAATTTCTAACTACAAAACAAGAAAATAATACACCAACCTCAATGAAGCATCATCATCAAACTCATGCTCAACCACCCCATTCTTTCCCTCTTCTTTCTCATCCACCGAACTCAAAGGCCTCTTGTCACAACGATCTTCAATCTACTTGGTCAGTAGCACTATAGTGGTCTTGGCTTTCTATTGGCTCTCACGTAGTTGACATAGCTCCTTGATCATAACAATGATACATCAAACAAGCTCANCCGTCATCAGTTGTGTCCATTTTCGCTGGAGAGATAGATTAGCATCAGAATGTTTCGAAGGTATTAGCATAAGAAATTTCCAATGCCATATACCAACCAAGAAAATAATTTTCTAACTACAAAACAAGAAAATAATACACCAACCTCAATGAAGCATCATCATCAAACTCGTGCTCAACCACCCCATTCTTTCCCTCCTCTTCCTCATCCACCGAACTCAAAGGCCTCTTGTCACAATGATCTTCAATCTGCTCGGTCAGTAGCACTATAGTGGTGTTGGCTTTCTATTGGCTCTCACGTAGTTGACATAGCTCCTTGATCATAACAATGATACATCAAACAAGCTCATCATTCTCTGATGATGATGACCCTAGCCACCCTGGCTAGCTCAGGAATGCTCAACCATAAATGTACTGTCTTTTATGCTCATGTTGAACACCATCCCCCTTTTCTTTACTACTACTGCCTCCACATTTTAAAGTCAGATGGTTAACAGACTGATTACGACCGCTATTACTGGCTGCTAGGCTATGGCTTTAAATCTGGCTCTACATGTCCCAAATGTGCTCGTACTTCTCTTATACAATTAAAACAAAAAATTAGTTGACATTTTGCAATAATAACATAAGAGAATGTGTAGATTGAATGCTTCTTACATACATTGACACAACGAGAATGGTCTAAGAAATATTTTTGCATCCCCGAGCACCAATGCATCAGAACATATAACTCTAGTAAGTATCAAATAATTGCACCACTGACCTGTTTTATATTTAGTGAAACTTACCAACTTCTAGTAGCATTTTATGTGTGGGACTGATCCAACAATATGCAGTGTGGAGCCTCTGGCTCCCTGGATCCTTCTTCTTTGTTAGTTTGTTTTTCTCTTTCTTTGGAAATTAAAAGATACCCATGATCTGGTAAACTATGCCAAAAAATCCTCCCCAACCCAGCTTGGCCTCTCCTCTTTCCCATGAGCTATTGTGAATGTATCACCCAATCAATGTTTGTTGCTGACATAAGTTACTTTTACTTTATTTTAATGGTATGTTTTCATTCTTTTTACTTCTTATATCACCTCATTTATGTTAATTTTATATTTTTTTTAAGGTACTTGGTTCTATTTTGCAAATTATAAGTGTCAAACATGCAAAATAGAGTCAAAAGAAGCAAAACAGTGTTGTTTGGCATAGTCACGCTTGATTTAGGCGTGATGACACCTGATCTGGGCTTAGCCACGCCACTTTCGGATCTGTCAACGCTGGTTTCAAGTGTGGTCACGCTACCGGACCACCAGATTCAGCTATAAAAGGTATTTTCATGCTGATATTTACTGGATTTTTTAAAGAGGAAGCTAGGGCGTGACTAGAAGGACTCTTTTAGGGAGAGGAAAGAACCGAAGACAGCTTGGGCGCTAAAGTTGATAGTTTTTTAGAATTTCCCTTTTGTTTCAATTTCCTCTCTTCGGATTGAGGTACTAAGAGTTTTCCACGTTTTTGTATATTGTTCTTATCTGTTTGGAGAGGTTAATGTATGAGAGAGGATTTAACTACTATCGAAGAGGGAACAAATCATTTTGTTGGTATTTTCTTTTCATCTTTTCTTGCAATAATGGTTTTGATGTGATTTTTTTTCAGGATTCTTTCTATCCTGTGCCGCTAAACTTTTATTCACGTATATGTGATTTATGATGTGTTCTATAATTTTTTCAGATGATTTTTTTCCTTGTATCATTTTGCTGAGAAATTAGGGATTTTTGTTGTTGTATTAATAATAGAGTTTAATTTATTCTTGACAAATTAGGATGTTGACATATTTGATGATGTGTGACTCATATTCGTTGTGCAGAGGAATAAAATGGTTAACCACAAAATTTGAGTAACAATAAACATATTTTATTCCGGATTGCAACCTACAAATGAGATCATAACAAATCTGTGGATTGTCATAGGGATTGAGGAATTCTAAACTTCATTAATTCTCACCTTTTGTACTATACATATGCATAAGAAGGACTTTATATCCTTGTTGACTACTATCATGTAGAAGAAATTTTAGGAAAATCATGAATCGTCACATCACCTAAATCACAAGAATGCGAGCCTCGCATGATTTAAAGAATCATAAGATTTGCCTTCCACTATTTTTATGTCTTCTCCAAATTTGTTATCTTTTGTTCTTGTTTTAATAGGATTTTAGGAAACCACGTCTAATTCTGATCACACTAAACTTGGTTTAGAAGTGTGGCAAACAAGAGATTTTCTCCTCAGAATAATTATTAATATTTTCCTCGTGGGATCGATATGTGACACTCAATAATCGCATTATTAAAAAAACACGTACACTTGTATGGTGTTACCAACTTACTTTGTCGTAAGTTTTGGTGCGTTGATCCTAGTTGGATGTAGATGTGTAAAATTTATAAAGTTAACTTCGCTTTGCAACGACACCAAAAACTTGATGTTGTATTTTATGAATATCAACGTTAAGTAGTTAATGTTGGGATTCTACGCAAGTATATGTGTCGTTATCAAGTAGTATAAGTCTTTCTATTTAAGTCTCAAATATCGATCCCACGAGGAAGGTTTAAATTTGAGATGATAAATTAACAAGTAAATTCACAGAAATAAAACAAAATTATTGTAACTAATTTTGAATGTTTCAGATACTATCAAAGCTAAATTAATAACAACTAGCAGAATTTAAATGCAGAGTTTAAAATAGTAACTACTAACCTATGTTTATGTAATGAAGTTTTCTAATATGAAATAGCATATTTCCCACTACAATGAGTTTTTGGTGAAATGAGATAAGATAAATGGTTTAAATTTGTATTGTACCAAATATGAGCAATTTTAATTCTCTACCCTGATTCAGTGTTATAGAAAATCATTGGCTAATCTTAGATTTAGTTCCTAAATCTGTGGCTAGGCTGGGAAGATACTGGCTCCCACCCCTGAGCTCCCACTTCCATTCCCCTGAAGACTAACTCTCGCTTTAGTTTTTAAACAATAAGCTTGAATTGGGGATTTTTTAGTCTGTTACCCTAAAAATCTCCACTTCTACACCCAACAAATAAAATTTTTCTATTTATTTGTACATAATTCCATGAACGAAATCCTCCTTCATGGACTTAAATGTGATTCTCACTTTGTTGTAAAACTCATACTCCATTTCTCGGATTATATGTTTCACAACATATTTTAACAATTCAATTGGCTAGATCAAAAAGTAAATTAAGAGTGGTGTTGAAAAACCATCACAATTTATTTTAAATTTTAACATTGACACATCCAAATTATCTCTTCATTTTATCATATCTCAGAGTAGGGAGAAAGATAAATGAATCTACTCAAACTTCATGAGAAAGATACAACAAAACACAAATTTCATATATAAAAGAAAGTATATCTCAAAGTATAGAGCAAGATAAAAGAAGCTACTCAGACTTCATGAGAAAGATACAACAAAACATAAATTTCATATATAAAAGGAAGTTCATACAATAATAGTAAACAAACAATACTTATCTAAAACTCTTTCTCAAAGCAAATCCTATGTACTCTCTCTTAAGAAATGTAGGAAGAAGAAATCTCTCACTTCTCTCCCTCTCCAACACTTCTTATAGAGTCAGTCACACTTAAACTCACCACAAAAATTCAAAATTATAAAGAAAATACAATGATTAATGGTGTGGAATGGCGTGGAAGGAAGTAAAGTGACATGAAAAGGGGCGAAGAACAACCAAGAGCGAGTGGAGGAGGGTGAAGAGGTGAGAAGGTGGTTTTTTCTGATCAATTTTGGCTCTAAATAGAGCCTACGGTCGGTTCTCTAATAGGTGCATCCAAAAACTCTTCAAAAAGCATCCAAATTTGTCGAATCTTCTAGAAACAGGGTCTGCACTGACACTAGCGCCATCGTGCGACCATTTTGGCGTCGTCGGTGCCAGTGGCCATCTAACTAAATCTTTCTTCTTTGTCAAATGGCACCGTTAGTTCCTAGTCTGGTGTCATCAACGCTGAATAATTTTTCAAAATCTCCATTTTGACTCTAGATTTCATCTTTTTTGCTTCCTTTTTGCTCCAAGTCCTAAAAATTAACAACCTATAATAAAACATGAAAAATACCTTCCATTAAAGTGCAATATCACCAAAAATGAGTATAAAATATGGGTCTAAAAATTCCATTAAAGTGCAATATCACAAAAAATAAGTATAAAATATGGGTCTAAAAATGCATATATTTTATGCAATATCACCAAAAATAAGTATAAAATATGGGTCTAAAAATGCATATATTTTTGGTGTATCCAAACTTAAATGTTACTTGTCCTCAAGTAACTCCTTTACTACATAAAAAGATGACTCATGACAAAGATTTTAACTTATAGATTTCTATATTTTAGTCCACTAAATACAATAGTATGACTTAAGAAAAATGTAACATAACTCTATTTAATACTAAAGGTATAAGAATATCTAACAGTCAAGTCTATGATTTTTTTATTCTCTATTCTTTTCAAGGAAAATTGAAAAGTATTCATATTAAAGCCACTTAGAATATTCATATGAAAAAGAACTTCATGAAACTTTATTAGTAAATATGCTACTACTGAAATATAAGTTTAGAAAATGTAGCCAAACCTCCTTCTTTAAGTTAATTCAAGTGAAGCCAATTTTTAATTAGGCTTTTCTCAAGCTTCTCCTCACATCTTTTTCTTTTTTTTTTTTTTCAGGATCATTTTCAATCCTTTTTCATCTTACATGAATTTCTATGATTTTTCATATTTCAAAAATACAAATTCCTTTAATTAAAATAGAGAAACATTGTCTTATTCTACCATACCAAAGATCTTAATCTTTAAAATTAACCTTTATTATTGAAAATTTTTACTTAAACTTACTATATATTTAGAAACACAACTACGTTTATCTAAAGTTACCCTCTAATACAAAATGTCATGTCAAATTTTAAAATATTTTAAAAATATAGTTAATTGAGGACAAATAAATTAAGTCTCTTTCCTTTAAAAAGGAATTTTTTCTTTCCCCCCCAAACTTAAATTTTTAAAACATTTTGTATGAAAAAATGAAAAATAAAGGGTGATAGAAAAAATTTAATACATAAAGAAAAGACTTACCTCTTGAAGGTTTTGATTTGAAGCTTAACTCTAAAATATTGCAAGTGCTAATATAAAAAGCTACAAGACTTAAAACATTAAATAAAACATAATACATATAAAAATTTACTGAGAAAGAATTACTACAAATACATCCAACAAAGTACTAAAAACTAGCAATAGTACTAAATTGATTTTCAACAGTCACAAATCTACGGTTCACAATTCAACATAACAATTAAAATAAAGTGTTACACTCTAAAAAAAACAATCTCAATCATAAAGTACAACCAAATATAAACTAAACAAAAATTTAACTAAAGCATCACCAATCGTCATCATCACATCTTCTTCTTCCACATCCAAATTCTGCCGCTGATATGGGGTAAAAATAGGGTGAGTAGAAAACTGAAGTGAGCAATCACCCTTTATGTATATGATCATTGCATCATCATAAGAAGCATCATATTCAAACTTCTGTCTTGTCAAATCATCATTGTGTGCATTTCTGGCCTCCATATTTTCCATTCTACTTTTCGTTCTCAAGATATCTCCCTATTGGATCATCATTTGCTCCATAAGTTCCTGGGTAGTAGGGGTACTGAAAATACTTGAAGTAGAAGGAATATACATAGTCTTACTTCTAGATCTCCATCCAACATGAGATTCATAAGTCTTTATATTGGATGGCCCAATAGGTTTTAGAGGTTCAATCCTCTCCTCATCAACTCTAAAATCAACTCCTGCCTGCTCACATAGTGTGAAGATCAGGGCAGGGTGTGCTAAACCACTAGTAGTCTCTCCAAAAGCAATAGATCTAGTGTTTCTATAAATAATAGAGCCGATATATATCCTTTTGATACACCTAAAATATATAGTGTTCTTAGACACTTTTTTATACATATTTTTGAGATATTACGCTTTAATGGAAGATATTTTTGTGTTTTTCTTGCATATACAAGTAAAAATGGAAAAAAAATCTTAAAGGAGTGAAAAATGATCAAATTTAGAGTAAAAAGGTGAAAAAGGCTCCCGATCTGGAGCTTAAGTGCCAATTAAATAGAGTAGGCCGCGCCTAAGCGCCGAGACCTCACGCTTAAGCGCTAGTGCTAGTTATTAGATGAGTAAAATCAATTTCACAAATTTTAAAGAGGTTTTTGAGGCACTCATTGGCTTAATAGGTGGTTTTAACCACCATGGACAAAAATTATCATGAAAGGATGTGTCTCTTGGGCAAATACATCAAATCAAGACACATTTTGAAGAGATCCCAAGGCACCTCTTGGAAAACTATAAAATAAAGAATAAAGGACTTAGAAAAGAGTCCTGAAAAGGTTCGAAAAAGTGTGTCTTGAAAATATTGGCATGTTTTGAAAGTTCTTTTCTGGGGAGTTAGTTCAAAGAGATTTTTAGGAATCACTTTTTATTTACTTTATCATTTTTATTATTTTGTTTTGAGTGATTTTAAAAGAGAAAATATTCAAAGGAACTTCAAGAGTATGGTGGAGGACTTGAGATAAGTTCTTATCTTTTTTTTAGACTACTTTTGGTTTTAATTGAGACTTGTTGTTGGTTTGACAATGATTTCTTCTTTTAAACTAAAGAGTGGTTTTGTTTTCTCCATGGATTCTGAGTAGTTTTCTTTATCTTTCTCCTTAAAATGATAAGTAATTAAGTTTTGGATGGAAGTTGTGGAGAGTATTGATCTTTAATGTTGGAAGAAGTTATGATGATTTGAATCCATGCACTTCATTTACTTCTTGATTTGGCCAATCCAGATGTTAAATTTTATTGTGTGAACATGTAAGAACCGGGATGGTATTGTCAGAGTCAATAATTGAAAAGAATCACATGAGATTGTATGAATGATAATGTAGTTCTTATGATTGAGTGTAAATAATTATGAAAATATTCATTGATGGGTGTAGAGTTAGAGGACTTTAAAGTGATAGGTTAAAACCCCCAACTTGATTTATTATTTTAGGTTCTGATACGAGAATGTTGGCCCCCAGGTGGAGGGAATTGAGGGAGCTCTAGAGTGAGAGTTAGTATCTTCCCTGCCTAGTCGGTCTTCAGAACTATTCAAACTTTAAATTAGTCAAATTTCTTTATAACATCTCTGTAAGGGTAAAGAATATTATTACTCCTATTTGACACAACACAATTTGCATACTTCTACAACAGAATTCCTATACATATTACTGATTCATGAAAAGAAAAAAGATATTTTCATATTAAGTACTTTTCTTCCTGAACATTTAAAATATGCCTTTTTAGGAGATTTCTCTACTTTATTTGTTATAATTTTCTCGAAGTTAATAAAGGAAGAAGAAAAAAAGCTGATGAAAATTTTGAAAAATTTTAGGAAAGCCTTTATGATGGACAATTGCTGATATTAAAGGAATCAGTCCTTCAATTTATATGCATAAAACTAATCTGAAAGAAATTTCAAACCCAGGGCAGATCCAAAAAGAAGATTAAATATTGTTATGAAAGAGGTTGTTAAGAAAGAAATTTTAAACTGGTTAGATGCTGGAATTATCTGCCCTATTTCAATTAGTGCATGGGTTAGCCTAATTCACTGTGTTCCTAAGAAAGGAGGAGTAACTGTAATTGTTAATGAGCATAGTGAGTTAATACCTACTAGAAAAGTTAGAGGGCGGCGAATATGCATTGATTATAGAAAATTAAATCTTGCCACTAGGAAAGATCATTTTCCTAATTCTAGATCAAATGCTGGATTGACTAGATGGGCATAAATACTTTTATTTTCTAAATGGATATACTGGTTATCACCAAATTCAACTAGATCAAATGTTGGGTATACTAGCTGGGTATAAATACTTTTGTTTTCTTGATGGATATAACGATTATCATCAAACTCAAATATCTCTTGAGGATCAAGACAAAATAACATTTACCAGTCCTTATGGTACTTTTACTTTTAGAAGAATGCCCTTTGTTTTATGTAATGCCCCTGCTACATTTTAAAGATGTATGATGACAATTTTTTGTGATTTAATTGAAAAAGGGATTGATGTCTTTATGGATGACTTTTCAGTGTTTGGAACTTTATTTGACTCAAGTTTAGAACATTTATCTAAAGTGCTTAGGCACTGTGAAGAAACAAATTTAGTCCTTAACTGAGAAAAATGTCATCTTAAGGTAGCAGGAAGAATTGTATTAGGTCCTCAAATATCAGAAAATGGTATGAAAGGAGATCCTGCTAAAATTTAAGTGGTCTCTAATTTACTTTATCTAACAAATGTAAGGAAAATTAGGAGTTTTTTAGGACATGCTTGATTCTACAAACCATATATTAAGGACTTTTCTAAGATTGCTAAGCCTTTATGACATTTACTAAAGAAAGATGTAATTTTTAATTTTGATGAGGAATGCCCAAAACTTTTTAAATTATTAAAAGAAAAATTAATCACTACACTAATCATAGTTTCACCAAATTGGGGAAAACCTTTTGAACTTATGTGGGAAGTTAGTGATTGTGCTATTGGAGGTGTTTTAGGACAAAGATATGATAAAATTTTTAAAGTTATTTACTATGCTAGTAAAACTCTAGTAAAACTCTTAAAGAAACTCTAATTAATTATACAACAACTGAAAAAGAGTTATTAGCAATAGTATATGCTTTTGATAAATTTAGATCATATTTGATTGAAACTCATTGTATGGTGCATACAAATCATTCAACTATTAAGAACTTAATGAAAAAGAAGGATACTAAGCCGAGACTTATAAGATGGATTCTTCTTTTACAAGAATTTGATTTTGAAATAGTTGATAGGAAGGGAGCTGAAAATCAAATTGATGATCATTTGTTCAGGCTTGAATTAGAAAAACCACTCTGTTTTGGAAAATAATTTAATAAATATTTTCCAGATGAAAAATTGTTCACTGTAAATGAGTGGTGTGTTCCATGGTATGCCGACATTGTGAACTATATTGTTAGTGATCTTAAATTCTATGGAATGACATACCAACAAATGAGAAAATTTATTTCTGAAGCTAAGACTTATTTTTGGGATTACACATATTTATATAAACAAGGAAAGGATCTGATCATTCGAAGATGTGTGCCATTAGAAGAAACTTATGAAATTATCCCAAAATATCATAATTCTAATTTTGGGGGACATTTTGGTATTGATAAAACTGCATACAAAATTCTACAATCTGGATTTTATTGGCCTACAATTTTTAGAGATGTTAATGCTTATATCAAAACTTGTGATAGATGTCAAAGGGTAGGTAATATTTCTAGAAGAAATGAGATGACACTCAATTATATGCTTGAAGTTTAAATATTTGATGTTTGGGAATTAGATTTCATGGGACCATTTATACCATCTTTCGGAAATTTATATATTCAATTAGCAAAAGACTATGTATCCAAATGGATAGAAGCTGCTGCTTTACCTCGATGTGATGCTCAAAGTGTTGCAAAATTTCTGAAAATGAACATATTTTGTAGATTTGGGATGCCAAGAGTTATCATTACTGATGGGGGAAGTCATTTAAAAAATGTCATTATGGAAAAGTTATTAAATAAATATCATATAAATTATAGGATTGCTACTGCTTATCATCCTCAGACAAGTGGTTTGGCTGAATTATCCAATCAGAAAATTAAGAGAACTATGGAAAAATCAGTGAATAAAAAAAAATGGATTGGTCAGTCAAACTTGACTATGCTTTATGGGCTTATAAGACAACATTTAGAATTCCTATAAGAATGTCCCCATATAGGCTAATATTTGGGAAAGCTTATCACTTACCAGTTGAACCTGAGCATAAAGCATATTGGGCTATTAAAGAGTTTAATTATATTTTAAAAGATGCTTGTGAGAAGAGATTGTTACAATTAAATGAGCTTGAAGAGATAAGGAATGAATCTTATGAGAGTGCTAAGATGGAACGATGAAGACGTGGCATGATCGAAGGATTCTTACTAAAAATTTTCAGCCAGGACAACAAGTTTTGCTATATAATGCAAGGTTAAGATTCAGGGCTACAAGTTTTGCTATATAATGCAAGGTTAAGATTATTTCCAGGCAAACTTAAGTCTAGGTGGATGGTCCCATTTGTTGTGATGAAATTTTATCCTTATGGAGCAGTGGATATTAAAGATCCTAATTCTGAGAAATTTTTAAAGTGAATGGACATAGATTGAAACCTTATTATATAAGGGACCAACATAAATATAATGATGGAATGATGTTGGGTCAACCAGAATGAGCACTAGTTACGTCGGGCTGACAACGTAAAACCAAGCGCTTTGTCGGAGGCAACCCATAGTTATCAGTGTATTTTTTTTATTGTTGTTTTGAGCATGATTAAGAAATTTGAGGTAGTATTTTTGAATTTATTTTGTGCTAGTAAAGATTTCTAGACTTTATTTAGTTACCTAAACATGTTAGAATGAGAATTTGGACATTATGTTGACTGGTGCAAAAATATACTTTGGTGCTTAAGAGCCAGATCTGGCGCTTATGCGCGGCAGTTTAATCACATGTGCAAGTTTTGATTTCTAGAAGGTATAACTACAATTTAGTTAAAATAAACATGTCTTGGCAGTTTCTAGTCGTGCTAGAACTTATGAGGGGGAATTAGGCATATAAATAGAAGGGGTTTGTGAAGGAATTTCACCCCGGATTATTTTTAGCCCTAAAAGTCTAAGAAAGAGAGAGATTAGAGAAAATGTCATCATGGGAGATGGATTTGAAGAAGAAGGAAGAAGCCATGAAGAAGAAGTTCATTAGTCAAAGTGCATAGGAGATGTATAACGATTTCTTAGCCGTTTGTATTGACGGGATATATGAGAAGATCAACAAGATGAAGAATACTATATTTGTATTAGAGACTAAGGTGCTTGAATTGCATGCTCATCTTAAACAGATTGGGTGGCAACTTAAGATGCAATTCAGTCATACTAGTTATATAGAGGAAGCGGATAAGGCGATGTTCCTTAAGCAGAAGTGGATCGAAGATGATAGTATTAGCGTCATCACCGTCCGTTTTATCAAGTCTATATTCTTGGAGAGACTACTGAAAGACAAGAATTTGTTCCTTCTAATGAAGAGTGACATTAAGTTAAGTGTTAGGAATTGTGTGTTTGGAGTCAGGTTTTTAAGTGTGTTATTGTTTATGTCTTGTGTTTAGTGTTTGTGTCACTTATGTGTTTAACTGTGAATGTGTGTTAAGAGTTTTGTACTTAGGAAAATTTTCTCATCCAAGACTATTTGGAGAGAGAACTAATTGTTTAAATGCATTTGTACTCGTTTGTGAATTAATATAAGTTTAATTGTGTAAAATTTGTATTTTTTTAGCCTAGAATTAAAATAGTTATTAAAGAGAATTTTTAGAGAGAAGGGAGTTATAGGAAGTAAAAATAGTCATTTAAGTGCTATGAGACCATTTAGAGGAGGTTTACTTAGGCTAATAGTGCATTTTTCTTAAAATTAAAAATTTCAAATATTATGCACTGACCCCTAAGCGCCACATCTCGCGCTTAAGAGTGAGCCAACCCGAGAGGCAGGCGCCTAAGCGCCATTTACCCGTGCTTAAGCATCGTTTCACGAAAATCGTTTGCGAACGGTTAAAAGTGAATTTTAAGCCCACAAATACCATTTTTAACAACTCATATCATCTTCCCCAACTCAAAATCATGATTTTAAGGGCTAGGGCTAGTGGAATTTGAAGATTTCTTGGTCCAAGTTCCTTAAGGTAAGAGCTTTACTTCTATGTAAAAATTTTTTATTTTCACCATATATTTTGAGCACATTTGGAAGATTTCAAAAATTTACTATTCATGGTGAAAAGTGAAAGATTTTCACTATATATTTTGAGCACATTTGGAAGATTTCAAAAATTTACTATTCATGGTGAAAAGTGAAGAAACTATGAAAATTGCTTGGGAAGTTTAGTTAGTTATTTTGGAAGTTTAGTTTAGTGATTTAAGCTTGATTTTTTAAGTTATTTTTGGAATTTATCAAATTTGTAGAATGACACCAAGAATGAAAAGGAGTAGTGGAAAGAGCCCATTCGATTCAAGCAAGTTTGTTAGTTTGAAAGCTCAGAATCAATATAGTGACACTCTGCAGTCACGAAAATTGATTCAAGAGAAATGTTTCAAGAGTCCAGGTGGAGGGTAGAAGACCTGATAGTCCACCTACAGTGGGAATAGTTCTGTTGTTTCTCTGCCATCGCAGTGATTTCTATTGTGAGGGAGTTTTATGCAAATCTCCCAGAGGCTGAAGAAGGTCGAGTTATGGTTAGAGGAAAGTTGGTACCTTTTACTTCAGAGGTAATCAACTAGTTTTACCATTTACCACATGAGACTTTATGTTTTTATGTGAATTATAGTCATAGTGAAGCAGACTAAGATGAGATTATTTCATATTTGACTATTGGGAGAGGATTTTGGAAAATCACCAACGAGAGGAGAGTAAATTTTCCAACTTCAAAGTTATGTGCACCTTCGAAGGCCTGACACTATTTCATTTATGCTCGTCTGCTTCCGACCAATCATCTCAGTGAAGTGACCAGAGAGAGAGAAACGTTGTACTATTTTATTCAGGAGGGAAAGCCCATCAACATAGAGGCTTTGATCTATCACACTGTCATCAGCTCTGCTGCTGTTGCTACTACTACAGGTATGAGATTTGCTTCCTTGATATTCTCATTATATGAGCAGGCTAGAGTGAAGTATGATAGTTGAGAGGAAGTTCTGTTACCTCTAAATCCCATCACGAAGGTGAATGTGAAGACTTATTCTGAGCATTTGATTTTTGGCTGGAGAGGAGGATTTTCCAGGNCCTCAAACTTTGATTCAGGCTTTGTCTGAACCGCTTCCCCGTGACGAGTTTTCTTCTCAGAAGCAGTAGTCGCGGGCTTTGGTTCGGACTTAGAGTCATAGGGGAGGGTCGTCTCCCCCTCCTCCCTTCATTCCTTCATTCCTTCATAGTCAATGAAGCTAGAGTAGATTGTCGTGGAGTCACTGATTCCGGATCCACTCTTTCTTTCGAAGACTCCCTCGACATTAGTTCTTAGAGCACTTGAAGTTTCTTTGCCCTATTGGTGATTAGCCTTAGAAGAGCATGTACCCATCAAACTGGGTTCTCTCGATCAGAATTCGTTCTCCAGTGGATATCCTTTGTATCAAAACAACAGTCTCAGAAATGAAGTGAATATAGTCCGAACCTGAGATGCTATCATTGTCACAAATAGCACCTCCTCTTCTCTTGCTGCCCTGACAGTCTCTACTTGAATAACTTTCTTTTGCAGCTTCTTCTGAGACTGAGAAACCTTATCAACTGTCGCTTCTCCTCAGCTTCCAACGCCGCCCACAATTTTGCAGCCATTGCACCTAATCAGTCTAAATCCAGAACTATGTTCATCACCATCCCGACGGTGCACTGGAGGACGGACAATTGCCTTACCTTAATTGTTGAAAACATGCCTCAAATTCGGGGAGGCATAGTCTTTTTCTTGTATGCTCCACCGGTCAGATGGGCTGGAATCTGCTAGTTTTTGGCCAACCCGATGAGAAAACAATGCTTTCAACCCTTAATTTTATTATCAAGGCCTAGCAAGTGGAAATTTCTAGTCGACCTAAACACCATGTAGCCATCCTGCTCGACTCTGAAAGCAAACATGTTGGAGAAGAGCTCCTATGACAAGGTGATCTCTCTTCGGGGACAATAGATAGTGAACATCATGATTGCTGCTATCGAGTTGGGCTTCATTTGGGATGGAGTCGCCCCATGGTTTTTCAGGATTTACTGCAGCTTTTACTAGAACAACAATCTAAGAGCCCACTGCAACTTATCTCTATAGAAGCTGAGTTCCTTCCCAAAATCATTAGTCGCCCGATTATTTGGTCGAATGGCTTCAAGCTGGAAGTCAACTTCAAAGACGCAAGTATCCTAGAGCAAGGCCGTACCACCCGAAGATATGGTGGACCTCTCGATCGAGGGAAACAACCCCAAGAGTAGGATCATCTGAACGAAAGAAAGAAAGACGAGAGGAGCGACCAAAGGGAGAAAAGAGGAATCATAAAGTGCAAAATAGTCCAACCCATATATGAAGTGCCAGAAGAAGTTGAACCGACGTTAAGGGTTGTACCTCGATTTTGAAAATACTAGTCGCATCAACACAATATCTAAGAGAAAATAATTACAAAAATAAATTTTTTTTGAAAATTAATAAAAATAAAATTGGATTCAGATAGAATGTATTTTACAAGTGGCTCATCAGTCGAGACAAATTTCCGTTGAAGCCGCTTCGGCCGAGAAAAGTCCTTGTCGAAGCCGCTTCGGCCGAGAAAAGTCCTTGTCGAAGCAGCTTCTTATAAACTCTGTTCTCGAATCTAAATCTATCTACGCTATTTTTTTAAGCCTCAACTTAGAGAGCTGAACAGGTCGCTCAAACATTTGTGATCTCTGTTCGAAGAGCTGTCAGCGTCGCCAAAGCCTCAAGGGTCGTCAGTTCCTCCCACAACTCTTTTATTTTCGCCTCTCGCTGTAGCCTGGACATCGGAGCGTAAAAGCCCTCTGTTCCCTTCAGGTTGTGAGCCGGTGATGCTGGTGATCTCCGTCGTTCGTTAATTGCCCTTTTAGTCTTCTCGAGGACTAGTAGGGAGGTTAGCCGCCTTTCCTTTGCTTTGCTCCAGGCCCAGAGTTTCCACTGCCACTCCGTGAATGGTGTCCCGATCTGACGCATGTTATCGCTAAATCTACGTTGTGGATCGCTTCATGCACGCCAACAAACAAACATTAATGAAATAAAAAAAAAATTTTCTAACTTTAAAGATTGGGTCTTGTCATACTAAGAAGTCGATCCATCTCAGACCACCAAAACGACAAGCGGCTTTCACCGGGTAGCTGCGGGATGCCCATAGGCTTGCTTTTGTTGGTCAATAATAGAACTGTAGCCTCCCGATCCTCCGGTAGTGAGGCTCTAGCGACTCCTTTAGTAGGCTGTTCGATCGGCTGACCGTGGGCCATAGTAAGGGACTAGTAGACGTATCGGCAGTCGGATCACCCAAATTGCTTCCCCCTCCCTCTGTCGGAGAAGTTGACGTGAGTCAGACGATGCAACTTCTTCCCCCTGATCATCCACCTGTTTCTTCTTGTAAGCGAGTTTCTTGACCCGCCTTTTACCCTTGGGTCGACACCCTTATTCTCCTCGTGCCCTTCTTCTTGCCCTCGGGCAGGCTCTATCCTTCTAGCCTCTTCATTACCTTGGCTTCTTCTTACCTTTGGGTCGGCTCACTCCTGCTGGCCTCTTCCTCTCGGACTCCTTCCCAAGGCGGAACTTTGATGCGGACAACCCAATGTCTTTTATCATCATTTCCTCAGTGGGGACATCCTCGATAGACTTCTTATCACTCACCATGAAAGTATTTTTGAAGTCGATTGACTGAGATGCGTAGACTCGAAAGCAAATGCAGATATCAAAGGCATCAATTACTCTATTTATTGAGGCCATGGTCCATGAGCACAAAAATCCAATGAATTCAATTAAAGTGCTGATTATGAAATAAATAAATCTACATTTACATTTAATTATCTTATTCTTATCTTAATTGTCACTTTCAAGTAATAAAAGAGTCGGGGAATTAAAATATATACATAAAAAATGTGTCAGTATGAATCTCAAGAAAATCCAATAGACTAAGAGGCATGGAAGTATGACTAGGAAGGGCCACAGAAGGAAGACCAAAAGTCTCATCACTGGAAGATCAAATAACTTAATTGTTCAAGCGTAGATTCCTTAAATCAGGATTTGAAGTCAACGTGATGAGAGCCGTTCGAACGAAAGAGCAAGATATATCAAGTTGAGAGAAGACATCACTCAACTGTCGCCTCATTATTGTCAGTAACCTGCCTCCAAGGCTCTTCATCAGGAGGTTGAGAGTTTGCCACGATATACCACGAACACTCTGAGAGGACCTTTTGTCAAGATTAAGCTATCTATCAGATTACGGTGATTCTTCCTCTGTTTGACAGTTTAGTCTCATCTTGGCGATAGAAGCTCTTCATCTATATGGGTTGATTGTCAATAGTCAGAATAAAGTAGTCGACCAATAGACTCAAGCTGATCAAGCCAAGTCCGGATGACTGAAGATCATCATAAGCCGACCGGCAGCCCTAGCTTAGCATAATCGGAGAACAAACTATGCCGTATCAAGGCTCCTTAATCCCAGCCGACCAGTAATAGGGTAGCCGAACCGTAGGCTCATTTATGTAAATACCCAAAATAATATGTAATTTACCATTAAATTATACATGTAGCTCCTCCCTTTCTATGAGTTGATTATATTTTGCCCAATTAAAGGTGAAAAAGGGTGTTGGGCAAAACTTCTGCAATAAGTGCTAATAAAAAATTCATTGTATTGTTCATTAGTATTCTCTCTTCTATTTTACACTCTATTCTTTAGGTGTGACACTCGGACAAATTTAGTTTCAACACGTAGGTTAATGTCCAAATTGAGGAAGCAAAAGGTTTATATCATAGTAATATTATTGGAAGTTTTAAAGTAGTGCTCAGAATGAGTTTTTTATATTTCATGCTCAATTAACAAGAGCTAATGAAAAACGGTGTAGGTTCGATATAATTTCATAGTGCTTTTATTGACGAGTCTAAGGGTCTATTTGCGACAATTGCAGCTGTTTGAAGATGCAGTCATTAAGCTGCTTTAGAAGAAACAGTTTTTTCAAAAAATTGCGGTAGCTATTATAAATTTATTTAATTTTTAAAAAATCAGACTGCAACTTTCTGACAGTCACCATACTAACAGCTCGGGTTGAAAAAACAGATTTCTACCAAAAAAAAATTTAAGAAGCAAAAAAATAATTCCCCAAACAAAACTATAGTGGTGGTCTGAAAAGCAAAGCATATTGAATGTTGTCCCAAACAGACACTAAGGGTGTGTTTGGGGCAGTTTGTGCATTTCAGGATAAACAGCTTATCTTGAAACGCGGCCCGTGAGTCTACCGCGGGGTTCGACTCGCGGCCTGCGTTTAGTGTAAAAATGGAAATGCGTTTTCGGATTAGCGGGCAAAACGGCGAACCAAACGATACCGCGACATTTTTCAAAAACGCCCCCACACTTATAAGTTGCCCCAAACGGGCCCTAAATGTCTACTCCGCGGAAGTCACATATAAAGCTCACTAAGCCATGCTCCATTGTGAGAATATCATTAACATATGTTTAAAATTGGTGGTTATACGGGATTGGATTTACCTACATACCACGAGATATTTATTAATTTATGTACCTAATAATTAACTTTTTTTTAAATTAATATTTACATGAATGGCACTAAAATCAATAATATCACATAAAAATGTTGCTAATATTAAATTTTATGAAGTAAAATACATCTTTTCCTCCATATATTTTGATGTAATTATAACATTAAAATACTATGTAAGTGAACATTAAAATTTAGGCATTAGATATGTAAATATATAAGAATTATGTGGTATCAATTTAAATCATCTAAAATCAATTGTTGCACTCAGTTTTTGTTTTTAAGCTGAATAATACTGGAACTTGATGCTAAAATTCTATTTCTCACCTTGTCAGCCTGTGGAGATTTGGGAAATGATTCGAATGATTGCAACTGCGCGCATAGTGATGCCAAAGGCAATGGTTAGGCTATCTGCAGGCCGCGTCAAGTTCACCATTCCAGAGCAGGCTTTGTGTTTCCTTGCTGGTGCTAATTCCATCTTCACTGGAGAGAAGTTACTCACTACGCCCAACAATGATTTTGATGCTGATCGACTGATGTTTAATATCTTAGGCTTGACCCCCAAAACTCCAACATTTTCTGAAGAAATTTCAGTTCCAGCCCCTGAATGCTGCGAGGAAGAAGCCGTCTCGTTTAATGGTTGAATCTTACTATCAAGTTATTGTTATTATTATTATTATTATATTTAATGGATGTAAGGTTGTTTGATTTATTTTATTGTAGCTTATTTTGTCTGGGAAATCAGGTCTGAAGTACATGGTGTGTTAAGATTAATACAGTGAAAATGCTCAAGTTATTTTATTTTCCTGGGAATGATGTTTCTTTCCATTGAAATGTTGCAGCGAAGTTTTAAGTGGCATTTCTCATTATGAGCTGGAGATCTCAATTCATGCAAAATTTTAAGGGCTTGTTTTAGATCTATTTTGTTCTTCATTTTTTATTTTTATATTTTAAAAATATTTTTAATGTATTTTTTATATTTAATTTGATTCTTCAAAACAAATTGATTTATTTTTAAAAGCACTCAAAATGATATTTAAGTATTTTGAGTGCTTTTAAAAATAGTCAAATATATATTTTATGTCAACCAGGTTTTGTTTTAAATAAAAAGTATAAATATAAATAAAAGTGGAAAATAAAAAAAAATGAACTTGAATGGCTCCTAAGAAAGAGCTGACTTTTGTAGCAATCATCATTGGCTGTTGTATTTTTTGTTTCCTCTTTTATAATTAAATTTGAAAGAAGGTATTGATTCTTTCTAATGCCTTCATGATTTCTAATGTCGCTTTTTTATGTGTACAATAAAACTTTATTGCTCATATTATGCATTAAATTGTTTACTATTACATGTTATAAAATAATATTGTTCTTCATTTTTTTTTTAATAAAATATTTGGCATTTTTTAATATTTAAAAAAATGTTTTGGTGATAGTTTATGAATTTATGAAGATGCTAATAAATCGTAAAAAAATGATACATAGATATTTTTTATGTGTATTATTGATTTGTCAGAGCATATGAAGTACTAAAAATAAATTAGGGTTTTATTTTTCTTGACCTTGATAAAAATGATGTCCTAGATGATTGTAGACTTCAGTAATGATCTATAGTACCTAATCAGAATAAATGCATTCGATTTTAGTGATTTAATGTTACTTAAGCGTTCACAATCAAAGGATTTCTTAAGACTTCTTATAAGAACTCAACTTAAACTTTAATGATTAGACCATAATCACATCAACCACAAATTGAGGATTTGAGGTATAACATTTGAAGCCCTAAGTAGTGAAGATTTATTTGGAGTTCTATATTGATATTGGTCTCATCAGGGGTTATCTAAAAAAGTCACTAGAAAAACCCTAAGGTTAGATCCTAGGCTCCTAGAGAGATGATACACCTTATTCAAAAATGAGGTCAATAGTATTACTATGGAAATACATTATGGATTACTTTTTTTATCAAGGTTTATGAATGATATCATTTTGTAGATCATTATATAATAGTTAATATTTTTAATAGTTCATGCACAAAATCTTACTCTACCATCAGTTTATATGTATGAAAACTTCCCTAAAGCATATATGAAATGTTTTTTTTACCTTTCTTCACTTCTATTAAGATCTGCCTTAGAAGGCCATATTAATACCTTCAACCATATCATATTATTATGGTTTAACGCAAATTATCCAGATCGTCATATTACATAGATAACATTAAATCACTAAAGTTGAATGCATTTCTTAGGATTAGGTACTATAGCTCATTACTGAATGCATTTGTTTTGCTTTGGGGAAGGCTTCGTATGTTATTTCCATAGTAATATTGCTGACCTTATTTTTGAATAAGGTGTATTGTCTCTCTAGGAGCCTAGGATCCAGCCTTAGGGTTTTTCTAGTGACTCTGTTAGATGACTAGTGATGAGACCAATATCAATATAGAACTCCAAATAAATCTTCACTCCTTAGGGCTCTGTATGTTATATCTCAAATCCTCAATTTGTGTTTGACGTGATTATGGTTAAGTCATTAAAGTTCAAGCTGAGTTCTCATAGGGTGAAAAAGGCCTTAAGAAACCCTTTGACTGTAAACGCTTAAGTTTACTTTTGTTAGCCCACTTTGCACTCCCAAAGCCTAGGAGCTTTGGTTCAAAAAGAAGACCATTGGGTATGAGGCTATCTTATTGAACCACAGTCTATAACAAAAAGAAACCATAAACTGAACCCCCAAAATCACCAAATCAAACCAAAGGAAAATTGAAATCAACACTTACTAAATTTATCAATTAAGACTAAAGCCAATAAAGCCTAATTTACTAAACCATCAATTGAAACCAAAAACCAAAGTTAAATCAACCAACCTTAAAATAATAATAAATAAATAAATAAATAAATAAATAAAATCTGCTAATTGATTATAAAATCATAATAAAATCAAGTCAACAATAAAAATTCGTTATACCCCATAATCAAACATAGCCAAATGTACCATAGGCAAAATAAAATCAAGGATAACTAAATCCACCAAATTCACCAAATAAAAAATTGAAACACTAACTAAAATTCCAAACCCTAATCATCAAATAAAAGTTACAAAAATTCAATCCCAAATTAAACCAACCTAGTATAAATTTGATAAAATAAAATTCATAAATAATTACATCAATTAACATTTGGTTATTTGAACATAAGAAATTATAATTAGTAATTGAATTAATAAACATGAGCAAAGTTAATTAAAAAAAATAATTTTAAAAATTAACAAAGTCCAAGCCCAAAGCCAATAGCTAAAATGTCAAACTTAAACTCTGAAATCAAAAGCCTACCCATCACACCCGTACATACTAAAAAGAATAATTTTACCATTAGAAGTTGAGGCAAAACCGAGATTAAATGTTAAAAGACAAGCACTGAAGGAAAAACCCATGTCATTAAAATCTGAAACTCAATAAGTGTTACCAAAGTCACACAAATCCAAATCAAACTCAAAAGGGAAACAAGACTAGACCAACATGTAGGCCAACCATAAAAAACAGGCCTTCCCTAATCACCTAACTCCTCCCATGCCACCTCCATGACCATTAAAACTCATCTATGTGAAAACTCGAAAGGAGCAAAAGCCTTTCCTTGTAAAAAGCCACCGGTTGCCCTCTTCCCAAGCTCTGGTGAGTTTCCAGAGGATCTCCAGAGCATCTTCAAGTAGCCTTTGAGCTCTTCCTTCGCTTCTCATTGCCATAAGAAAAACAAACCCGATAACATTTCTGGTGGGATTTTTTTTAATTGTTGTGGGCCACCATAGATCTCAAAAGACTTCATCAAAATGATCAAATATGGAATTCAATGAATAATTTACAATCTCAAAAATAGAAATATTACCTTAGAATGTATCTAATCATTCTGATGAGAAAAATCTTTAGGATTTATGGATTTGTCGAACCAGGATTCTTCCCTTACTTTACAGGTGTATGATAAGGGTTTTTTTAATTCTTGGGTATCATTCCTATAGGGTCAAGTCCTTGTAGTTAATTACATCTTTATAGTTGTAAGCCCTAAGAGAAATCTCTCGGTTAATATGATAAGTAAGTTGTCAGAGATAGGGCTTTCATGATTGAAGGGGTCCAATTTACAATAATTAAGTTTCTAGAGATGGGAATTATGATTCGAAGACGATATGTCATTGAAAAAGCCTAAGATATAGGCCTTTGACCTCGTAATAGAGGTAATCTATACCCAAAGTAATATCCGAATAATTTTGAAAAAGGTGTGATAATGAGTTCAAACTGAACATGATTTTAGCTAAATTTCAATGGAATTTGAACTGGATTTGGATTGATTTTTTAAGTGAGTGAGGTTAAATGATGATTTAAAAATAATTGATTCGACTGACGAAGCTAAGGATAGAGTCAGGTATGGAAAGATTTTTAGATAGAAAATGAAACCTTAAACTCTATAAAGAATTCTATAAATGGATTAACTTAGACTTTGGGAATAAATTCCCCAATCAAGATGCTTGTGGCTTTTCTTTGTTTTGAAAACATTGGTATCTGTCAACTATGATCAACTTCATGACCAGGAATTCTCCTTGAATGCCAGAGCATGGAGGATTTGTAGTTTCGAAGCAGTTTGAAATACATTCATCAGTAACCATGGAAACTTCATTATAAGGCATTTCCTCTATTCTTAGATGGTAGGTATGTTGTTTTACATGTCGTAGTACTTAACAATAACTAGGTACCTAAACAAAGCTAGGCTTCTTTACTCAAATTAACCTGCGGTATGTGTATGACCGTTGGTTTGGTGTTTAAGTTAGCTAACCTAAAGTCCATGTTGAATCTACCTAGATTTAGTTCTCTTTCTTTATATTGGTACATATTTAGATATTTATTTGAAGTTCAATATTTGCATTAATATCTTGTTTGATTCTTAATATTAGTCGTGTTTCAGAAATCAATGTTGTTCTTGTTTTGAATTTTGTTTAATTTTTGAGATTTGGCTACTTTTTGAGGTTTACAGAGAAAAACAAAGAAGTCTTCATGCTTATTTTTTTATTTTATGTATATATATATTTTTTTAAACGTAAAATAACATGTGGGATAACATGAAATAACATTTAAAATAAGACTAAGAAGATCTCATACATTTTTATAAGTTTAAACAACCAAGCATAACGTTGCATGCAATGCACCTATCTCAAAGAATAGACACATTACTTGATAGCGGGCTTGATTAAATAAATTAAAAGAATTTATGACATCTGTTTGGTCTACAAACCTTTTATGCATGACCAACAAAGTTCTCATATTTAATATAAAGATTAGATAGGGTTTATATTACCTGAGTCTTTAGTTCTCTATAGAGGCAAGCCCCTATAGTTAATTACATCCTAAATGACTGAAGCCACTTAATAAAACTCTCGATAATGATCAGTGGTCTTTGTCTTCAAGATTTCAAGGATTAGGTTTTCAAAGTTGGATGTAGGGAAAATCAAGTGGGGAAGGAACAAATAAGAATAGTTATTTTCAGAGTCCAAAAGAAGGAAAAGGTAGGGGACGACATAGATTTTGAGAAGTAACTTGATGACTACCCAAACTATCCTATTGATTGGCTTCATTTTGGAGACGATGTTATTTGATGTATCAATCATGCTAATTTATTATTTAGGGCTTACATCTGGATGATATATGATCATGCAAATAGCCTTGAAGATAGGAGGGCTTATGTTGTATCAGACGACGAGCTCGGTATCATAAGACAGTTAGGACTTATATTGCACAACATGGTTGTGCAAAATCCAAGGATAAGGTGAGGATTTATGTCGCACTAGTAAAAAAATCTCGAAGTTCTATGGATTTGTTGTTTAAGTCTAAGGAATGGTTTTGTTGATGTAAAGCTTGTTTCGTGTCAAGTCTTGATTCATCGGCGAGAGCTGTCCTCCATATGCTTGCAGCTTGTTCTTGACGTAATGATTTTGGGTTTAGTGTTCAGTGTGAACATGCGATTAATGTAGGTGCTCGTGTTCTGTCGTAGTGTACCTCATAAATAATCAATCTACTATTCTCCTATTCTAACAGGCATTACAAGTATGTAGAATATAAAAGAATAGTAAAGAACGTTAAAGTGCAGTAAATGTAAAAAAATAAACTTGCATACCTAGGATTTCTGCCGATGCTATAATGGTAGTACGATAAACATACTATGGTAATGAGCATGAGATTCAAGCAAATGCAAGAAATTTAAGCAAGCTATAAGAAAATCCAACATGAGAAAAACTCAAGTAAATCGTAAGAAAACATGAATTGAGTAAAATAGAACTCATTGCCACATATAAAAAGATCGGGGTTAAATGTAAGAATTTAGTAAAGGTGGGGCTCAGAGCTGGGTTGTGTGCTTTATAATTAAAAATTTGGATAGGAGCTACCAACTAAGAAAGTCTAAGGAGGGCAATTCCTGACCTCAATCAAAATGATCAACAAGTGGACCTTTATAGGGTAACATCCAAAATTTTTTTAATTTTCAATGTATGTAGAACATACTTAGCAGCTAAAAGTAGTGTTGTCGCGAGAAAAGATGTTTTTGTTATGTTGTATACATATAAATGTTTTAGTAAAATTGGATAGTCCACAAGTTAATCACTCTGATCAAACTAGAACAACCGACAACCTAAGAAAGCTATGGGCAACTTCTTACCAAAAGTAGGGGAAAAGTATCATCAATCCTATGCCCTCTCCGAAGATCTTTAAGATAAGAGATACTATTCTAATATACCTCTTTTAGCATACATAAGCATTATCGTCATCGCCCTCGCCACACAGACCTCTGAGTTACACAAGCCCGATGATCCATATGTGGCATTAAAATATTCTCAGGTGCCCACAAGGGTTTGAATACCATAACTAAAACTCTTAGCCTTGAGCATTAAGTCTTACTGTAAGATAAGTACTGACAGGGTTTTCATTAGTGATTTAAGTTAAAATGGTCCTAAATCATATCTTGGTGGGTTAGGATGATTTTTTTAAAAAAAATTTAGACAAACCTAAATGTCCTCCAAATGTCCAAAATCTTGTAACGGTGCTCGGAGAGTGATCCTAAATAGTTTTAGAATCTCCTGGACTATCTCAAGTTCATTTGGTCTTATTATTATTTTGAATTGATCAACTCTAGTTAAGTTAAAGTTTTACTTCAATGTTTTGAGTTGTGCTCAATTTTCATGTTTCAATTAACCCATGAGTAGGGCAAGTAGTCGCTTCTTTGGTGATACGTTTGAGGTTTATGTGGGTGGTCACCCCTAAAAGTAGGCTTAATCGCATAAGGCAAACTTAATCTTTCATCTATATTGAACTTGAGCTTGTAGTGTTTTAGGAATCCTTATGATAAGTTATGTTCTTTCTTTTCTAATCCCTTTAAATGGTTTTAGATCACTACCTAGCTCACTACCAAGCTCTTAAATCCTATAAGGATACATTTATAATTTTGAAAAATTTAAATGAAGTGTGTTTGATTCTTATTGAAGGATTTAATTATGATTAACTATTAGTTTAAGGCTTCAAATCAGTTAATTATTGACTTCCTAACTTGTGCCCTCTCACATTTGAATCATCCAAACTCAATTATCTTCCAGTCTTCATCAATTTGAAAAATTACAATTATGTGTTTTTGGTAGAAAATGAAATGAATTGGTTTCTACCCTTTTACCCTTTTGTTTCAATCATCTCAGAGGATTGATTATCATAAATTTTACCCTTTTACCATCCGGTTTAACCTAAAATTTAATTAGAGCACAAACCTTCAAAATTACAAATTTATTTCAAGGGTTTCCTATCCCATAACTCTTTTAGTTTAAGTCAAATGACCATGAAACATTGTTTTCCGTCCACTCATTGGTTAATGAAAACATCATATAAGAATTCATTTTTTTTTATTATTATTTTTAATTTCTTATAATTATTTTGGTTCAAAATTATGAATTGTCAATGTTAATTAATTTTATTAACCAAAACATGTTTGTTGTCCTTAAGAAAATTTTATTGTGTTTCTATAAGTCAGAGGACCATTCAAAATAATTTTCATGAATTTTTGGATGATATTTTAATTTATATGATTTTTAGTTAATTTTAATAAATAAATAAATAGAAAATATATTTTCCTTTTAAAAATTAATTTTAATATTTTTCCTTAATCTCTTTGACTTCAGAGAACTCAGAGAAATTTATTTTATAGTTTTGTGATTTTTATTTGATTTTTTATAATTATTTTAATAAAAAATATGGAAAAATACATTTAACTACTTCAAAGTACATTTTTATTATTTTGAAAAATTTGTAAAAGCATTTCTTAGTTGTCTTCTTCATCAAGGAGTGGTTTGTGATATTTTAAGATGTATTTGTTTTTCTGCTATTTTTAATTATTTTTATTTATTTAAAATTAGATAAATATGTAAAAAGTGAATTTATTTCTTTAACTTCAATTTTATTTTTTTTTCTAAGTGCCTCTAGTCTCAAGGAGCACTCCAAACTAAATTTTATAATTTTCTCATTTTTATTTTATTTTATATAATTATTTTAAACCAAAATGATTATTTTCTTAGAAAGTACATTTTCATATTAAAAATAAAATTTTCTAACTTTGAAATTTTTATGGAGGCATCTTAATGTGGTTTGCTTTAATTAGAGTTATTTTTTTGTGTTTTTTTTTAATTATAATTACATATTTTTAATTTTTTTTAATTTTTACATATTAAAAATACTTAACTATATATTTTTATTTAAATGACATTTTTATTTTTCCTAAGATTCTCTAACTACAATGAACTTAACAAACTTAACTTCACATTTTTCTGGTTTTTATTTTTATTTTTCCTAATTTTTTAATTAAAGTAAAGATAAAATCCCTAGAAATTAGGTCTTTTAATGCTAAGGGTGTCCTTTAACCTTGAAAAAATTAGGGAACTTCTTTTAACGCCAACTCATCCTAGGCAGATTTGAAGCTCCGTGTGGAATGTTTTGATTGGCTGTGCTTTCCACCTCAGCCACAGACTCAGCCCACAGTTCACATTCCATTGGCCCATCTGGCTTGATCTCTATCATTTGTTTGATACATGCATGAATGGATGACATCCGTTCATCGTCCCCAAATGTCCACAACCCATAAACCGTCTGCATTCTAACGCTAAGATCTCGCTTAATACTAAACTAAATTAAGTGTGGTTTATTCCTACACATTCATCTGTGTGAGAAGAACACATCGACATAGCTAGATACACATGAAATAAAAAAAAATTCCACAAAGGTCTGAACCGTAGAAAAATTAAGGATTTTCTATCCATACCATTGTCCAAGAAGTGAGGCCTCAATTGAATTGGTTGAGAAGCTTCACATCGGTCCCACGAACGTCCTCCAAGTGTCAATTTGAGTTGTGGTTGTGTCTAGGTATGATCTAGACCAAAGGTTGGATTAGGCTTGATCTTGGACTAGGTTAAAGAGCTCGAGATTGGGGGCTTTTGATTGGGGAATTGGTTTTAGACTATGATGAAGCTTTTGGGACAGTCAATTTGAAGTATTGTGGAGTTTTGTGGAATGACCGAAAAAGCCCTAGATTTTATTGATGAAATTAGGGTTATTCAGTGGGGAAAAGGGGCCAAAAATGAATGAGATGAGCTTTGTGTGGATGTAATGAAAGTCTGGAATGATTTTGGCAGAGTTTCCCCAAGGTTTGTGCATGTGTCTTCTTTGGTCATGGGGTGGTGGTGTTTTTATAGGCAGGGAAAGGGTGGTCAATGGGTGTAAAGTGTTGCTTAGGTGGAGGGAAGAAGGAGGCAACAATCCAATTGGAGTGAGCACATTGAATAGGTTAAATTTTGTGTTTTGGCCATGGTGGTGCTCTCAGGTTTAGTGTTTTTTGGCAGCTAAGGTGGTCAACCGACTTGGGAGAGGTCACCATCTGGTTCAGGGTGGTCAAGGGTAAACAGATGTGAAGCCAACTGGAATTGTGCATGCGTAGATCTGCTTAATTGAAAATAGAAAAAGGTTTAGGTTAGGTTGGGTTTGACATGGGTCTTGGCTCATGAGAATGGGATGGGGTGGTTCCCCATTGCTGACCAAGGTCAGGTGGACCGGCCAAAATGGTGTGGAGAAGTCAATATCCAAAGGATTACGATTAATCATGGGTTAGAGTGAGTCATGAGAGTCGTTAAGTGCTTTTTAGGCGATCATTAAAGGGGTTCCTCCTTTTACCACTTTGAGTATCGTGACATAGCAATGGCTCACATGGCTTGCATGTGGTTTGGAGGTGGCTTCATGGCTTGCATTTGACTTGGTCAATTTGCATGAAGAGGGATTTTTTGAATTTTGGCATAATTTTAAATGGTGTTGTCATGATTCCAAATTTGGAAGGGGCTAAAGTTACAAATATCATGATGCATGGTTTGATTTAATTGAATGGATGATGAAATAATTTTGTCATGTGGGTTATTGGATTTGAGCTTTTAAAATTTAAGTATGGTAGGCTTGAAACTGGGCTTTTAAAATTATTAAATGGTGGATTTGAAATTGGGCTTGGGTAATTTGAATTTAAAATTAGATTTTGGTAAAAATGTATTTAAATTTTGATGAAATTTGGTTGGGGATAGTTTTGGTGGAAATTGGGGGTAAATTGAGAATTTTGGTGAATTTTTGGTATTTTGGCAAAAATTGGGTATTGTTGTCAATTTTGGTAATTTTGGGGCAATCAGATAATTTGGAGAGGTTTAGAATGATTTTTAGTGAAAGTTTGGGTATTTGGTTAATTTTGGGCAATTTTTTGAATTGGGGGGTATTTTGGTAATTTGGCCAATTTTGGTGGATTTGGAGAATTTTGGGTTAATTTGAGTAGGCTAGGATTTTCATGAAGTTTTAAGTAAAATTGGGGATTTTGACAATTTTTGAGCATTTTGGGAATTTATGGGTATTTTGGTAATTTTGGGATATTTTGGGCAAACTTTGATTTTAGAGTGGATTAAGGTCAATTGGGTAATGTGACATGCAAGCCTTGAAAGCCTCCTTAAAGCTATATGGTCCTTCTAAGAACTCATTTTGGAGCATCCATATATTGGTCCTAGCTCTCTTAACTAAGGGTTGGGGACTTTGTTATGGGCTTTCAAAAGAGTTAGGAAGTGTGTTATGGGCTTCCAAGAGGGAGATAAGTAAATTCAGGTTAAATGGATGGTTTTGGATGTGTTGAGTTTGTGGTGAGTGCAAGTGTGTGTGTGCAAGACCAAGCCACCTAGGGTTGCTCTAAGGGTAGAAACTCATTCTTGGGTCTTCACATGTTGGTCTTAGCCATATCAAGTGACTAATGAGGGCTTGTGACCACCCATGTGGGACTCCACAAGAAGAGTTAAAAAGTGTTATAATTTTTATGTGGGTAGGTTTCATCACTATTCCTTTAGGATAGTTAACAAAAAAAGCCTATGGCTAGATCCCAGGCTTCTAAAGAAGAGAATTGGACTTCATAAAAAATAAGGTCAACACCCTTTTATAGGGTGGGAAGGTGGTGGTAGAGCCCTCTGGAGAAGTCTAGTAAGGTAGTGAGCCGACGATCATGATCGGTTCGACAGTTAGTGAGCCACAGATCATTGCTGCCGAAATGGAGGATTGGTTGGTGGCTTGAGCCATGGATAAAAGCCATAGACCGATTGTGTGGCAACTTGACATGGTCATGCCCAGGGCTAGCATGACCACGTCGTGGTACTTTTGAGAATGTTCGCACTTGGGCCTGGTGTGACCAAGCCTGACCAAGGATGGGTTTTTTCATGTTTTGTCCAATTTGGCTGCACCGAGCCATGGAAATATGTTTTTACAAGTCTTATGTGATAAAAAATGAGGTTAACAAATGGACCCTCAATCTATGTGGTGAATAGTTCAAAGTATGCCGCACATATTGGTGTTGACGGAAGCAATCAACAGTTTGAAGCATGATTAGTTTGATTTGAATATGCTAGAGATTCAGAGCTGAAGTTTTGTGAATTGTAGTGTTTGGTATTTGCTTGGGATTTCAATTTTTCCTAGACACTTTAGAATATAAAATCAATGTGAAATTATATCAACCTAGAGAGGTGAATAGGTAGACTAAATTCAGGAGGACAACACTGGAGCATGTCATTCATATTGATAACTAGTTAGAGAATAAGACTTATCTATACTAGGAAGGAAAGTGTGGGGACTGACATCCAACCTAGAAAATAAAAGGGATGACTAGATCAAAAAGGACAGCGTAGGAGTGTATCATTCATTCTGATAACTAGTTAGAGAATAAGATTTTCTTATATTAGAAAGGAAAGTGCGGGGACTAGCATCCAACATAGAACATAGATGGAATGATTATATTAGAAAGGACAGTGTTGGAGCATATCATTCATTCTGATAACTAGTCAGAGAATAAAATTTGCCTATGCTAGGAAGAAAGCACGAGGACTAACATCCAACTGAGAACATAGATGAAATGACTAAATCAGAAAAAAAAATATTTGAGCATATCATTCATCTTGATAACTAGTCAGAGAATAAGATTTGTTTATACTAACAAAGCACATGGACCAACATCCAACCTAGAACATAGATGGAATGACTAGAACAAAAATGACGACCCTGGAGCATATCATTTATTCTAATTACTAGTCAAAGAATAAGATTTTTCTATACTAGGAAGGAAAGCGATGAGACTAACATACAACCCAGAACATAGATAAAAATGACTAAATCTGAAAGGACAATGTTGGAGTATATCATTCATTATGATGAATAGTAAGAGAATAAGATTTTGATGATTTTATTTAATTATGATTGGAAGTTTGGTTTATGAAGTAATGTGATATTGTGTTGCACCTGGACACATTAAAAAAGAAGGTACAAGGACTTATTCTCGACCTAAGAAGTGCACAGAGGTGACTTGATTAGGATAGATGATGCGGGGATCTATACTAAAGGTATGTCAGGTGGTCAATTTAAGGCAGAAAATTCAAGGACTGACACCTACCTTAAGCTCTGACCCGATTGTCTTAAAAATTGACCATTGGACATTGAGCTTCTAAGGGTTCTTATACGGTGTGCAATGATTATACCAAAGAGCTACACATACTCTACTATAGTTTGCAGAGTCAAGACATCGACTTATTGAGTCCTATGTGGGGACTAAGGCAAACAAACTGAGAAGTGGAAGAATTTTGTGTTATGTTGATTTGTTAGATATGATTTTATTAGTTTGATTTATTGTTTTAGGTTTCAAATGACTAAAACTAAGAAAGATTGTTTGTTTTAAAATTAGTTTAAATTAGTCAAGGCGCTGTGTTTTATCGAACCCAAAAATACAGTAGAAGCAATGAATCAAGTTACTTTTGGTGCGGGGTCGCGTCAGGGTTTAATCTCGATAATTGAGAGCCAATTCTAGCCTGCTCCTCTAGCCCACACTAGATAGGGTTATCAATCCTGACTCAATAGTGTGCAATGGCTATACTAGGATCCATCTTTGATTTACAGAGCCAAGGCATCAGTTCATGTTGAGGCTAGTGTGTCAACAAAACTGGCAAACCTGAGAAACGTTAGATGTATCTTCAGTGTCGAATGAGTTAGACTGAGTTAAGGGATTTACCTAAACTCAAAATCATTAACCCAAAGCATTAAACTATATCAGCAGCTGCAATTGTGACTAGATCAATGAACCTGATCCTATCGTGGTGGTGCCATATAAGGCGTGCTCCAACTTCTGATTGATAATCATCTAGACCTGTAGAAAGGAATGATCAAGGACAAACCAACTCTAACTATCTTATATTGAGGTGTTCAATGACTGAATTGATTATACTCTAGGTTTAATTAGTTAAGGTATTGACCGTATGATCAATCTTTTATTGATTAAAAATATACGAGCCTGTAGAAAGGAAGAGTAATATGTAGGCATTCAATAAATTATACAATTTGGAAAGGTGCCCATTGAACAATCTTAGATTTACAATTCTAAAGTGTTGACTTGATTAGACCAGAAAATCAGTCGACAACAACTAGCACTACCGTTCCACTCAAACTTCAAGTACAAAGTTCTAACATAGAGTTGGGCAATGACTGACTCGAAGGAGCAGTTACATAGACATAAGTTTTCCTTGTTTTACTCAGTTAAAGTATTAGTTCTATTGGGGACGGATGTAGACTAACCAAAACACACAGGCTATGAAGGAAGGAACAAAATATCACATTAGTGTGCGATGAGTTGGACTGAGAAAAAAATAGTTATGGGGTTTACTTTAACTCAAAATTATCAACTTAAAGGATTAACTCACAAAAAGAACTTGATTGGCCTGAAATTAATTAATTCCGAATGGACCAAAGCCAAACTTATGGAGGGTTTGAATAGGATCAAACTAAGTTAGGTGAACCATTTCCAATGTGCGATGAGTATATTGGATGAAATTAAGACTTACTTCATCCCAGATTTACTAACTCAATGGATTAACAATTGTAGGAAGGTCAATCAACCTAATCACATTGTGTTCCTTCAACTTTCATTAGACTTGTAAAATGTTCAAATAAGTGTTACGATGGGCTAAACTAAAATAGACAATTGTGATTCGTCACATCTCAGTTTTACTAGCCGAAAGGGTTGATAATCAAAATCAGCCCTGACTGATATTAAGTCGGCTAATTTGATCACATCGTGATGGTGACATGTGTGGCGTGCTCTAACTTACAAAGGATAAAAAAACTTCGTTTGGTGTGTGATAGATTACGTTTAGAAGATACTTAGTTCAAAGTATTTATCTCCAAAACCAACCCCGATTGGTCTGAAATCAATCAAGGTCCTATCATGTTGGTGCCTTGTGAGGCGTGCTCCAACTTCTAATAGACCCAAAGAAGTTCAATCTGGATTCATTGTACATTGTGTTCTGAGTTGAAATTTTGTTTTGCTGATTTGTTTATTTTAAATTTGGTTTTGTGAAAAGTTAATCCATTTTTGAACAACTATGAATTGTTTAGTTATATTTGGATATATGAAACCTTATGGGATATTACACCTTGCCCACATAGTGACTGAGATAGTCCAAGGATCATATTCTTAGGACTATGAAGAATTTTGATGTTAAAAAAAATTTAGATTTTGTTAAATTTTCTTGATTTTATCATGGTCTTGATTGATTTTGATTGTTGTTATTTTTATTGTATTGATTTTGATTGTTTTGATTTTGATTTTTATGTTCTAGTTGACTTTGAAAAAGTAGCTGATTGGTTTTGTGAGTGTTTATTTTCAAAAACTTTAGTTATTTTGGAGGAATGTTGCTTGCTTCTTTAGCTAGGAATGTTGAATGTTTGTTTGCTTGTTTTATTCGTTTTGTTTGTTTGTTTTTTTTTATTGGTTTGGTTTGAATTGTTTGAGGGATTTTTGCCTAAATATTTTAGGATGGAAAGCATAGGGACTCACATCCAACCTAAGGGGTGAACAAAGTGATTCGATCAAGTTAGAAAGCACAAGATCTCACACCTAAATTGAGTGTTAATTGATGCATGAAAAAGTTAACTAGAATTTAAGATAGATTTATATAATTCTATTGATGATATTGCACTTTAAAAAAGTTATTTTTGTCTTTATTTTGTAAGTACAACATGTAATTAAAGTAGGAAAACCAGAAGAGGAATTGCAGTTGAATGGTGCAAAGTGGCACTAGTGGCTAGGCGCCAGTCTCTGTCTCACCAACCCGAGAGGTTGGAACTTAGGCGCCAACCATTGGGCGCCTAGGCACCACAATAATAGCACTTATGCGTCAGACCATTGAGCGTTTAGACGCTCGTTCATTCCACAGCAAACCGAAAGCCTGGGGTCTAGGCGACAGCCTCTAGGCGCCTTGGCGCCAAAAATTATATGGAGCTGTTGTTGTAGTTTGTGATCCCAAATATAGGGGAACGGGGGGGAGGGGGGGGATATTAAAAATTAAAATTTGTAAAATATAAAATATTAGCCCAAGGTTTATATTATAAAATATAAAATATAAAATAGCATAGTTGGACCTAAGGGGAAAATAGAGATGTAGATATTAAAAATTAGTGTTTGTGATCCCAAATAATTAAAAATATGGAGCAGATTAAAAATATCAAAATATAAAATATAAAATATAAAATATAGAGATAAAATGAATGGGGTCATGTAAGGATAATGGGGAGTTGTGGAATCTGTTGTAAAGTGTTTATATATAGTAGAGGAATACATGCTTGAAGGATTGATGCTCTTGGGAGTACTTGATCCACCTTAAAATTACTTATTTTTAGTGTATATTTCATGATTATTTTATGCACATTTTTTATGATATTACACTTTAAAGGTAGATATTTTGTATATTTTTATTTTTAGGTACAAGAAATAGATTTTTGGAGAAAATGAAACAAAATTGGTGTAATTTAGAGCCAAATCAAGCAAGGAAGAAAAAAAAATAATCTAACACATTTTGATATGTCTTTCTATGTTTAATCTCCTTCATATTTATCCCATATTTTTAAATGAAATTACATTTTAAAGAAATGTTATTTTCATGTCGGTATAACACTAAGAGTGAACCGGAGCTGAAACGGGGTGAAACAGAGCAAAACAGGTGTGCTACCCGCATGGTGGTGCTATAGCATCCAGACTAGCGCAATATTGCCAATCAAGGCTAGAAACATGTGTTGTAGCACCGACTCTGGCTCTACAACACCTGAGATAGTTTTTGGATGGGTTTTGAGCGATTATGGGCTATTCTAGGATGCTTTGGAAGCTTCTGGAAAGCTTGCACATGCTATGGAGTGATTCAATGAATCTAGACATATTTGAATGAAGAGATATGTCTCTTGGACTAAAAGGGAGTGTCTCTTGGAGTGAAGGGGTGTGCTCTTGGAAAATAGAGGTGTTTGGCTGGTCTTTAAATAGAGAGGCTTGGCGCCTCTCATGAGAAGGGAATTAGAGAAGTAATTAGAAGAGAATTAGGGAGATCAGAGAGAGGATTTTGGCATGACATGGTTGTGGCAATTAGGCTTTTGATAAATCCAAAGATTTAGACCAAGTTTTGGGTTTAGGCTAAAAGTTATGTTTGGGCTTGGATTTGGAATTGGGCTTGGTTTGGGCTTAGTCCTAAACCAATTGAAGACTCAAATTGGTTGGTCCTGAAAAATGTCGTGATGAATTTGAAAAATAAATTTTGTGGAATTGGATTGGTTTTGTGACTCAATTTGGTGAAATTTGGCTTTGGGGTCAATTTGGGGTAGTTGACTTGGGCTTAAGGTTCAGGTTTGGAATTGGGTGTAAGTGGGTTTGAATTTGGTTTAAATTAAGCTTGAATATGATGATATTTGGTTTGAATTTGAAATTGGGTTCGTTTGAAATGAATTTGGTGGAAATTGCGAGTGATTTAGGGACTTTAAGGATTTAGGGGTAATTTGAGAATTTTGGCCAATTTTGGTAAATTTGGGGATGATGAGTGTAATTAGAAAAATTGGATGGCTAGAATAGGTTTTGGTGAAGTTTTGAGTGAAATTGGGGATTTTGGCAATTTTTAAGCACTGGGGCATTTTGATATTTTTTGGTGGTATAGGGGTATTTTGGTAATTTTGCTGAATATAGGGTGAATTTGAGCAATTTGGATTATTTAGAGTGGTTCAACATGATTTTTGGTGCAAATTTTTGAATTTGGATAAATTTGAGGATTTAGGGTTTCAGGGAAATTTTGGTAATTTTTGGTAAATTTGGGTGTAGAAGGCCAAGGTTGGGTATTTTGGTGAAATTAGAATTGGTTGGATATGATGATTATACAAGCCATGAAGCCAACCCACTGAAGCCATGGAACTCATAGGAGAACTCATTTTGGATCCTCCACATGTTGATCCTAATCATCTTAGTCAAAGGCTAAGGGCTTGAGACCACCCACATGAGTATTCAAAAAAGAAATAAGAGGAAGGTTATGTGTGAGTGATTTTAGGGTTTTGGAATGTGTGTGACCAAAACCAAGCCACCCAGGGTTGCCCTAAGGTCTCATTGATCCTATTAGAGCTCATCCTTGAATCTTCACATGTTGGTTTTAACCATCTCAGGCGAGAAATGAAGGTTTAGTACCACCCATGTGAGACTTCACAAGAAGATTCAAGAAGTGTTTAGAATTTTTATGGGAGAGGATTCCATTACTAGTACTCTATGATAATCAATAGGAAAGTCCTATAGCTAGATCCTAGGCTTCTAAAGAGGAGAAACTAGACCTAAAAAAAAAAGAGGTCAACAGGTGGCTATGGTCAAAATTTTGACTTGGGCTTATTGGATAGAGAAAAATACAATGAATTTTGTGGTGCAAGTGGTTTTGATCAAAACGAGATCCATGTCAATATATTTGAAGTCAAAGTGGGCTCAAACTCTCAGGAGAGAGAAAATTATAGATTTTGAGTTGGGGTTTTTAATTGATTTTAATGGACCAAATTGTGTATTTTTTAATTTAAATCAGCTTTGGTTGAAGTCTGATTTCATTTTGAGTTCATTTTGAGTTAATCGAGACCAGATTGTCCTTTTTATTATTGAAATTATTGTTTTCTTTACGCAAATTATCGTCAACTCACTGGGTCTCTAAATGGAGTTAGATTTAACCACGAATGGGCTCATTTAAAAGATTTTGACGATATGAATGCAATATTAAAAGTCGGTTTTCAAAAATAATAACTCGTTAAAACTATCATGTGAGACTGTATTTCATAAATAATAACCATAAGTGCATAATTTACATAAAAATGGTATTTGATGACTACCAAAATGGTTTGCATGCTTTTCATATGTGATTATAAAGATTATGCAACTTAAAGAATGTGATTTTGATCATTGGATTGGCCCGTGGAGAAAAACAATAATTTTAGAATTTCTAGTGCAATATTCATGCCTGAGAATTTAAACGAAAGAATTTCATGTAAAAAGTATTTCAAACAAGCATCAAGTTCATTCGTATGGTCTTTAAATATAAAAATAAGTATTTTGCAACTTTCAAAATGAAGTTTTGAGCACTACAATAATCTCGTGAAAGAAAATAATAATTTCAAGGTATTGTTGATTAAGGTTGTTTTCAGATCAATTAGGATTTGATTTAAGTTGGTTGCATTTAATTTTGGTCTTGATTTTATTGATTTTAATTTTTTTTTAATTAGATTTTCATTCTATTCAATTAGAGTTTAGTTCAGGATTCAGCTTAAGTGATATTCAGTTAAAACATAAGTCAGAAAAATGATTGACTGAAAAATGAGTTCAACACACACATTCTCCTCAGGTGAACGTTATGGATATTATTTCCAAGGCCTCTTTTCTATTGCTTGAGAAACCATAAAGTGTTCTGCTAGTGCAGCTGGTCGGTCTTCCTTAAGTCCCACCTTGTCCAACACTAACTTGAAAAGAATGTTCACTAAGCTCTCAGCATAGACTAAGATGAAATTGATCTTTTAATTAATGATCAAGGTGGTAATGACAATGACATTGTTGTAAGGATTCCCCTTGGGGGCAGATCTGCGTCGGCGAATGTGATAGGTGGATGATTACTGCATATCAGAGTAAAAGCAGTTGTGCATAATTCTCCTGATTTGAGCCTCTTCAGACTGGCCAGTCGAGATGATTCTCCACCTCCTCCAAAGATTGTTGGTACCGCCCAGTGATATGATTGGCATTTGCTCGAATAGGTTTTTCCAAATTATCTTCCACTTGAGCCTTCCCTTCCCTCTTGCCTGTTGTTCCTGGTGCCATAAACTCCTTGAGTTTTCCAACTCCGATCAGTTCGTCGACTAGGCTTTGAAAATTTCTTCATCCCTCGGTATTGTGGTCCTGGTTTCAATGGTATGCACAGTGTTTCTTTGGTGGCACTTTCTTGCAATATTCCTTGTTCTAAATGACCTCAACAATTAATACTCTAAATGGAGTTGTCTTTGGTGCTTTGTGATGAGCAGATAGGCACTCGTTATAACAGGTCCCCCGCTAGTCAGGGTATTGCATCCGACTTCCTCGTTTTTAACTCATGTTGGCTCCCTTGTTGTCTCGAGTCAGTCAATTTTTTTCATACAATGGATGACCAAAAGGACGTAGATCTTCTCTCGACCTCCACATGCTTCCCTGGGGGTCCTCTTTTACAAACAATGGGTGATTGATTCTGCTCTGGCGACAACAGGGGTAGAATTGTGCTCCTCGACTGAGATTTGATTGTTTGCCAACCCCAATAATTCAGCTAAGATTTTTGGTCGTTGAAAGCTTAAGGCATAATGGAAAGGCCCTTCTTTTAGCCCTTGAGGCAGGGAAGTGTGTGCTACTATTCGTTTTTTGGCCTGCAACACCTAATTTCCTTTTGGAATTAAGTGGTGAACGATCGTAGACTCTCATTCCTCTTCTACTTGACCTACAATATGGTTTGTGAACTCTTCTGAGATTTTTTGGGGCCGCGTGAACTACACTATGAACATTAATTTGAAGTCTGTGAGGAACGTGATCACACCCCTGACAATCTGTTAAACCTCCTAAGAGCGACCCCCCTTAGTGTGGTGAAAAATAGGCCACACTTCAAGTTATATGTGATTCTTAGCAAACAGACGGTCGACTCAAACGAGGCAATGTGGTTGGTCGGGTCCAACTCTTATAGGATTCCAAAGAGGGGACTTCGAATCTTTTCGAGGGCTTAGCTTCAAAAATCTGCCAAGAGTGTGTTCTCTGGCTAGCTTAGTTGTCCGTTGAAGCCGACCCAACACTATCGAGGTATTGGGAATCTTAAATTCTTTCTTCGGGCTGAGATATCCTTTAGCAATTACGTGTCGGTTCTTCCAGTCGAGAGTTTTGCTCCCTTCCCAAAGTATCTTATTGATGGTGTTCATCATCTCATTCTTCAACACTTGGATCTACCATTGTTGCTGCACGAATTCCCTAGTGCAATTCATATTGACAGTGTCTTTGTTGTAGTTCTCTTTTTCTTATGATCCTCCTCTTCTTTATGTTAGTATAATCCACACTCACCACACCTTTTAGGATGTTAGATTCTAATTTGTCATTGAATCAAACTCAAGGAATAGTGTGTAAGACATGAGAGAGAGAGAGAGAGAGAGAGAGAGAGAGAGAGAGAGAGAGAGAGAGAGAGAGAGAGAGGAGGGAAGGTGAACAACAATAAACACTAATTTGAAGAGGTGTGTAACCTTTTACTCATAGAATGACAACCTATTTATAGAAAAAATGGGGTGCAATATATGAAGTTAAATTTATGTCACTACTTTAGTTGAGACTATACGAGGTGTCATACTAACTTTACATAGGTGAGCCCAAAGCTTGACTATTATAAAGCTTGCTTGGCTGGACTGGTGAGCCCTTAATTAAGCGTTGCTGGTCAACTAAGCTAGAGAGGATCACTGGTTGGTTTGGTCCGGTAACATTGTTGATCGGTTGGATTTGATGTTGTCTGTTATTTAGACTTTTATTGCTAGAGGGTCGGCAAGATAGACTCGGTTGACTATGTTGTGTTGATTGGTTGGTCGACTCTGACCTCAGACCCTCTATCCATCTCAAGGAGCTCCTGCATTGCTGAAGGTGAATCACCATTATCCGATAGATAGCAGCCCTTGGACGAAAAAGCATTGAGGGATGACTGACACTCATCTCACTGATTCTTGATGATATTCTAGGAAGCCGTTGATTGTCTCCAATGGAATTGTGAGACCCAAGGGGCTAGATTTCCCTTGGGTTGGCTTCAGCATGGGGAAGGGCCTGAATTGCCCTATAGTTCCCTCCCGATCAAACCACTCAGGTTTGAGTCAATTGGTTGCCTATATTAATCTTGATATTAGTGTTTCGGATGGGAGAATTTGACCTCCGAATCTCCTATTGGCTCTCCCTTTTTACACGCATTATCTATTCTACACCGTCAGATCACTTCAACATTCGTGCCAACATTTTTTTCATATACAACTTCTAATCCAATCTTTAAATTTTTTAAGTTATAAAAAGTGTAGAATTCCTCTCATATTTAAATGCCACGGACCCTCAAATTCAAACATGAACGTGGCATGTTCAAAACAATATAATTTTATGAAAAATTGCATTTCTTAGAATCAATACTACTATCCACGGAGTTTATAAAAGCTCTCCAGTAAAGTAATGGCTCTTCAGTACGATGGTGCAAGGAATCTCTTATTCGAGAATATGCACCATCTCTTGCCCCGTAACTCATCTTTCTAACAAGGGATAATGTATAAATTATTACTGGCGATTTAAATCAAACATACANATCTGAGAATAATTCATTCCATATTGATATATCTTCTCTGATATAACAACTATTTAGACAGATAACATAGATATTACATCAGAATCATGAATACTAGCTACTCTTTTTGGATTTACCCTTTCAGAGGCCCACTGAAAATTATTAGTAGTCATCTCTTCAATTAAAGAATATGCTTCATCGAATGGTTTTGACATTGATGATCCACCAGCAGTAACATCAATTATTGATCTAAGAGATCCAACCAAGCCATTATAAAAAGTTTGAATTATTAACAAATCTGGCGATGCATGGTGTGGATACTTTCTAAGTAGATCTTTAAATCTTTCAATGGATTCATAAATTGATTCTCCTTTAAGCTGACAAAAAGATGTAATATCGTTTCTAAGCTTAGCAGTTTTTAAAGGTGGAAAATATTTAGATAAATTTTTTTGTCATAAGCCTCCCCAAGTTCTGATAGATCCAGGTGCTAACGAGTTTAACCATATCTTAGCTTTATCTCTTAATGAAAAAGAAAAAAGTCTAAGTCTGACGGTATCATTCAACACTCCATCATATTTAAAAGTAGCACACAATTCTAGAAAACTACCAAGATGTAAATTAGGATATTCAGTTGGTGTTCCCCAAACTGATTTTTTTTTACCATTTGAATGATACTAGGTTTAAGCTCAAATGAATTGGCAGCTATAGCAGGGTTTTGTATACTCAAATGAATATCATTTGTTGTAGGATTAACATTATCTCTTAAAGGTCTCTGATGATGTTCATTTTCATTTCCAGCATTATGTAAATTGCAAGCTATTTTGCTAATATAATCTATCCCTTTTTGTTGTTTTCAAATTTTTCTAATAGTTCTTTCTAACTCCGAATTATAAGGCACTAAATCTTCAGATCTTATAGTACGCATAAACAAACACAATAAGTAATTAAAATAAACAAACACACTAAAATATGAAAATATTCAAATTAAACTAAAAACACATTTTTTAAGGTTTTAAAACAAAAATAATTCAAATTATAAAATAACTTATTATTACTTTGTATTATTTCCCCGGTAACGGCGCCAAAAACTTGATGCGGCGAGGATTTAGTGTGTTAATCTTGCAACTATTTTTCAGTACTACGAAATACACATGGTAGGAACAATATTAAATATGCAATTTAATCCCAACAAAAATAACTTCAATGAAAATAGTTTTACCTCTTAGTTTTAATCTTTAAACAACTAAATCCCCTAAAAATAATGCAAGATTACGTATCGCTCAAGTAATAAAAAGCTTTAATGGAGTCCTAGATATCGATTCCACAGGAAAGTTGGAAATGTCTATTATTAAATTTTTAAGATTATAATCTAAATTATAATCTTAAACCACAATAGTGAAGTGCTAAATTTGAGTAAAAAGTAATAGAGTGAATGCTAAATAAAATGCAGTAAAAAGACAAAGTTAATTAAACTAATTGCTAAACTTTCAAAAGTAAATTTATGAAAAATAAATAAAGCTTTTGTGACAAAGATTTCAAATTTAAGAAAGCATCCATCCCCTTTACAGTGAGTATATGCATTGTGAAGAAATTTAAATCATTTGAAAATACATATATAAATTATTTTGTGTCAAATTAGAACAATCTTATTCTTTACCCTCTTCCAAGTGCATAAAGATCATTGACTAATCTAGAGTTTGGTCCCTAATTTTGTGGTTAGGCTGAGAGGATACGACTGCCACACAAGAGCTCCAACTACTCTCTCACCCGAGGGCTAACAATCTCGCATTAGTTTCAATTCTCATCTGGCGCCAGTTCTGGCGCATCTGACACCAGCTTGCTTCATTTCACACAGTTCTAGGTTTTGGCGCAGTTGGTGCCAGCTCTCTGTAAAATGTCGTATATTGCATCAATCTGGGTCATGTGGCATCAACTCCTTGTAAAATGGCGCATCTGGCCCTAACATTCCCAAAATTTGTTGTTTTGGCTCCAAATTTCATCTTTTTTGCAACTTTTGCTCCAAATGACTAAAATTGATGTACCTTCAACAAAAACATGAAAATAACCTTCTTTAAAGTGTAATATCACCAAAAATAAGCATAAAATATATACTTAAAACAACATATTATTTTGGTGTATCAGCGGCTTACGAGTTATGTTAATTGGGGATGATGACCAGGAGTCGTCCGATCGCACGTGTATCAGACGGACGGGCGAGATCAAGTTAGAATAGACGATGGAGTGAAACAACGAGCCGCGTGGTAGCTAAGGTGGTTGGCGGCATCAAATGGCGGAGCTCTGCGTGGAGACTTTGAAGATGCCGAGGATTGCGTGGCGCTGCATGTATAAGGAAATAAATAAGATTTAAATTCCATAACTTAGAAAATTCATTACTTTGCATAGAAAAATCACAAAAATAAAATAAAAATACCCATTAATTCTATGGAAAGAGGAGAATAATGTGGATAAAAAATAAAAAATTATTTGATGAGTCTATGATTTTTATTTAATTAAATAGTATCTGAGGTATTGCAATTTACTTTGATTAAACATTTTTTGCCATGGATTGAAACTTTGAGAGTTCATTCCTCATGGCAAAGGGGATATTCTCTAATTTTTCTAAGGTCAAAGAGCATCCGTGTGCATGTAAACCTAATTTTCAAGCTTGGATGACTATTTTGGCTTAAAATAAGTATATAAATTAAAATATCACTTAAAAAATTATGAGAAAAATTTTATTAGGCTCCTTGTGGTCAAAGGAGATTAGGAAAAATATCATAATAGTTTGGATAACTTTGTACATTTCTATAGTTAGTTAAATGTTTATATATTATGTTAAATTATTTACATTAAATAATATTCAAAATTAAAAAAAAAATTAATTCCACATTATGTAGAATATACATGTTAACCCACTATAAAAATTTGATGTTTATTTTATTAAGATTAAGTTTTAAAGTTGATTTTTTAAGAAAAAATGCATTTTTGTACAAAATTAATTATATTAAAGTAATACACTTAGAAAAATTATGAAAAGTAATTTTCTGAGTTCCTTGTGATTAGGGGCACTTAAAAAAAATTAAAAATTATTTTTGAGAAAATACTTTATTTTTAAGCTATATTTTGAATTAAAAATAATTAAAAATAATTAAAATTTTAAAAATATGAAATGGTTCAAAATATTTCTAATCACTTCTTGGTCACTTGGGACTCATTAGAATATTTTTCCTAATTTTTATAAGTTAAATAAAAATTTTTAAAGGCTAAAAATGTATTTTTCCTTAATTTATTAATTAAAATAATTATAATAATAAAATATAATTTGAAAATTTATAAAATTTTGTCTAAGTGTTCCTCTGACCTAGGTGAGCCTTTAATAATACTCTTATAAAAAAATCTTATTTTGATTAATTATGTAAATTAATAATGAAAAATTTTATTTTTGATTTAAAATATAACTTAAATGAAAATTCAAAAGACCACATTTTCTCCTCTGATATTTTAACTAAATTAGGATTGAGTTTCCATGAAAATATCGAAGTCACATAAGTTTATTTGATAAGTTATGAAGTGGGAGCCCTAGGGACAAAATGGTAATTTTGGAATTTTGATCCCTTAATTAAATTTTAGAATTAATCAAAGGGTAAATGAGTAATAATGATCATAATAAACTTTTTAGATGTTTGAAACATAAATAAGTTAATAGGTAGAAACCAGTTAATCACCATTTCATGATAAGGGTAAAATTGTACTTTTACTGATCATCATAACTTGGAAGTTAATTCAATAAGATGATCCTAAAGTAATGAGTTTAAGCTATGAAGGTAATAATTTACTCATTTAAAGCCCACTAATTGGATACTAAGTTTGATAATGAGAGTTAAAATCCCATTTCAATATTTAATTATCTTGAATTTACTTTGAAAATTGAAATTGAGAGGGTCTAATAGTGAACTAGGTTTAATATGCTAAATTGTCTTAATTGGGATTAGAAAGATGGACTTAATTAATTGATAAACACTTTTAAACACTTTAGGCCCTACTTCAACTCCGGGCATTAAAATCCTTAATGACTTTGGACTTGCCCTTTGGGGTGCTCATTCATAAAACTGTGAAATCAAATGCTAAGTGATTATCTAGTTTCTCTCATTTTTGAGATAATTAGAATGTCAACGTTAACAAAGTAATGGGGTAATTTTAATTCAACCTTTGGATGATTAATAGGACAATATGATAAGTTCAAAATTAACTCGAAACATTTCAAGAGATCATTAAAGCGGCTGAGGGTCATTCCCCGAACATTTTCGAATCTCTTGGATATTTTGGAGGACGAATTGAACTTGTTATATTTTGTTCTAGAAAATCATTCACTAAGATCTTTCGGGACTCACTAAGTCATAGTCTGCAGTTTTATTAGTTACACCTTCATCTACTCTTGCAATTTATTTAACTTCTACAAAATTATGTACATGTTGCAAAAGCTAATCTTTGAGTGGAATGCCAAGAAGATGACATGTATGCTTTGATAGTGTTATTTAATTTCTGTCATTTACTGCAATTTACTGTTGCAAAATATTATAACTGTTTGGTTGTGCACCGTACTTTACTTGCAAAAATCAGAACCATTTTTAAAAATTAATCAACATTTTCAAAAATCTAAAACAAATTGTTTTAAAAGTAACAAAAAATCCTTTGAAATGTCACTAAACTTAAAACATCTTTTTGAATTTATGCGAGTCCCTCGGATGAGGTAACCAATGCTTGCTATCGAGATCTCTCTGGTTTAAATAAGTGTAACAAGATTAAACTAAGTAAATTCAAAATAAAATAGTGATACCAGAATGAGGGAACCGTGGGATCCTAACCGGTGTCACTCTAATCCACTTTAAGCCACTTTCATAATTTGATTTAAACTTATCATTTAGACCTTTTGGACCTTAGACTTTAGGACTGTTAATTCATCGAGGAGCTTGGAGCTAACTCTGTGGGCAGCAATCTACAATAGTATGAGGATCTACAACAACACATATTTCCTTAGAATTAAACAACAAGCCATTGGATTTCGGGTCGTCTGCCTAGTGCAACATAAAACCTCATCTCATCTTTAGGCCTTTGTAAGACTCTGCTATACAATTTAAGCCCTAACTTGTTTTAAGATTCTGAGGTCATCGTCCGATATGACATAAATCCTCATATCTTCCATGTTATTTATGTGAACGTGCCACGTAAATATAAGTTTTAAATAATAAAATTGGCAGAATGTAACATTTAAATAATTCTTCTCTACAAAACTGAAGCCAAACTATAAGTTATCTTAGGAATTCACCGAGTTTCTCCTCAGGATCTGTGACAACCCTAGTTCCTCTTCCTTTGGATTCCATAATAATGTTCCAAAATTGAGTCATTCCCCTTTGACACTCTTTTGGTCCGATTTTTTGAAAAGTTCTACCCCTTAAAATTCTTGAAGACAATATTCCGTGATTTAAATTGAGAGTTTTCTTTGGTAACTTCGGTTATCTAGGAGGTAATTAACTATAGGGGCTTGCCCTTATTGGAAACTTTTAAGAGCCCATCTTATTATAAACTCTATTTAATTTTTTGTACTAAATAGGAAAACTTGTCGTTCAACATAAGAAAATTATTTTTTTGAAGATTTAACCGGATATCATAATTTTTTTAGTTTATTTAATGAGCCTTAACAGTAAGTAGTGTATTTATTCTTCAAGATGGATGCATTGCTTGTGGTATTATGTCCGTTTATTTAAACTACTGAGGATATGAGATCGATTAGGTCATATATTTTCAAAACTTAAAATATTACATTTCAAAATTATATATATATATATATATATATATATATATATATATATATNAAAATTATGAAAAGTGATTTTCTGAGTTCCTTGTGATCAAGGGCACTTAGGAAAAATAAAAATTATTTTTGAGAATATTCTTTATTTTTACGCTATATTTTGAATTAAAAATAATTAAAAATAATTAAAAATTTCAAAAATACCAAAATGGTTCAAAATATTCCTAATTACTTCCTGATCACTTTGGACTCATTAGAAAATTTTTCTTGATTTTTCTAAGTTAAAAATTAATGATTAACGACTAAAAATGTATTTTCCCTAATTCTCCATTAAAATAATTATAATAAATTAATTTAAAATCATAAAAAAAATTTTTTGTTCCTCTGAGTTCTTTGGACTTATAGAGATTGAATAAAAATATTAAAAAATAATTTTTTAATTAAAATATATTTTCTATTTAATTGAATCACGAAAAATCATTAAAATAATTATAATAATTAAAATGTAATTTTAAAAATCATGGAATTTAGTTTAAGTGTTCCTTTGACCTAGGTAAACCTTTAATAATTCTCCCATGACCAAAAATCTTATTTTGATAAGTTAACTAAATTGATGTTGAAAAATCCTAATTTTGAATTAAAATAATTATATAAACTAAATAAAAATCTAAAAGACCACATGTTCTACTCTCATATTTTAATTAACTCATGATTGAGTCTTCATGGAAATTTGAAGGTCACTTGATAAGTTATAAGATAGGAAACTCCAAGGGCAAAATGTTGATTTTGGATTTTAATACCTTCATTAAATTTTAGGATTAATCAAAGGGTAAATGGGTAATATTGACTATAATAAAATCTCTTGGGTGTTTGAAATATGAAGGGCTAAGAGGGAGAAACCAATTTGCAACCCTTTTCATGATAATGGTAGAGTTGTAATTTTGATAATTATCATGATTTGGAAGATAATTCAATTAAGATGATCCTAAGGAATTGGGCTTAAGTTATGAAAATAATAATTCATTCATTTAAAGCCCACTAATTGATGATTATATGCTACGTCTGAAATTAATGAAAATTGGGACTTCATTTTGCTTAACATTTAATTATTATAAATTACTTTAAAAGAAAATATTAAAATCAAGAGGGCCTAATAGTGAACTAGGTTTGATATGTAAAAATTGTCTTAATTGAGATTAGAAAAGATGGACTTAATTAATTGATAAACACTTCCAAACACTTTAAGCCCTATTTTAACTCTAGGGATTAAAATCCTTAATGACTTTGGACTTCCCCTTTGGGGTACCCGTTCATAAAACTGTCAAATGAAACGTTAAGTGACTATCTAACTCCATTCATTTTTTGAGATAATTAAAATGTTAAGGTTCACTAAGTAATGATGTTATTTTAATTCGGCCTTGGGATGATTAATAACATTAAATGATAAGTTCAAAATGATCTCAAAACATTTCAAGAGATCTTCAAAGCGGTTCAGAGTCGTGTCACAAACATTTTAAAATCTCTTGGATATTTTAAATGATGATTGAACTTTTCATATTTTTGTTCTAGAAAATCATCCACTAAGATCATTCGGGACTCACTGAGCCATGATTTGAGGTTTTGGTAGCTGCACCTTCATCTACTCTTGCAATTTCTTTCAATCTCTTAAAAAAATTATATACATGTTGAAAAAGCTAATCTTTTAGCGGAATGCCGAGAAGATTATAGGTACGCTTTTACACAGTTACTTAATTTCTGTCATTTTACATTTTGCAATCTACTTTTGATGCAAAATACTATAATTGCTTGGTTGTGCACTTTACATTACTTACAAAAATCAAAACCATTTTAAAAAATTAATCAACATTTTTAAAACTTTAAAATAAATTATTTCAAAGGTAACCATAAATTGTTTGAACTGTCACTAAACTTAAAACTTCCTTTTATATTTATGGGAGTCCCTCGGAGGAGGTAACCCACGGTTGCTAATGAGATCTCCCTAGTTTAAATAAATGTAACAACTTGTTTAAGCTAAGTAAATTCAAAAGAAAATAGTGATACCAGAATGAGGGAACCATGGGATCCTAACTAGTTTCGCTCTAATCAAATTTAACTTCCTCCCCCCATGATTGAACTTTAACCTTGTCATTTAATTCTTTAAAAGTTGAACTTTTGGACAACTACTTCATATAGAAGCATGAAGCTAATTTTGTGGGCAGCCTTCTACAATGTCAATCTGCAACAACATGAGGATCTACAAAATCACGAGGATCTACAACAACAATCAACAAGCCATAGGATTACGAGGCTGTTCGCCTAGTGCGACATAATTCCTCAACTCAGCTTTAGGCCTTTGTATGTCTCTATTATACAATTTAAGTTCTAACTTATTTTAGGATTTTGAGGTTATTGTTCATCACGACCTTAACCCTCACTTCTTTCAGGCTATTTGTGCGACCGTCTCACATAAATTGTAAGCCCTAATTAATAAAATTGGCAAGATGTAATATTTAAATAATTCTTTTCTCCAAAACTAAAACCAAAACATTGGATAGCTTATGAAGTCACAAAGGTTCTCCATAGGATCCATGACATCCCCTAGTTCTTCTTCCTTTAGATTTGAAAGTACAATGTTCTAAATTTGAGTCATTCCCCTTTGACGCTCCTTTGGCCCGATCTTTTGAAAAGTCCTACCCATGAAATGCTTAAAGACAATATATCCTGATCAAAATTGAGAGTTTTCTTAGGTGACTTTGGTTATCTAAGATGTAATTAATTATAGTGGCTTGCCCTTATAAGAAACTTTAAGAACCTAACTTATTATAAACTCTATTTAATTTTTTATTTTAATTAAAGGAATTTTCCGATCACCATAAAAAATGATTTTTTTGTAGACTTAAACGTATGTCATAAATTCTTTAGTTTATTTAATTGAGCACTGCCAGAAAGTTGTGTATCTATCCTTTGAGGTAGATATATTGCTTGCGGTGTTATGCTCAATCATTTAAACTATTGCAGAAATGAGATCAGTTTGTCTTGTATTTTTTAAAAATTAAAATATTAATTTTTCCAAATTATATACATAAATTAAATTAAACATCTTTTAAAAATGGGCGTTGGAATATCAATTCTGATGACCGACAACTTCTAACTTTTAACGGCCGATAGTTTCTGGTGACTCCGCTGGGAATAGTTTCTCTATCCATTATGGTCAGAGAGTCTTATCTTCATAAATCAGTAATGTGTCCATGTCCCTTATGGACTAGATCCCATTTCTTTCTTTGGTAAGTACGGTCAACACTTTTGGACTTCAGGACCGCCAGTTTAATCACCTTTGAACAGAGAAGTTCAGGAGTTCATTAGGACTTTTATCTTTGTGTGGGGTCGGACCCCCAATTAGTGTTTTTGTGAACTAATTTCATCTTGGTAATGTGCGTTGTGAAGTTGGTCCCGCACTGGTTTCTAAACTTTACTTTTTCCTTGTATCTTTTCTGGTCTGGTTTGTTGCTTTGCAAATTAAATCAAATCATTGCATTCTTTTTCATTTTAACCTTTCCCGTTTAATTAATTAAGTTTTCCCACTTTTAATTTACCTTAATAAATCTTAAAGTATTCATTCACAAACTAAAATTAAATAAAAATAAGAAAGACTTGCCCAATCCACAAAAAGTCCCTTCTTAATTTTTAGTGTTCGCACTAGAATTACATGGTATTAGCCAAATACTAACCCCAAAACTTTCCTTTTGAAGTTTTTGCAATGGCATTCCCGAAGCTCACTTTCTCTTGCAACTTGTCAACTAGCTGTTATGCCCGCATTGTCACCCCGCCATCAAGTTTGGAGCCAGATTCGATGAACTCAAGGTTGTACATGGAAAGGCTTCATTTGTTGTCATGAAATTTGTCACTCCAGAAGTGCAAGAGCCATCTCTTGAGTTTAACTTGAACTATCCTCAAGATTTCCTTTCCTACAAGAAAGTGAAGACTACTACAACCTTGACCTTGTCAATTTCGTTGTTCCTTCTTCTGTCTGCTTAAGAGTTGTTACACCTGCTGCCGCTGGATTCAATGTCACCGTGCCTACCGTACTCTCTGTCAAGGGAAAGGAAGTTATGATTGTCAAAGATATAGTTGAAGGATTTACCACCCCGCCATTGGTATTTGAAATCGGATCTAGTTCAAAGTCCGTACCATTAACCAGGTCATATAGAAGAAATAATTGTAGAAGGATTCAGAGGGCTACTAAAGCCCGAGTTCTAGAGAAGGTTCCTGTTGATGAGATTCCTCACCAGGAGGAACTCAAATTTCTTGAGATCTATTTGCTTCTGTAAGGGAGTAGATTTCATCCATTAATGGGTACTAATGGGTATGAAAGTATTCAGAAGATTGCTACTGCTTTACCATTACTTCATGGTCGCGATGAGGAGAGGGAGAAACCCACTCCTATCACCAAAATCCCTACATTATTTCAGAGATTGTTTGTCAAAGAAGGATGTTCAGTTGTTGAGCTACTTAAATGGGTGGGATGCGCGCTGTCCCCCCGAATGAAAAATGAAATTTTGAAGGATGTTAGATCTGCCTGATGCTCTTAAAGATCAGCTGAAGTTTTGCTAACTTGCATTCCCATCAGATTCTATTTAGGATTCAAGTTGGTGCTGTCGTCACTACCATCAATTTTGTTAACACTGTTGCTCCAAGGTCTACAAGATGTTGAGCAGCCAAGTCATGTTTGGGTCCAAGGATACTACCAGTTGTTGCTCATAAGAATATTCCAGACAAGGAGAAAGTAAAGAAGTCGCCTGGTGTTGTATTTCATATGCGCCTTAGGGAACATGCCTCTCTCCAACACACCGATGTCCCTGTCAAGACACCCCATCTCAAGAAATCACCGTGAAAGAAGAAGGTATAGGTACCCAAGGTCGTCGTACCAGTATATTTTGATGAGCTCGTAAGGCAAGATTTTGGAATGAACTAATAATTTGAAGTATCAGGTGTTGTTGCAATCGTTGCTTTCAAGTCTGATGTATTAAAGGAGGATGTTCAGAAGAGTCCTCCAGATCTCAAGATAATCTAGGAAAGAATAATTGAAGAAAAATTTGAAAATCTTAGGGCTGAGATTTCTAAGTTAGCCAAAGAGCATGGAGTAATTACAGATGATGAAGATTTCTATTTTAAAGATTACCTCGATGAGGATTTTATGGATATTATTTTCATCGAGATTAGAGCCGCTACATCCACGCGTGAAGCCCAATCGCGTATGGAAGGGAACATCATCGATGATTTGCGTAGGGTTATTTTTCTAAGAGATGAGAAGATCAGCTGGATGGAGAAAAGAATGGAGGAAATGTTTGCTGCCATAGCTACAATGCACGAGAAATTACAATCAAAGCTAATGGCTTTGCCGAGGGAAATTAACTTGAGATTATACACATTACCGATGAAAGGAGAGAATTTGCCTCCGCCAACAGAGATGACCAACCAAAGAAAGATTCTAACTAGAGTATAATACCAAAGAAAGATATTAAGCAGATTATCAAATATCAAGTTTGAAACGTCTTAGCCTAATATAGGGGTGGTGCATCGATTTGAAAGGGTGGACCTTACCCAGAGGAGTTCGATGTCGTGCCCTACCCTAAGAGTTTTGTGTCACCAAAATTTTAGACGTTTGATGAGACCAAAAATTTCTGCCAGCATACAACCCATTTCCAAGCCAGTTGTTGCAATGCCTGAGGTGGTGAAGCTTTACTCTTCCGTCAGTTTGTTAGCAGCTTGTTAGAAATATCATTTGATTGGCATGCCGAGTTGCCCAACAGATCAGTAAAGACATTTGCTGAATTGGAGCACTTATTCGTGAAGAGATTTGCTGGAGCAAACATCATGTTACTATTGAGGATCTCTTAGTGGAAAGGCAAAAGCTGAACGAGACTTTGGTAGATTTTATCTTGAGGTGGAGAAGCCTAAGCATGAAATGCGAGCCTCAGCTACAGGAACAAAATGCGGTTGAGATTCTACTGAAAAGCATTCATGGACCGATTGTTTTCATGCTTAAGGGACTCACCATCAAGTCCTTCTAAAAACTGCTAAGTAAGGCCAATAGTCTGACTATTCAAGATGTATGAAATAGCAGCAAAAGTTGATAAAGGGAAACAAATGATGAGGATTCAGACCGAGTAGTCTCATTAAAGTTCCCAACTATTATCACAACATATTCAGCCTCAACAGCAGTAGCAGTAGCAGATGCATTAGTATTGCTAATCTAACTAGCAGTCATAGCAGAGAGGACCATACCAGGAAGATGGTAGACGAGGTCCAACTTTTTCAGATTGGATGAACAAAGTGTATTCTTTGAAAGATGAAGCTATGCTGAAGATGTTCAAAAATTTAATGAAGAAGCTCAAGCTCAGATTGCCAGAGCCAAAGAAGTATAGGGAGTTGAGAAGAAAGATAATCACAATTTCTACCCCTATCACAGGATTTTGGGATACACAATAGAGGGTTGTTTCAGTTTCACGGAATGGCTCGAGAGGAATATTAAAGAAGGAAATGTAACAATCGTGAAAGAATATTTAAAAGAACTTGAAAGAGGTTCTGTAAATATCATTTTGGTCAAGCTAATCACTTCTATAGATCTGTATTCAGAAGAAATTGGATGAAGAACATTTTGGAGCAAATCATCTAAGAAGATACTTGACCAGATTCAGACCGCTTCACCACAGGAAGCCTTCTAGAGTCTACAGCCTACCCAACCTAAATTAGAAATTTTGCCAGAGAAATTGCCACACCTGGAGAAGAAGAATGTCGTCATGAAGGCAGATAGTACTGGAGTATGATAGGGGCTACCTCTGTTAGATTAGTTGTTTTGGATTCAAGGAAAATAAAATCCTCTAACCCCTGACCATGTATGATTATCTCTTTACCCTACTGGAATCTTTTAAATATAATGATTATGATTTTGGCTACATTCTAACTGTCTCTAGTGATAACGTAATTGACTTTGGCTAATCTAACTCCGATCTCGATTCCCAAACCGATTCTCAAATTGTATTTAAACCTGATGAACATGCCGATGAGAACCAAGAAGATATCAACAACACCAGTTATCATTGCGTGGGGAGTGAGGAGCTAGTCCTTAAGTACCATGGTGCACTGCTCACCAATAGCTTGTATGTCTTTGATGTAGAAGAGATACCAAAAGTTTTGCTAACAACATCGAAAGAAGAAGAAGAAGAGATCACATAGGTGAATCTGAGAAGCTGGAAGGTATTACCCCCAAGAGTAGTTCCAATGGATAAAGGAAAACAAATAATCACTCAAGAAGAGCCACCTCTGCCTCCTCCTATGGAAGAGACACGTAACCAAGTAAAGATTGGAGGATTGTATAAAGTGGATTATAATGTACTAGCTCATCTTAGGAGGTTTCCAACTAAACTAAGCATCTACGATGTTCTGATCTTATTAAAAGAGATGAGAGAGTCTCTGGTTTGTACTTTGCTTGATCCAGAAATTTGTTAAGCTCAGTTGGTCAGCACATCCTTGGATGAAGTTTGTTCCTTAAAGGAATAGCTTGGGATAACCTTCATAAATGAAGGCTTATTGTTCGACACTGCCGATCATAACCGACTGCTCTACATCTCTGTTAGTATCAATAGATTTGTGTTGTCAAGAGTTTTGGTATATCCAGAAGTGTCACTCAACTTAATGAGTCTACGAATGTTGGCATACTTGAATATTGTTGCTCAGAAGCTTACAGTTGATAAGATGATGTTAAGAGATCCCTTAGATCAATTACGTTGTTAATGAAAGTGGGAGAGCTAGTAACAACCGCAAAATTTCATATCATCGATGCATAGACATATTTCAATGCTTCACTTGGTTGACCATTGATTTCCAAGCATAACATGGTTTTTCCATCTCTACATCAGTGCATCAAGTATTCTAAAGAAGAAAAAGAACATTGCATCAAGGGAGATTTACAACCATTTTCAGTTCATGGAGTGAGCATCAACGAAGATGCTGCCTACTACGCACCTCCATCGAAGACTGTCTTTTCTCATGAAATTGTGCCAAGTGAAATGGAAGACTTTGAATAATTACAAGGGCCAGACCATTCAACTCCACTTCAACGATCTACTGCCATCTTTTCACAACGAGCTGGTAGATGTTCTTTTAACCTGTGCACCAGAGATTATGACCTGGGACGTTGACGAGGAATAACCAACATGATTGTCAAAGGGACTAGGCCAACCATAAGCATTGATGTGGAAGAAAGTTCTGATGAAGAAATAATGATGATGAAATAGAAGAAGCCTGAACTCGAGATTTCCTTGAAAGATGTGGAGAAAAGTGAATACGAGTCGATGTATGATCAGATCAACCACTACGTACATGCCATGACCCACCCTTTCTCTAAACCACCCTCAAAAGGTTGAGAGTTTAGAAGTCAAGGAAGCCCATAGCGTTGGCTTGAAGCCGATCAAGTTTTACCGTACTTCCTCTTCTACTAGTTCTGAAAATCATGTAAAATTGAAAGAGGATTACAATGATTTAATGTAATTACCTTTTGGTTATTTTTCTCCTTGTGTATAAAAGTTAATTAAATAGGGATATGTGCCAAAGCAAATTCCAAAGGAGAATCTATAATTCTTTGAGAAATTGTGGAATGTTAAAAGTCAAACTCCAAATTCGAAAGAAGGTCTCGGGTTTGGAACTATATGACCAGTCGATAACTCAAAATTTTGCATGGTTGTTACTAGAAGATTGAAAGAGGATTTCCGTGATGTGGAGGATGACCCTGAAGATCAGTCGATAGAAGATGCTCCACCAGAATTTGAAGAAATTAAGTCAACCTTCGACGAGTTGAAGAAGTCAACCTCAAGACTAAGGAGTAGCCCCGACCTACCTTTATAAGTTTGCTAATCAGTGAGGAAGAATCCACATAATTGATAAATTTATTATAAGAATTTAAAGATTGATTTTTTTGGAGCTATAATGAAATGCCAAGGCTATCACCACAAGTTGCAGTTCATAAGCTCAAGGTGGACAAATATATCTCCCTAGTGAAATAATCTCCCAGAAGGATGTTCCTAGAAATAGAGAAGGAATTCATTACTGAGGTAAAGAAGTTAATAAACTCTAACTTTTTGTGGGAAGAACATTAACCCACATGCTTATCCAACATTGTGCTAGTTAAGAAAAAGAATGGACAAATTCGTATTTGTGTTAACTTCAGGGATTTAAATAAAGTGTGTCAAAAAGATGAGTTTCCGCTACTGATACTAGAATTAATGGTAGACAACACTTTGACACATGAAATCTTCTCTTTCATTGATGGATTGTCAGGTTAAAATCAAATCAAGATTGCTCCAAAAGATGCAGCGCTTACAGCTTTCAGGACATCAATCGAGATCTTTTGTTACACAGTGATGTCGTTTGGATTGAAGAATGCCAGAGCATCATATCAATGAGCTATGATGAAGATCTTTGATGACCTTATTCACAACCAAGTAAAATGCTACATAGATAATTTGATCAACAAAAGTAAACAGAGAATAAACCATTTGTATGATTTGAGAATCGTGTTCGAATGATTACAACAATACAATCTCAAGATGAATTCCTTTAAGTGTGCCTTCGGTGTCACCTCTAGGAAATTTTTAAGATTCATTGTCCATCATTAGAGAATTGAGATTAACACAGATAAGATTAAAGCTATCTTGAAAATGCCTCCTCCCAAAACCTTGAAACAACTATGTTCATTCCAAGAAAATTTGGCATATATGAGACACTTTATTTCTAATCTCTCAGGTAGGTATCAGCCCTTCTTAGAGTTAATTAAAAAGGATATCAAATTTGTTTGGGAAGAGAAATGCCAGCGAGGCTTTATGGACATTAAGCAATATCTAATGACGCCTCCTATTTTGGCAGCCACTATACAGGGAAAACTTTTGATACTTTATATCGCGACCTTAGAAGACTCTCTCGGAGCCCTGCTAGCTACGTTCAATGACGAGGTAAGAAAAACACACTCTACAACTTGAGTAACTGTCTAATACCAATGAAGGTAAAGTATCTGCCTATTGAGCGACATTATCTAGCTTTAATTTTTGCTGTCAAAAGCTTAGAAATTACATGCTTTCTCATAAGGTAACCCTAATTTTGAAAGTAAATTCATTGCAATATTTGATGATCTGAGCCATACTTTATGGAAGTTTATCAAGGTGGTTGATGTCTTATTACAATTCATTATAACTTTTGTTCCCCTCCATGCTATTAAGGGACAAATTTTAGAGAATTTTTTTGTAGCACACCCACTTCCAGTCAGGTCCCCTCTCAATGATGATCAACCATATGACCTGATACCACAAATAGAGTCATTCAGTGCTAGACATTGGGAAATGTACTTTGATGGAGATTCATCGGCCACAAAGGACAACATAGTAGAGATAGTTATACCAGGCAAAGCAGGAATTGGTCTGATTTTCATTATACCAGATCTGGGTATGCTGAAATTCTCTTATCACCTTGATAGAGCCATACACAAATAATGAAGCTGAATATGAAGCATTGATCATCGAGTTGGAGTTGATAATCTCAATGGATATAACAAACATTGCCATTTATGATGACTCACAACTCGTCATCCAACAAGTTGCCAGAAAATATAAGATTTTGAAGCCAAGATTAACAGAATACCATCAGTACACAATGAAGTTGTTAGAAGAGATCCCTAGAGTGACTCTATACCAGATTCCTCTGGGAGATAACACCCATGATGATACTCTAAAAAAACTTGTTAAGGAATTGGTGTGTCCATCAGAGAATTACATTGACATTATAGTACAAGGACATCAGTTTTTATTTTAGATCATCCTAAAAAATTTGTGCAAACTTAGAAAAGAAGAAGAGATGATGATCGCAGTAGTTGACATTAACGAAGATTGGTGCAAACCATTGATAGAATATTTGCAAACAGAAAAACTACCAGAAGACAAGTCTAAAGCTTATCACATCACGAGAATAGCTATGTCATATGCTCTAGAGGGTGATGTCCTTTATAGAAGATTGTTTGATCAGATGTGGCTGAGATGTCTAAGCAGAGTCGAAGCATAAAACATCGTCAAAGAAGTACACGCCGGATTGTGTGGAGCTCACCAGGCATGACCAAAGATGAAAACAAAGATTAAAAGTTTCATATGTTATTGGCTAGAAATGATATTCAATTGCATGGATACACCCCAAAAGTGTCACCTTTTCAAAGTGAATGGGGTGATCTTACATTAACCTCCGAATGTGCTACATCCAACAATTGTCTGTCATTTTGGTGTACCAATAACTATATATTTATGCTTATATTTGGTGATATTGCACTTTAAATAATGAAATTTTCATATTTTTGTTGTAGGTTTATCAATTTTAGGTATTTGGAGCGAAAGTAGCAAAAATGATGAAAATTAGAGCCAAAATAGTGAACTTTTGAATTCTGGTGCAAGATGCGCCAACATATAGAGACAGGCGCATGATGCGCCAGATTGGCGTAAGATGTACCAAAACCTAAAACAGCATGGTCTTCAACAAACTAGCTCAAGATGCATCATTTGATAGAGGCTGGCGCAAGATGCACCAGATTTGGTGCAAGATGCACCAAAGATGACTTTTTGCAGATTAAAGCAGTTTGAGATGAATTTTGCACAAATTTACAAAAGGACACTTGTTCAAAACACCCCTTGGAGTGCTTTAATGTATCTAGACACTTTGGAATGTTCTTTTATGAAGGGATATGTCTCTTGGATAATTGGACATGTCTTTTGAATTCAAAAGAGTTGACTTTTGGATAGACTTTTTTAGGGAATTTTGAATTCTTTTTGGAGGGAGGCAGCCTTTTATAAAAAAGATGGATGTCTAGGGCTTAAAAAAAGGTTTTGAGTGGCGTGTAAAGGGGGGCGAAAAGAAGAGATAGAGAGGGAGAGAGAAGTCAAGGGCTTGGAGATTTTCTTCAAGGATTATAAGAGGAGAGGGAAGGTGAGAGATTTTTCTTCATTTCACTTCTAAGAGAGAATTGAGAGTGCTTGTAAAGAGAGGAAGGCTTGAAGTGAACTTCTAGGGATTTACTTGGGAAGGATTGTGAGATAAGTTATGTCTTTGACTTCTTTTATTTTGTAAACTTATTTTTATATATGAAGTTCGTGTTTTATCGTATCAGTCTCATGAGTTCTAAGTAGTCTTCTTTATCCTTCTCCCTACTTTGAGATATGGTTTGTGAATAATTCATTTTATTTATATGATTTTAAATGTCAATAATTTGTGAAGATTTGAACTTTGATCTTCATTTATTTTCAATCTGACCAATTGAAATGTTAAAATGTGTTGAGAAACATATGTTCCGAAGGGGCAATGATTTCTTCAACATGGGGAGAATCACATTTGATTTCATGGGAATGTGTTTCATCCATGGGGTTGAGTGCAAATAAATAGGGAAGTATACTTTGTTGGATGCATAATTGGAGATTTTAATGTGGCAGATTAAAATCCTTAATTTGATCTAGTTGATTGGAAACTGATGCGATATTGTTTTCCCTTAGGTGAGGGAGTAGTGGGAGCTCTGAAGTGGTAGCCAGTATCCTCCCAGCATAACCACAAAATTATGAACCAAACTCTAGATTAGTTTATGTTCTTTATGCACTTGGAAGAGGGTGAAGAATCGGATTGCTCTTATTCAGCACAAAACAGTTTTTGTATACATTTTCAAAAATTTTAATTTCTTCACAATCCATATACTCATTGTAAAGGGGAAGGATGCTTTCTTAAATTTGAACTTTATATCACAAAAACTTAGGTTAATTTTTGTAAAATTTACTTTTGAAAGTAGCTTTTAGTTTAGTTAACTTTGTTATTCAATTGCATTTTAATTAGCATTCACTCTAGTATTTAATTCTCAAATTTTGCACTTTGCTTTTAGTAGTTTTAAAAATTATACTTTACATAAAATCTTAAGAATTTACTTATAGGCATGTCCAACTTCCATGTGGGATCGATATCTAGGACTCCATTAAAGCCCTTTATTACTTGAGCGAGACGTATACTTGTGTTATTTTTAAATGGGATTTGGTAGTTTAAAGATTTTTAAAAGATAAAACTATTTTCACTAAAGTTATTTTTGTTGGAATTAATGTCAAAACTATTTGATGAAGCATATTCTTTAATTGAAGAGATGACTACCAATAATTTTCAATGACCCTCTAAAAGGGTAAATCTAAAAAGAGTAGCTAGTATTCATGATTCTGATGCAATATCTATGTTAGCTGCACAAATAGCTGCTATATCGAAAAAGATAGATCAACATGGAATGAATTATTCTCAGACATCACATGTGCTTGAGGAAAACTCATTGGGACAAATGATAAAATCTTAATCTTCTTAAGAAACCTTAAATGCAATAAATAATTATTCTAATAATCCTTATGCTAATTATTATAATCTTGGTTGGAAGAATCCTCCAAATTTTAGTTAGAGTAACAATAACTCTAATGTTGCAAGTTCATTGGTAAACTCCAAAAATCAAGGAAATCAAACTTATAAACCTTATTACCCTCCAGATTTTAATAATTTGCAGAGTAAGGAGAAAAAGTTGTCAATGGAAGAATTGATATTGTAAATAGGGAGTCAATTACAAAGTCAAAGAGCTACAATTAGAAACATGTAAAATAAATTAAGATGTGTTGCTACCGTGCTTAGCAATAAACCTCTAAGAACGTTGCGTAGTAATGTTGAAGTGAAACCTAAGGATAAAAACAAAGAGCAAAATAAGGCTATTCAACTGAGAAGTTGAAAATAATTAGAAAACAGAGTTTAAAAAGTAGTGGAAGTTGAAGTTGAAAAAGATGAGCTTGAAAATGAAAAAATTGGTGAAGATTTTCAGTTTGAGTTAGAATGTCCTATTAAACCAATATAAATCACTATAGAAAGACCACCACCTAACCAATTTTCAAATTTTTTAGAAATATTGAAGAAATTAACGATAAACATTCTATTTGTTGAAGCTTTGGAACAAATGCCAAGCTATGTGATGTTCATGAAGGATATAATTAATAAGAAAAGGAAGTTTGTAGATAATGAGACTGTTGCACTCAGTGAAGAGTGCAGCTCTATAATTCAGAAAAAGCTTATTGAAAACTTAAAGATCCTGGAAGTTTTACAATTTCTTGTGCTATTGGTGAAAGATTTTTTAGAAAAGCTTTATGTGATTTAGGAGTCAGTATTAATCTTATGCCGTTATCTATTTTTTAGAAGGTTGGGCTTGGGAGATGTTTCACCTACAACTGTAACTCTTCAGTTAGCTGATTGTTCGATTACCTATCCTAAAGGAGTTATAGAATATGTTTTGGTAAAAGTTGATAAGTTTTTCTTTCAAGTGAACTTTATTGTATTAGATATGGAGGAAGATAAATAAATTCCTATCATTTTAGGAAGACCATTTCTTGCCACTGGAAGAGCTTTGATAGATGTGCAGAAACAAGAACTAACTATGAGAGTTAGTCAAAAGGTTACATTTAATATTGTGAAATTAATAAGATACCCTACAAAAGAGCAAGAGATTGAATGCTTCAAATTGGATATTAATTAATGAATATCTAAGCCATGAATATTTTAAAAAAGCCATTTGAAAGGGAAATTAAAAAATAATATGCCGAGTACGAAAATGAGCATAAAATTCTAGATGAATCTACAAAAGTAAAATAGATTTGGATTATGTTCAGGAAGAATTCTAAATATTAGATCCTACAGAAAGTAATAAGAATTTGATTTCATTTGTACTAGAACTGAAAACACTTACTACACTTTTGTAGTATGCATTTTTAGGAGATTTATCTACAGCTGTTACAGTATCCTTAGAATTAACTGATACACAAGAACAACAGTTGTTGGAAACTTTGGAAAGATATAATAAAGCCTTTGGATGGGCATTAGATGATATTAAAGGAATCTGTCCTTCAATTTGTTTGCATAGAATTTTATTGGAAGATCAACATGATCCAAGAGCTGAGCCTCAAAGGAGATTAAATCCTATGATGAATTTAGTTGTTAAGAAGGAAATTTTTAAATTATTAGATGATGGAATAATATATCCTATTTCAGATAGTGCTTGGGTAAGTCCAATTCATTGTATTCCAAAGAAAGGAGGAGTGACTATAGCGACAAATGAGAATAATGAATTAATACCAATAAGACAAGTCACTGGATGGTGAATCTAAATAGATTATAAAATTAAATTCTGCCACTCAGAATGATCATTTTCCTTTACTCTTTTTGGACCAAATGTTGGATAGGCTAGCTGGGCACAAATATTTTTGTTTCTAGATGGATATGTCAGTTATCATCAAATACCTATAGCTCTACAGAATCAGGAGAAAAAAATATTTACAAGTCCTTATGGAACTTTTGCTTTTTGATGAATGTCCTTTAGATTATGTAATGCACCTGCAACATTTTAAAGATATATGATGTCAATTTTCAATGATTTAATTGAAAAAGGGATTGAAGTCTTTATGGATGATTTTTCTATTTTTGGAACTTCTTTTGAAATATATCTAAATCATTTAGAGAATGTTCTTGAAAGATGTGAAAAGACTAATCTCGTGTTGAACCGGGAAAAGTGTCACTTTATGACTGCAGAAAGGATTTTGCTTGGGCATAAAATTTTAGAAAATGACATGGATATAGATTCTACAAAATTCATGTTATATCAAACTTACCTCCACCTACTAATGTAAGAGGAGTTGGAGCTCTTTAGGACATGCTGAATTTTATAGGAGATATATTAAAGATTTTTCAAAAATTACTAAGCTTTTATGCCACCTTCTGGAAAAAGATACAAAATTTGAATTTCACCAAGATTGCCTTAAAGATTTTGAAACTTTAATGGAAAGATTGATCACTGCTCCTATAATTTTTTCATCTGATTGGGAAAAACTTTTGAATGAATGTGTGATGCTAGTGATTATGCAATTGGAGCTGTTTTAGGGCAGAGATATGATAAGATTTTTATAGTAATATTCTATGTGAGTAAGACTCTTAATGATGCTCAGATTAACAATACCACCACTAAAAAAGAGTTATTAACCATTGTTTATGCTTTTGATAAGTTTAGTTCATATCTGGTTGGAGCTAAATGTGCTATGCATACTGACCATTCGACCATTAAATATTTGATGCAAAAGAAGGATGCGAAACCAAGATTAATTTGATCGGTACTTATGATGCAAGAGTTTGATTTTGTAGTAGTCAATAGGAAAGGCACTAATAATCAAATTGTTGATCATCTATCTATGCTAGAATAAGAAGAAATACTTAACATGGAAAAAAAATATTAAAACTTTTCGTGATGAACAACTTTATGTTGTAAAAGGATGGAAAATACTTTGGTATGCTGATATTGTAAATTATATTGTTAGTGGTATTTTACCATATGGACTAACAAAACAACCAGAAAAGAAATTAATTCACAATGCAAAATCATATTTTTGGGATGACCCCTATTTATATAAACACTGCAAAAATTTAGTAATGAGACGATGTCTGCCTTACAAAGAAATTCATGAAATTATCCAGAAAGGTCATGATTCTGAATTTAGAAGTCATTTTGAGAATGATAGAACTGTTCATAAAATTTTGCAATCTGGATTTTTTTTACCTACTCTATTTAGAGATGTCAATATATATATATAATTATTGTCAAAGAGTAGGTAATATTTCAAAAAAAAAATAAAATGCCTCTAACTTTAATTTGGAAATTGAAATTATTGATGCATAGAGATTGGATTTTATGAGACCATTTATACCTTCATTGAGAAATATATATATATTGATTGCAGCAGATTATGTTTTGAAATGGATTGAAGCAATCACTTTACCTTGATGTGTTGCTCGGAGTGTTTTAAAATTTTTAATTAAAAATATTTTTACAAGATATGGAATGCCAAGAGTAATCATTACCGATGGAGGATCTCATTTTGGAAATGCAACAATTGCAAGATTGGTAGAAAGATATAATATAAAACATAAAATTGCAACTACATATCATCCCCATACTAGTGGTTTGGTAAAAGTATCTAATCGTGAAATTAAGGGAATTTTGGAAAAAAAGTGTAATTCATAATAAAATGGATTGGTCTACTTGGTTAGATCGACATTATGGGCATATAGGACAGCTTATAAGACACTTATAGGAATGTCCGCTTATAGATTAATTTTTTGGAAAACTTGTCACTTACTATTAGAATTGGAGCATAAGTTTATTGAGCTATAAAGGAATTCAATTTCAATTTGAAAGAAGCCAGTGAGAAAAGATTATTGCAATTGAATGAGCTTGAAGAAATTAGAAATGAATCTTATGATAATGTTAGGATTTATATGGAAAGAATGAAAGAATGGAATGATTAAAAGATAATGAAAAAGGAATTTGAACCTGAACATGAAGTTTTATTATACAATACAAGATTGAAATTATTTTTTTTGAAAACTGAAGTCTAGGTGGAAAGACCCATTTAGAGTTGTAAAAGTTTATTCCTATGGAGCTGTTAATATTGAAGATCCCAAAACTGGAAGGATATTTAAAGTGAATGGGAATAGATTGAAACCATATTTTATGGTCAAAGACTAGTTTTCAAAGAGACTATAATGTTAGGTCACCCAAAATAAAGAGTGGGAATGTCGGGCTGATGACATTAAACCAAACACTTTGTGGGAGGTAACACATACTTATCGTTGTTTATTTTGCTTTGTGTTGTTATTCCAAATATTTACGTAAATTTATATTTGTGGTTTTATAGAGTCTGTGTATATGACAAATTTGAAATTGAAAAAATATTTATAAACATCTTTATTTACCTAATTTTATGGAAGAATTGAGAACTTTTTGCATTAAAATTGAAATGATAATTTCTCTTTAGACTGATGCATGATGTGCCAGATTGGTGCATGATTCGTCATATTCTAGAGAGTTGGTGCATGATGCACCAGAACTGGCGCGTGATGCGCCACGACAAAAAAAAATGACTTAAAACGTTTCAAAATACAGTTTTTGGCAGGTTCTTCTCCTTATAACTCCCAAAAACTAATTCTAAAGTCTATTGTAGGGGGAAAACTAGGGAAGACTCACTAGATTTTAATTCTAATGGAGCCCCGCTCTAAAAATTCCCTAGATTTGGAATTTTCATCCGAAGAAAGTTTGTCAGTTTCAATGCTCAGATGTTGCATGTTCGAGTTCTAGTGAAGAAGAGGCTAATCAAAGAAAGGGGGTTTATGAATCAAGGATTCAACCTACTGAATACTCGAGTGGATAAGATTATTGCGTAGAGACGCTAGGAAATGCTTTGTTACACTACTGCTGACATAGTTGTCCCTGTGGTGAAAGAGTTTTATGCAAATCTATATGAAATCAACCAAGGAATTATTTATGTGCGGGACAGGTTTGTGCAATTCACTCCCTCAAGAATAAACGAGATTTTTATGATTGAAAATGTGCCTATTTTCCACTATGCAAATTTTATCCCTACGAGATATAATATGAATGAACTTTATCGATACCTTACGGATGAAGATGCAAATTGGGAGGTCAGAGATGATGGAAATGTAACTTTTCTTCATCATTGTTAAATCGTTCTTCTAAGGCATGACACTTCTTTTTTTAATTGAAATTACTTAATGCTATGAAAATCAGTAAGGTAACTAAGGAGAGTGATATTCTGAACTAGTGTATTCAAAAGGGAAAAATCATTGACATTGGAGCAATAATTGTGAAATCAGTTTTGGGTTTGATTGTTAATGGATCTGCTACTGGACTAGGACATCCATCCACTATTTTCCTATTGTTTATTCAATCGCAAGTACCTTATGAGAGTTGGGAAAAAGTGCTTCTTCCTTGGTAGCCGATCGATCAAGAAGTTTATTGTAACTGCATTAGAATGGGAGATGAGAACGATATGAATGTACTGATGGATCAAGCATCCCAGGATTCATCACCTATTTGGCCTTACTTTAGTTCGAACGCACTACTAAAAAGAATCAAGAAGATAGAAAGAGAGGTACAAAACCTTATTCATGCAATTGGGAATATTTCTGAAATGTTGGATCATCTTGATTGGAGAATGAAGGAACATTTTGAACATACTGCTCGTATTGAAGATGGTTTGGTACGTATGTTCAAGAAACATACTTTGATTGGGGAGGATTACCCTGATGAGTTTCTTTATCGACCCTTCTACAACTTGTATGTACACTACCAATCTATGGGAGATATCTAGGAGAACAAGAGTAAAGAAAATGTTTGAACTTAATCTTTGAATAGAATGCTTTGTTTAGTACTGCTTGTTTTAATTATTTTATTATGTTGGATTGCATTTACTTTTATTGTTGAACTCTATCTATGTTTGAGTTTGGTATTTTGATGTTTAGATTTCAGTGCTAGGATGTTTTAGTTTGCTTTGGACATTGAATTAGATGTTTGTTGGCTTGAAAAATGTTAGTTTGTAATAGCGCGGATTATATATATATATATATATATATATAT